>OX383304.1:21805085-22358491 GCA_947523025.1 Dryobota labecula | reverse complement strand
AGAATGTAAGGATTACTCTTATGTTACATTCTAACTTATTCATACCAGACAGTGCCAGAATATGTGATGCACATTTAACATCAAATGATTGGGAAGAGCTCATTGATAGTCCAAATCTCAGACATGATTTTAACAGCTCTCATTTTGTGCAAATACTAGAGCTTTTTAAAAAAGCTGTTTTAAATAAAAATATTCTGGACTTTGAAGATATTGCAAATATGGATCCTAATGAGATTCATATTCGATTGGGCGTTAGCAGAGATCAATTCAATACAATCTTGGAACAAACGCCTTCTTTGTCTGAGTCAAACGCCAAAACAAAACTAGCCATTTATTTAATGAAGTTGCGAACTGGTGATAGCAACGAGAGATTAGCCACGCTCTTTAACATAAGTAGAAGGACTCTAGAAAGGCATTTAAAAACCGCGCGTGATGCTATATCTCTGGATTTTAAGCCACGACACCTGGGACTCGACCATTTAAATAGAAGAATGGTCGCTGACCGTAATCTTATTGTACCAAACGCGTTATTTGGAAATCCCGAGTCTTCTCCAGAAGAAAGGAAGGCAGTAACAATCATGGATGGAACATATATTTATATACAGAAGAGCTCCAACTTTTCGTTCCAGCGACAGACCTACAGTCTACACAAATACGAAAATCTATTAAAACCGTTCTTAATGGTGTGTTCCGATGGGCATATAATTGATGTTTGCGGGCCCTATGCTGCTACCGACTCAGATGCCAGTATTTTGGAAAGAATTATAAATGACGAAGAAGGCACATTTCACTGGTTTTACCGGGCTGGCGACATATTCATTTTAGATCGTGGGTTTAGAGACGTCTGTGGCGATTTGGAGCGATGCAACTACAGTGCCTATATGCCAGAAACCAAAGACCGCGGTGCAGACCAGCTTACTACTGAACAGGCCAATAGAACTAGGCTGGTAACTCTATGCCGCTGGGTAGTGGAAGTTATAAATGGCAGGTTCAAGCGAGATTTCAAATTGTTTAGGCAAGAATATTTTAATCGCGCCTTAAGTCACATGTTTGAGGACTTTCAAAACGCAGCGGCACTCATCAATGCGTTCCAAACACCAATACAAGATAGTATTCATGCATCATCGTTCGTAAATATAATTAATGAACGTTTTGAAATACCGAACCTCTTAGCGGACTATGTTATCCGTCATAACATAAATAGACAGAGGGCATCATTTGAAAGACTCAGCAGCGACCAACCTATTTTTGAAGACTTTCCGGTTTTTTCTGAAGAAGACCTAATTCTGTTTGCACTTGGCACATACCAAATCAAGTTGGCTCGCAGCTACTACGCTGAACACTTAATTGAAGGCTTATACAATATCGAAGTATACCGGGAGCGACAAATAAGTCAGCTCAGAGATTTTATTGAAGAAGAAGATATTTGGTTATTACGTGTGCGAATACAATCTAGACATGTAAGGTCCAGAATATATTATTCTTATATTGTAATTAACCGACAAAGACAAAATAGAGAAGCAATTGCTCATTATTATTGCAGTTGTTTGAGTGGAAGGCGCACAATCGGTTGTTGCGCACACGTTATGTGTGTAGTGTGGTATCTGGCATGGGCTAGACATCAAGACGAGGATATTTTATTACCGGCATCAGAACTCAGTGCTATTATTGTACATTAAATGTATGAATGTGGACGAGGCAAAAGGAGTATGTAAGGATCGTAGCAAGTGGCGTTCTGTGGTTTCTGCCTACCCCCATGGGAAAAGGGCGTGAGTTTATGTATGTAAATGTATGTAAAATAAATGTATTGAAGTAAACAAGTCATTTTATTTTATTTCCTTATTTTTAAGACTAAATCTTAGTAATTAATACGCTAAATCACAGGCTTACATATCTAAAATAAAAATGTATTTAGTTCCATTAATAATGACACTACAGATATAAAACTTCTTGAACCCGTTATTGTAGGGTGATATTAAACCAAAAAAAAATAAAATGTTCCTGGCCGCTGATAGACCAAGTGCCGTACGATTTTGCCCATTCTCCTTTGAGATATAGCCTGGGATAGAGAAGGACATAGGGTACTTTTTATGCGATAACCGACATCCACGCGGGCGAAGCCGCGGGCAAAAGCTAGTAATTTATTATTATTAAATATAATAGGTTATATATTAATAGTTTATAATAAATCTAACAGATATCATGACTGTAACCAGGTTTTTCTTTTAATTTTCCCATCCATTTTTTTGTAGATTCAATAAGAGTAAAAAATTCAATGCCGCTTAAATTCATTGTTCTTACAAGTCAAAGAAAGTAATTATTCAGTGGTCAATAGTTGTAAGACTTGTGACTAAGTAATGAGTAATAATAGCCGCACGGGTCGATCGATCAGGTTAAGCTACGCTTGCCGCGGTTGGTCCGTGGATGGGTGACCATCTTTACATACCAAAACCCCTCCGTGCCTCGGAGAGCACGTTAAGCCGTTGGTCCTGGCTGACATTTGTAGATCTTTGACAGTTGTTAAGGGTCGTCAGAAGCCCGAATGTGTGACAACCAGTCTTATCAAGGGGTATCGTGTTACCCAGTAACTGGGTTGTAGAGGTCAGATAGGCACTCGCTCCATGTAAAATACTGGTATTCAGCTGCATCCGGTAAGACTGGAAGCTAACCCCAACATAGTTCTAGGAAAAGGCTAGGCCGATGATGATGTATGATGCTCATAGAGCTCTTGACCACCAACATGATGACGTCATAATATCGTGTTATGAACTTAAGATGCAGATTTATGTTAAGGCGACGATAACCGTCTTTTTAAGATTTTATACTGAAGATCAGGTCTAAACGATTAGTGTGAGCACTTTCTTAATAACTTAACATATTATGAATATATTAGATTATGTATGTGTGTGTATGTGTATATTACATAGTGAAATTAATTTGTAAAGTTATGTCTACGCGGATAAAAACTGAGAATCACGCAAAATCTACCAAGCGTATTTTTCTGAAACCTTCACCTATTTAAAGAAAATTTGATTATTGTTTTTTTTTTTGTACGTGTTTTATTAAAATACCTTTTGTTTTATGTATTAATAAATTAATAATGCGTCTTATTTGGAAAAGCGCTCCTGGATGGGCAAGTCATATTACTGGCTGGACGCACGACGCGTTGCGTGAGCTCAGGGGCCCTATTATGAACTCTTATTTCCAGGCAGTTTACAGCGTAAACAGAACTGCCTTGCAATTTCGTATTATGAACTCGCTAAACAAGCCAGTCAGCGGTCACGTGACACCCTGGCCGACTTCTGCCCGAATATTGCCTGGCAATACCGTATTACGAACGTTCGTTTGACATTTCTTTTCATATAACAACTTGTCAAAAAGTAACCTCACAATCCATTCAGTTTACGCTACTTCAGAGGAGCTTTTATTGAATTGTTTTGGGTTTATTTGCCGAAGTTACTCGTGTAATAAATAAATAACAAAAGAAAATATTATGTGCGACGAATATGAACTGTTTGAGTTCCTGCAAAGTGACTTTTCTGATCAAAATAACGAATCTAGGAACAAAAGGAGACGACTTCGTGATCAAATTAAAGACTCCTACAAACAGGCGCGACACGCGATGCGACACAAAGGCACCGCTCGTCGCGCGACACTCGGCTATTTTGTGTCGCGTCGCGTGTCGCGCCTGTATGTAAGAGCCTTAATGCGTTCGACATGGATGCTGTGCAATTCATTGAACGATATCAACTTAATCAAGTGAGGAGTTGAGACATGTCAGGGACTGTCATACAAAATTCACGGATTTATCGGATACAACTTTAAAATATCATATCTAAGAACTTTCTTACACTGAATAGGAAAATACATACTCAATAACGAGCTTACGCCATACCCCGAAAATTCTTACGAATGGAAGTATTAAACAAACAATAAGATAGTGTTCATATTAGTTTGTGAAACAATACTCTTCCATGTGGTCGAATTCCCCGCTGACCTTCAAGTGGAATTCGTTCGGAAACTTAATCTCGCGTTACAATTTACAAACTCAGAAAATTATAATATGAATGAATTATTTAAGTAGCATAATATACAGTGCGTTCGTATTTTCACCTATTTTTATACTAAAGTAACTAGATTAATATAAATTGCTTATTTTTATCACAAAATATGTGATTAAATAAAACCGTAACTTACCGATAAATATTTAATTATGTTTCTGAACGTTACGGCAGAGAATTACAAGCCAGGCATAGACAAACTACCCAGCGTGAAGTCGGTTAGAATTAGGAATGTCGTAATACGAAATTTAACCAGCCAGTGAAATGAATTGCCTGGAACTTGCCTGGTTTTTTTAAAGTTCGTAATAGGCCCCCTGGCCGACTTCTGCCCGAATATTGCCTGGCAATACCGTATTACGAACGTTCGTTTGACATTTCTTTTCATATAACAACTTGTCAAAAAGTAACCTCACAATCCATTCAGTTTACGCTACTTCAGAGGAGCTTTTATTGAATTGTTTTGGGTTTATTTGCCGAAGTTACTCGAGTAATAAATAAATAACAAAAGAAAATATTATGTGCGACGAATATGAACTGTTTGAGTTCCTGGAAAGTGACTTTTCTGATCAAAATAACGAATCAATGAACAAAAGGACTTCGTGATCAAATTAAAGGCTCCTAAAAAACAGGCGCGACACGCGACGCGACACAAAGGCACCGCTCGTCGCGCGACACGCGGTTCCTTTGTGTCGCGTCGCGTGTCGCGCCTGTACGTAAGAGCCTTAATGCGTTCGTCATGGATGATGTGCAATTCATTGAACAATATCAACTTAATCAAGTGAGGAGTTGGAGATGACTTCGTGATCAAATTAAAGGCTCCTACAAACAGGCGCGACACGCGACGCGACACAAAGGCACCGCTCGTCGCGCGACACGCGGTTCCTTTGTGTCGCGTCGCGTGTCGCGCCTGTACGTAAGAGCCTTAATGCGTTCGTCATGGATGATGTGCAATTCATTGAACAATATCAACTTAATCAAGTGAGGAGTTGGAGACGACTTCGTGATCGAATTAAAGGCTCCTACAAACAGGCGTGACACGCGACGCGACACAAAGGCACCGCTCGTCGCGCAACACGCGGTTTCTTTGCGTCGCGTCGCGTGTCGCGCCTGTACGCAAGAGCCTTAATGCGTTCGAAATGGATGATGTGCAACTCATTCAACAATATCAAATTAATCAAGTGAGGAGTTGGAGACGACTTCGTGATCAAATTAAAGGCTCCAACAAACAGGGCGCGACACGCGACGCGACACAAAGGCACCGCTCGTCACGCGACACGCGGTTCCTTTGTGTCGCATCGGGTGTCGCCTGTATGTAAGAGCCTTAATGCGTTCGACATGGATGATGTGCCATTCATTGAACGATATCAACTTAATCAAGTGAGGAGTTGAGACATGTCAGGGACTGTCATACAAAATTCACGGATTTACCGGATACAACTTTAAAATATCATATCTAAGAACTTTCTTACACTGAATAGGAAAATACTCAAAACCGAATAGGAAAATACTCAATAACGAGCTTACGCCATATTTTTGTTTATACCCCGAAAATTCTTACGAATGGAAGTATTTAAACAAACAATAAGATAGTGTTCATATTAGTTTGTGAAACAATGAAACAATACTCTTCCATGTGGTCGAATTCCCCGCTGACCTTCAAGTGGAGTTCGTTCGGAAACCTAATCTCGCGTGACAATTTACAAACTCAAAAAATTATAATATGAATGAATTATATAGGTAGCATAATATACAGTGCGTTCGTATTTTCACCTAATTTTATACTAAAGTAACTAGATTAATATAAATTGCTTATTTTTACCACAAAATATGTGATTAAATAAAACCGTAACTTACCGATAAATATTTAATTGTGTTTCTGAACGTTACGGCAGAGAAATACAAGCCAGCCATAGACAAACTACCCAGCGTGAAGTCGGTTAGAATTTGGAATGTCGTAATACGAAATTTAACCAGCCAGTGAAATGAATTGCCTGGAACTTGCCTGGTTTTTTTAAAGTTTGTAATAGGCCCCCTGTACAGAACACGCAAGCTAACCACTCAAGGTCACTGGCATATATCTGGGCCTTAATAGATTTGTTCGTACGCGCGTCATTTATTTTTTAAACGTCTATAACTCAAAAGAATAGTTCTGTGGAATAGCTCCATTACGAGGGCTGCACTAAAAGTATTGGGAATGGAATATTTCCACTGTTCCTGTCATATTAAAATCTTTTTATTTGAAAACTTCTTGGTTTTAAAAATCGAATACCATTTATTTATTTTTAAAAAGATTCTCGGTCTTATCACAAGGTTTTGTCAAACTTGTTTAGTCGTTGAGAAAATGGAATTGACTCGAGAAAATTCAAGATTGATGATTTATTATGACTTTCGAAGTGGTTTAACACAAAAACAGTGTGTTGACCGGATGATTTCTGCATTTGGTGATGAAGCCCCATCCAAAACCACAATTTATCGCTGGTTTGCTGAATTTCAACGTGGACGTGTCAAGCTCAGTGATTATCCCCGTCAAGGTCGTCCAAAAACTGCAGTCACCCAAGAAAACGATCCACGAATGACTGCCGGAACCAACGGCTTAGCGTGCCTTCCGAGGCACGGAGGAGTCCCGGTATGTAAGGATGGTCACCCATCCACGGACCAACCCCAGCAAGCGTAGCTTAACCTGACGGATCGACCCGTGCGGCTGTTAATACTTAGCCACGAGCTGTTCAACTCCAACATGTCATCATAATTTAAAAAAAATACATGCCTACTCACAATCACACCTTGCACATCACCAGAGATCGGAATAGGTAGAGTTAATTTACCGAAACTTATTTGGCTACAAATGCCGTGGAGAAATATTTCTTGTCCGAAAGGGATACCGAGGTCCTGGCACATAGGCATCTGAAGGAACACGGGTGGGTTTTAGTCAGTAAAAGTCTGACACGCCGTGCCATGCCGCTCCACCGAGCCTGGACGGGTGTACCTTAACTCGAAAAGGTTCTCTCTGTCCAGGAACGGAAGCTGATTTACGTCTCCGATGAGGACAATCTCGCTTGCTCCGGACAACTTTACTGCCATAACTATGGCCCCAAAGTGGTTCATTATAGCTTCGTCTACCGTGAGACGGTAGTAGGTACTGCTCTTTTTTGCGGAACCCGTTGGCTAGTATTGAGGCCATAGTGCGCACCTTTGTCTTTGCTCGATCTCCTAAGCGGTGCGCCAGCTTCTGCCTGAGATCTTTGGCAGCTTCGGTTGTCGTTGTCGCTATGACGTCCTTCTCCTCATCGAAGTTTTTAACCACCCAGGTTGTCTTGCCACAACCCGGGACCCCGTTGACCCACCTGATATTGGGTACCGTCCAAATTTCCTGCGATGCCGGGATATCTGAGGTCCCCAGAATGGACTGTGCCATTCCAAGGATCTTATCGTCCAGCATGATTTGGGTACATTTGGCGGTAACCACTATCGGGTCGTCATCTGGTGCGCTGAATTTTAATTTGCCTGAGCGCTCCGTTTCCTCCTCGTCCAGGGCCACAAAACCGCTCTTCGCGCTGTAGGCTGCCATGTACGACCCCGTCATTTTCCCTTTGATGACCTGGGATGTGACGTTGTCGTACACCGCTGCCTCTGATTCCTCGAGTAGTACCCTTAGCAGGCCTTCTGTGTTTCTCTGGAAGGTCTGCAGGATCTTCCTGCATGTCGTGAGATTGACCTCTTTGGTCGCTCTCACGATTGCAACGTACTCGAGGAACGCGCTCTTTACGTGGTCCGTGGTGCCCAGGTTCACTGCGAGGGTCGGCGGGCTGACTTGCCCTTTGTCGGCTCTTGTAGGCGTAGGCTTCTGTGGTGTGGGTTCTTTGACCTTTCTTTTGAAGAACCTCTCTACTGCTGATGGTGATGCGTGGCTGGTACTTGGGAGCAGAGCGTTGAGGAAGGTGCCGAAAGCTTCCAGGCGACTCCTCGACCGGGCCCTGTCCTCCGGGCTAGTGGTTTTGCTCTGCTCCTTTGCAACTTTCTCGGCGGCTGCCTTCTGCTGGGCCCTCTCTGATCCGCTAAGGGTGATCGAGGATGATGTGGAGCTCGTCGCGCCGGCTGTTGGGTGTCTGGGGGCTTTGAGGAAACTCAGAGTTTCCCCTCTATCCTCATACACGACAACCTCATGTTGTTCCGAGGCTTTTAGACAGCCGAAGCGATCTGCGACGTCTCCTCTTTCCCCCTCGATCATCATTGCGTCGATCTTATGGTGCGGGCATGGACCGCCGTGTACTCCCCTACCTCCCTGATCTTTAGAAGCAGTGAGCTTGCTTGGGCAAATGGAGTCTCCTCTCTCCACTCGAATAGTGCAATCGTCTTACCTTTGACTCGCACTAGACGGCATCGGTGAGTGGCTACTTCCACTTGCGGCAGTGCGGCGTACTTACTGCCTTTCATGCTCGTTTTAGTTGTGCTTCCGTTGATCAGGGCGGCGAGGCCTGGTGATATGTGTACTCGGGCTCCAGCTCGGCTCGAGCCCACGCAGAAGGTTAAGCCTAGCCTTTCCCCTTCTTTGTTCATGAAGAGGGCGACACCTCGCAGTCTGACGCCCGGGACTCCGTCTCCTCCGCATGCCAGAAGCTCCGAGATGGACATGGAGCTGGGTGCCGGTTGAAGGCTGGCTTGTGCCACCGCTGATGCTGCCGTTACCACTGGTGCTGGCCGTTGGGTGGTGTTTGTGTGTACAGTTTGAGTTGTGGTGAGTGGTGTGGTTGGTGCCGTTTGAGTGGTAGTTGTTGATGTTGTTGTTGATGTTGGTGGTGTGGTCGTGGATGGTGGTCGGTTTCGACTACGCAAGGGTGCGTCCGTTTTGTTGGCCGCTGCTGCGACTTTGGCGACTTTGCTCGCGAATGCCAAGAATAGGTTTCAGGAAGCCAGTCTCCCCATGATGGTGTGGAGTATGGACTGACTTAGCTGGGTACCGATCTTTACCTCCAGCTCTATTCTGTCGTGACTGAATCGGGCGGGGGCATTCGAAGAGCAAGTGCCAGACTGTTTCATCGCAACTGGGGTCACAGACGCACGAGGGACTATCCGTGAGGTGGAAGCGGTGGAGATACGCTGAGAATCCTCCGTGTCCCGTGAGGACTTGTACATGGACCGGTGTGAGAACTGTGTCTCTAAGTGTTCTTTTCGCCGCTAGGACGTCTGGGAAGAACACTTTTGTGACCGCTCCTGTACTCGAGGATTCGTATCGCGTTTGCCACTTCCTTATAGTCTCTTCCCGTATCTTCCTCCTCACGAACGATACGGGGACCTTGTTGTAGTCGGCTGTCGCGGTATTGAGGGCTGCCTCCTTGGCCAGCTCGTCCGCTCTTTCGTTCCCGGCTGTTCCCACATGGGCCCTGAGCCAGAAGAACCTCACTTCTCTGCCCTCTTCTCTGGTCTCACGGACGCTACTCTTAATTTGTAGTGCCAGGTGGTGAGTGACGGACGGTCTCCGCAGCAGGTCAAGTGACGATCTTGAGTTACTTAAGATGCTTACGGAGGCCGCCCTGGATTCTCTTGCCATCCTGACAGCTCTGAAGAGAGCGTACATCTCCGATTGGAAGACTGAGTTGTGGGGTTCCAGGCCGAAGGTGCTGAACGATGACTCCCTCCCATTCTCCCACCAAGTTAGGGCAGCGCCGACTTTCCCCTCTATCTTGCTGCCGTCGGTGTAGATTTGGGGACCGATTACTTGGTGGGTTTCTTGGGTTTCGGGAGTCAAGTCCTCTAGGCATGCGTACTCGGTTGTTATGAGTAGCGATGGATGTGGATTTTGGGAGTGGGGCACGTTGCACTCCAGCTCACAGCCCTGCGGTATGAAGTCCCGGGAATGACCCTTTTTGACCTTAAAAAGGGTTGCGGCCTCGATTACCCGGAGGTCTAGGGGGAGTTGGCCTGACAGGATAAGTGCCGATGTTAGAGACACCGTGCGGTATGCTTTGCAGATCTTTTGCGTGAAGCCCCTCTGCAGTGAGTCAAACTGATTCCTTGTCATCAGTTTCTCAGCTGCAGGGGCCCACGCACTCGCTGCATACATCACGATGGGCTCTATCACCGACACGTATATCGTCCTAATGATCTCTCTGTTTAGACCCCAAGTCACCTTTGCCGCGCATGCCAGCTGCTTGTAGATGTCTGCCGCCTTTTTACAGGTCGCAGACACGTGCGCGTTGAAGGTGAGTTTGGAGTCTATTGTGAGTCCCAGCAGCTTTACCTGTTCGACCAGGTTCAGCCGTGTGCCCGACATATACAGTACCGGAATGTCGTACTTAAGTTTTTTCGTTAACACCATCGCGTTGGTCTTGTGCGCGGCGAAACGTAACTTTTGTTGGACGCCCCATTCCGATACAATGTCTAGCGTGCTATTGGCTGCTTGCTGCAGGGGGACGGCTGTATGGTCCGAGAAAACCAGGACGACGTCATCTGCGAAGGCTTGGCAGTATACCCCCATACTAGCCATCTTGGAAGGAGCGAGTCTAGGATAAGGTTCCAAAACGTCGGTCCGGCTATTGAGCCCTGGACGCATCCTTTCGTGGTACCCTTCTCGCTAGGCGCTCTGGCGTAGTTGACCTTGATGTTCCGGTCTTCGAGGTATGAGGCGACGAGAGTGTAGATGTTCGTGGGACAGCTCTTGGCCACCATCTGTTTTTTGAGTGCTGGCCACCACGCGTTGTCGAAGGCCCCCTCTATGTCCAATGATATCAAAAGCACGATCTTTTTGGCTTTGATTTCGGCTCGGATGTGGCCCATTAGGGCATAGAGGGCGTCTTCGGTTCCGCGCTGCGGCATGAAACCGTACTGATTGACGTTTAACGTTGGGAGGAAGTGCCATTGCAGTCTGCCTAGCAGGAGTTTCTCGACGATCTTTCCGAGGACCGAGAGCAGACCTATTGGCCTGTACGACTTCGGGCTGGTATAGTCGTCCTTTCCTGGCTTGCGGAGGATGCACACGTGGGCAACTTTCCACTACTTCGGGAAGTGTGACAGCGACAGGCACATATTGGCTATCGCTAAGAACGCTTCCCGATCGCAGTTTATTGCCGCAGTGCAAATGTCCGCTGTTAATCCGTCGGGACCGAGGGCTTTTTTCGGATTCTGGTTCTGGAGAACCATTTCCAGCTCCGCGATCGTGAAGGGAGGATCGTCGGCGGACAATCCCAGTGGTTTTTTCTCCTCCGCCAGCTTCCTTAAGGTCATGTGGTAGGGTTGTTCGGCATCCGTTGAGTCGTTGGGGTAAAAAGTTTGCGCCAGAAGATCCGCTGACTGCTCGGGGCTGAGCGTCTCCCCTGCGGTATTTCTCAGGAGGACGTCGTCCTGTCTTCTGGCTGTCTTTCTTATTACCCTGTAGTTGCCGTCCCACATGCTCTCTCGGTCCTGCTTCGAGCAGAACTCCTTCCAGTTGGCTGTGGCTGCTTCCATGGCTGCTGTGGTGTACGTGGTTTTCGCCAGCACGTATTCCTGGATGGTGAAGTGTCTCCGAGTTGCGGCTGCATTTCGGATCCTTCTCTTTTTCCTGAGCGCGTCTTTTTGGAGACGGTCTAGAGAAGGACTCCACCATGGGGGCTTGGCGTCGTGTTTTGGCGACCCCAGTTTTGGGATCGCTTCCTCGCATGAGCGGTGGATGTTGCGGGTGTACTCTGTGACGAGTGTCTCCAGTTCCTCTGGGTTCGAGACGCTCGAGACTGCGGCTGGTGTAATGCCACTGTCCGCCAGACTGGTCTTAAAGTGCGCGCTGAAGTCGGACCACTTAGCCTTCTTGGTGTTATAGATGCGCGTCGAGATTGGCCTTAAGGGTTCCAAGGCCTTTTCTAAGCGCATCGAGAAGGTGATTGCATTGTGGTCTGATGTCGTGAGACTTCTTTCTACGCGCCACTCCTCGACCTTGCCTAGCAGCGACAGACTGCATGCCGTCACGTCGACGATGCTCGTACACCACCTGTCTCCTCTGTAGGTCTCGAAGGTAGGTGTTTGACCCATGTTGAGGATGTGGAGATCCCGCTCGTTGAGGAAGGAGTTGTACGACGACCCACGGTGGTTTTCGGAGACACTTCCCCACCACTGGCTCCAGGCGTTCACGTCTCCTCCCATCAGTATATTGTGTGTGTGTGTCTGTAGTTTTTCGATAGTGTTGTGTGACTCGGAAAGGTAGGGTTCGATGTCTTGGTCACCCTCAAAATAGACCGACAGTGCTCCGAAGCTGAACTGGCCCACCTTCAGCAAGGCGGCGGCGACGTTCTCGGTTACAAACTGAGGGTCGTGGATGACCTCCAGGTTGTTTCCGAAAACCACGATCGCCGCCTTTACTGGTTTCTGGCGGTTCAGGCTGCACTGGATGACTCTCGTGCCAGGGCATTGTTTCATCACACCTGTTCTTCCTACATAGGGTTCTTGAACAAGTGCTACCGAAACTCCCTTAGCCTGAGCCGCCATGTGGAGTTCTTCTGTTGCCAGCTTGGAGCGCTGAAGATTCACCTGGATGAACCGTAATCTTGCTGTCGGTCTTGTTGTGTTTTGAGTGGTGACTTGTTGTGTAGTTGGTAGTTCCTGGCTGCCCTTAGCAATAGGAAACGCGAGATCTTGCTATTCCATCCCATTTTTGGCGTTCCTGGCAGTCTTCGCTGAACGCTGTGTGTGCCAGGTCGCTGCCCGTCCCGTTTGACGCCTTGCAGTTTGAACATGTGGGCTGTCTGCCTTCCGCTCGAGTGTGGCAGTGCCTCCCGTTGTGCGCTCCGCTGCAAACTGCAGACTTCTTTGCCGGCCTTGCATATGGTCTTGTTATGACCGTATGCAAGGCACTTTGTGCACTGCACTAGGGGGGACTGGTCCTCAATCGAGCACCGCTTGATGCCCACATGGACCTGTGCCTCCTTCCGAGCCAAAGGTCGAGCACCGGCCGGACCGCCTCGATCGTGCCGAAGCCGGCGGTAGGGCGTGAAAGCCTGTCCCGCCATTCCGCCACCAGGACCTCGCGAAGCTGTGACCGACGCAGCTCCACATGTCGCTGCATCAGCCACTCGCCCCACACCCTCGCTTCCTCGCGCCACTGATACAATGACTTAGTTTTGACGTAGTTGAAAAACCGGGTTTTTAACCATAATTCTAAAGTTTTGTATATCATTTATATCCAGTAACTCCGTAGGTCAGTATCCCTTGCGGAGACGCATCTTTTCACACCTCGCACGTACGTGCGCCTAGTGAATAGAAAACTTTGAAAATACTTAATTTTCTCTAAAAGCTCTAATTTTATACTAAGTTTCATCTCAAAATTATTGCTCTAAATAGTCGTTGATCTTAGTTCCAATATCATTATTAAAGTGCGGGTTCAGCGGGCTCGAGTTCCTTTTTCGTAACATAAAAAAAACTACATAAGTTTTTAGATATTTTTCAGTTTAAAAACCGGGTTTTTAACCATAATTCAAAAGTTTTGTATATCATTTATATCCAGTTACTCTGAAGGTATGTAGCCCGCGAGCAGAGGCATCTTTTGACACCTCGCAGGTGCGTGCGCCTAGTGAATAGAGAACTTCGAAAATATTTAATTTTCTCTAAAAGCTCTAATTTTATACTAAGTTTCATCTCAAAATTATTGCTCTAAATAGTCGATGATCTTAGTTCCAATACTATTATTATAGTGCGGGTTCAGCGGGCTCGAGTTCCTTTTTCGTAACAAAAAAAAAACTAGTTTTTAGATATTTTTCAGTTGAAAAACCGGGTTTTTAACCATAATTCAAAAGTTTTGTGTATCATTTACATCCAGTAACTCTGAAGGTTGGTAGCCCGCGCGCAGAGTCATCTTTTGACAACTCGCACGTGCGTGCGCCTAGTGAATAGAGAACTTCGAAAATACTTAATTTTCTCAAAAAAAAAAACCTAATTTTACACTAAGTTTCATGTCAAAATTTTTGCTCTAAATCGTCTTTGATCTTAGTTTCAATATCAGTATTATAGTGCGGGTTCTGCGAGCTCAATTCCCTTTTTCGTAGAGTAAAAATCCAAGTTTTTATATAGTTTTCATTTGAAAAACCGGGTTTTTAACCATAATTTAATTTTTTTGTAAAGCATTTATATGCAGTAACTCCGTAGGTCTGTAGCCCACGCGCAGAGGCATCTTTTGACACCTCGGAGGTGCGTGCGCCTAGTGAATAGAGAACTTCGAAAATATTTAATTTTCTCTAAAAGCTCTAATTTTATACTAAGTTTCATCTCAAAATTATTGCTCTAAATAGTCGTTGATCTTAGTTCCAATATCATTATTATAGTGCGGGTTCAGCGGGCTGGAGTTCCTTTTTCGTAACAAAAAAAAACCAAGTTTTTAGATATTTTTCAGTTGAAAAACCGGATTTATAACCATAATTCAAAAGTTTTGTATATCATTTATATCCAGTAACTCTGGAGGTATGTAGCCCACGCGCAAAGGCATCTTTTGACACCTCGCACGTGCGTTTGCCTAGTGAATAGAGAACTTCGAAAATATTTAATTTTCTCTAAAAACTCTAATTTTATACTAAGTTTCATCTCAAAATTATTGCTCTAAATCGTCGTTGATCTTAGTTCCAATATCAGAATTATAGTGCGGGTTCTGCGAGCTCAATTCCCTTTTTCGTAAAGTAAAAATCCTAGTTTTTATATAGTTTTCATTTGAAAAACCGGGTTTTTAACCATAATTTAATTTTTTTGTAAAGCAGTAATTAAGTTAGTAAGCATTTATATGCAGTAACTCCGTAGGTCTGTATCCCTTGCGAAGACGCATCTTTTAACACCTCACACGTGCGTGCGCCTAGTGAATAGAGAACTTCGAAAATACTTAAATTTCTCTAAAAAACCTAATTTTACACTAAGTTTCATCTCAAAATTTTTGCTCTAAATCGTCTTTGATCTTAGTTTCAATATCAGTATTATAGTGCGGGTTCTGCGAGCTCAATTCCCTTTTTCGTTATGAAAAAAAAAACAAGTTTTTATATATTTTTCAGTTGAAAAACCAGGTTTTTAACCATAATTCAAAAGTTTTGTAAATCATTTATATCCGGTAAAATATTAAATTTTCTCTAAAAAACCTAATTTTATACTAAGTTTAATCTAAAAATTTATGCTCTAAATCGTCTTTGATCTTAGTTTCAATATCAGACTTATAGTGCGGGTTCAGCGGGCTCGAGTCCCTTTTTAATAACGAAAAAAACCAAGTTTTTAGATATTTTTCAGTTGAAAAACCGGGTTTTTGACCATAATTCAAAAGTTTTGTATTATCATTTATATCCAGTAACTCTGCCGGTTTGTAGCCCGCGCGCAGGGACATCTTTTGACATCTCGCACGTGCGGGCGCCTAGTGAATAGAGAACTTCGAAAATAATTAATTTCCCTAAAAAAACATAATTTTATGCTAAGTTTCATATCAAAATGTTTGCTCTAAATCGTCTTTGATCTTAGTTTCATTATTAGTATTCTGGTGCACGTTCCGCGAGCTCAATTCCCTTTTTCGTTATGAAAAAAAAAACAAGTTTTTATATATTTTTCAGTTGAAAAACCGGGTTTTTAACCATAATTCAAAAGTTTTGTAAATCATTTATATCCGGTAAAATATTTAATTTTCTCTAAAAAACCTAATTTTACACTAAGTTTCATCTACAAATTTATGCTCTAAATCGTCTTTGATCTTAGTTTCAATATCAGACTTATAGTGCGGGTTCAGCGGGCTCGAGTCCCTTTTTAATAACGAAAAAAACCAAGTTTTTAGATATTTTTCAGTTGAAAAACCGGGTTTTTAACCATAATTCAAAAGTTTTGTATTATCATTTATATCCAGTAACTCTGCCGGTTTGTAGCCCGCGCGCAGGGACATCTTTGACATCTCGCACGTGCGGGCGCCTAGTGAATAGAGAACTTCGAAAATAATTAATTTCCCTAAAAAAACATAATTTTATGCTAAGTTTCATATCAAAATGTTTGCTCTAAATCGTCTTTGATCTTAGTTTCATTATTAGTATTCTGGTGCACGTTCCGCGAGCTTGAGTCCCTTTTTGGTAACGAAAAAAAAAACAAGTTTTAGATATTTTTCAGTCGAAAATCCGTTTTTTTACCATACCTAATTAATTTTTTTGTATAGTATTTATATCCAGTAACTCCATAGGTCGGTAGCACGCGCGGAGACGCATCTTTTGACACCTCGCACGTGCGTGCGCCTGGCGAATAGAGAACTTCGAAAATATTAAATTTTCTAAATTAAAAAAACATTTTATACTAAGTTTCATCTCAAAATTTTTGTTCTAAATCGTCTTTGATCTTAGTTTCAATATAAGTATTCTGGTGTGCTTTCCGCGAGCTCGAGACCCTTTTTGGTAACGAAAAAAAAACTTTTTTTTTATATTTTTCAGTCAAAAGACCGTTACTTTGCTCATGCTAATAACTGCACACATAGTGCAGACGATTGGAAAAATAATACTAGAAAATATAACTGTCCATGGTCAGCTTAGGTATATTAATCAAGATAAACGATTTTATAAAAACAACTCGACCAGGTTCAGCTCAACGTTGTCTTAATATTCCATTTTATAACGACCGTCCGAAAATATGTCCGGCTGAAGCGTTGGTAGCTTATGTAGATAGGACAAAGTCTTTGAGAAACAATGCCAATAGTCTAATCCTAAGTAAAGAAAAACCGCCCAAGTGCAAGTCGGACTCGCGCACGAAGAGTTCCGTACCATTATCTATAACTAGTTTAAAAAAAAAGACTTCACGAAGATCATGAAACTTTGCATAATAACTGATTTAAATATACTCGTAATGCAGATACAGTGTGTTTTTTTATTATTACAATTTTTTCCCCGTAAAATGTAATTACCTAAACTTTCGACGCTCCCTGCCGTCAAAGACACCACTTAGTCTGCGAGCAGTAGTGTGAGAGAGATAACTATTTTACCGCACGTTCCGTTGTATGGTACGTAACTTTTAACTTTCAAACAAGTTATACAGGCTTCGTAAATGCATTTTCAACACATTTGCTCAAAAAATGCATTCATTCAATACATCCCTAGCTGGTGTCAATATTGACACGACACGAAAGACCGAGGTGCCACTCCACCACAAGACATTGGAATGTCTTCGCTAGATATTATCATAGAGATATTAAATGTGAACAATCGGATCAATTTGCTTTATCGATCCTAATCCTAACCTCTGATCGATGCATTATGTTAGAATGTTATGAAAATGTAATTACACATAGTTACCCCTAATTAATTAGAAACTACGTTTTAGTTATAGAAAACAATATTAATAAATAATGGTGCCGACTCCCTTGTTCACAAACTAAACTAAATTTAAGTTCAGTGCATCTTTTTCTTTCTATTTCATTAAGAAAAGGATAGAAGATAAATTTTAGTTTAGTCCTGTCAAATTAATCAGCGCCTGTCACTACTCCATACAAGTTTAGACGTGATTAAAAACTTGCCGACTAAAATTACGTCAATTTACGTCAAGCGCTGATTAATTTGGCAGGACTAAACTAAAATTTATCTTCTGTCCTTTTCATAATGAAATAGAAAGAAAAAGATGCACTGAACTTAAATTTAGTTTAGTTTGTGAACAAGGGAATCGGCACCATTGTTTGATCATTATACATTTAATAGTTTAATATGAGTGTTTTGATATTTCACCATCTTTCAAAATCTACAATGTTATCTAATCTCGAAGGACGAAGCAACAAAGTATAATTGGAGCAACGACTGTATGGTCGTTGAATTGGAGATTGGTTTGGTTTTTGGAAACGAACTTACCTGAAGTGAAGTTCTATCTAAATTATACGAGTTGCTTCGTCCGAAGAGATTAGTTCCCTCCCAACCCTATAACTCCCAATATCTGTAAAATATTTAAAAGGTTCCAGGCTTTCAACTAAATGAATGACACTACTACAGGCTTAACGAGAAGGCAGGCGAAGTACCTACATGTTTTTTTTTTTTTTTAAATAACTCAAACTTAGTGGGCTAAAGGCGAAATCTTAGTTCAGGTAAGTTCGTTTAATCTCCAATTATTTGTGCACTTATTTTACCGATTATACACAAAATCTTTATCAATAGACCCCACTAAACGATAACAATTGTGTAATTAAATAATTTTCAAAGTAACAACTCCTAACAATTTTTCCAGTGAATTAATCCCACTATAGTTCTGTTACTGGGCGAGAGGAGGGGCGGGGAGGGGGGTAAATGAAAGTCAGACATCTTAACATTATCTTATATTTCCTATGTCGTAATTTTGTTTTTACTTTTCGAATACCTTGAGCATATAATTTTCCCTATTGAATATGTGGGCACAGTGGGACGTGACGACTCGTGTGACCGCGTGACGCCGCGTGTGCGCCTCCACCAGCAGTGCGACCGTTGTTGCGCACCGTCGTCGTGTACGTGCGCTAGTTTATTCCAGCAAACAAACCATTATCTTAGTAACTGATTGACTGCCCCTTAACGCTTATAGAATCCTACGACAATCTCCTAGACACTATCCTAAAATTTGTTTTAATAACCTACTATCTACAGTCTTATCACGTTTTGATTGGCTTCAAACTGTCATTCATACATGAGTACTTATATGCATCGTAAGTGCATTTAGTTCATGTAGCTCTGACAGAATTATTAAATACAAATGAAGTCTAAGAGCAGTTGTCATGAAGTGATTGCTGCCGTTTGGTTGCAGCGCATAAGTACATAATTAGCTTATGGGCAGCTGCAACACGTCAGGTATTTCTGTTCAGTAACAAGGAGGATTTATTTACACGGCGCCATTTTTATCGTTTTTATTTAATGTTTTTGATCTTAAGTATTTCTTGGCAATATCCGAAATGAGTTTAGCTTAGATTACCACACTGATTTGTGATACTAAACTATGCATAGGTATAATGATTTTGATATGGTTGTGTAATAACCAGGTCTATACATTCGCATGTGGTGACAAAAACAAGGAATTAAGTCAGCCGTCGGTTGGAACCAAATTAATTTTATTTTCGTCATTTTAGTTTTTGACTCATAATTAGAAGAGAGAAGTTGCAAGAAGATAAAAATGGCACGGCGTATGTAAAGTGCAGCAGTCTCTCTGCAACATTCGCTAATGAAGAGTGCAGCGCGCAGTCAGCGGCGGCGGCGGCGCACTTCGTTGTCGGCGGCGCTGTCCGGCGTGGTAGTGGTGCGCGCAGTGGTGGTGGTGGTGGTGGTGGTGGGCGGGTCCAAGCCCTTGATCTCGAAGGGCCCACGGAACAGCGGCCGGAACAGGCGCAGGAACGTCTGGTAACGCACCGCCGAGTTCTGCAACACGACGCGCTCTCACACACCGAACACATGTACACAGTACAGTACAGTATAGGCAGCATGGGAGGGACTCACCTGGATGACGTCACCGATGATCTTAGTAGTGCGTATGAGCAGCGACACGGACGGGCCAAACAGGCTGCCCGGCAGGTCTAGGCTGACCTTGTTCCGGTCGAACACCGGGATGTCGCCGGCTGCCGCGGCCTGGCGGCGGCGGCGCGGGCCCCCAGGGCTCAGCGGGCGGCCAAGACTCCGCGACCACGATGGGGGCCCCCGCGCCAGCTCCCGGCGCCTCCACGTAGTGCCACTCTGCGACAGGGCCGCTCTAAGCATCACGTAGCTCGCGCCTCGCAGCCCTCGCCTCGCCTCGCTGTCTCGTGTGTGGTGCTTGCGTATGCGTTGTATTAGGTTATGCGAATATAATGTTCCGTCAAGTGTTGCGCGAGTGCGCAACTCGCCCTCGGACTGAGCGCTGCGCCAAGCGCGACCCGTGCCGCCGCCCGGGCTTCTAGCTAAGCGCAGCCGATACTATGTGCTACTTGGGTCGAGTGCATGTACACGAATGTATGAGTTTGACTAATTCAATATCTGGCAAACGATGACGCAAACAAAATTAGACGCCAATTAGCGCGTCTGTCGAGTCTCCGTAATGAAGTACCGCAGCATGGCGCTGTTCCGAAGTGTTTTAGAAATATATCACGCCTGTCCCGCTCAGTGCGACGCGTTTGTTATGTAGGGATTCAAAACATAAACTAACTACATCATTATTATAAGATGACATATTCAATTCATTGTATAAGCGTAGTCAGAAACAGATTAATTCTAAGATTTAAGTAAGTAGGTGTTAAATAATGAAGCAATCAAATACTGAGTACATGCAAAGATATTTTGAACCATGATCAATTATTAATAACTCGTACAGGGGACTGCTGATCTGTTACCGATCATATTGGGTACGATGGTTAACATGAATGCTAGAAACTGCACAAGATGACCGCGGTAGGGCAATATTACACGAATAAAATTGAAACAAATAATATCAGAGTCACAATTTATTCCAAAGATATAAACTTGAACTACAGGTAGGTACAGTAAAGTATGGTCTCGGCTCTCGGTGAAGTGAAACAGTATAGTAGGGCGAACGGAGGTGCGTGTGTGTGCGTGCGGCACCGCTACGGCTCTACGAGGGCTACGAGCTACGACAGGCTACGTGCGCTACTCGCCGCGGATACTGTGTGCATCGCGCGGCTTCTAGTACTACGTTATACTTTCCTGGCTGTGCGGTACTGTAAGGCACGGCGAGCTGCTTCAGTCCGCCACCATACTTTATACATTTTTTTATGTACTTATTTACATTCCACAGATGCACTGATCCAAGTGAGAGTCACGAACTTTTCGTAGGAGCTGACGATCAGTTGGTTCTACACCTGACGTGTGTCGGACGACGCTGACGTGAACGTTGGAGCATAACTTGACGTAACGCGGTACACTATTGACCCGAAACAACTGCTAAACCGGATGTTTGTAATAAGTGGCCGGATACTTTGGCATCCTGTATATTATTAGCAAACTAAATGAATGGGCGGATGTTATAAACCTAAATGATAATTACAAAAATATTACGTTACAGTTAAATATTATAATGAGCCGTAAGTAATATTCACGTCGCCCGCGCCGCGCGCCGGTATGGCGATAGCACGATTACTTATCTATGCACTTGTTTAACTCAACGATAACACTCCACAACACAACAAGCCCTCCTGTCAGGATAGTGTTGCGGGCTACTCTGTTGACGGGGAGGCGGGAAAACGGCAAATGACTCTTTTAGAAAACCCTTGCGGCAAGGATATCACTTAGTTTATTCAAGCTAAAGAAACCCGTATTACAGAGCAAATAATGCATTAAGTTAAATGTAAAAACGCGGTTTAACAAACATTCTAGATTGTAACTCAATCTTGTAGTTTGCGGTTTTTGTCGCGCTGATTCTGTTAATTTTGTTCACTAACCGATCACACACACCACACACACAAGGTATATAACCATCATCATCCACACATCAAACCTCTATTGCTACATACATGTCTTTCTGTTTGGAAATGGATTATATGGAGAACTTATTACATTTAAGGCTCGCGCAAACTGGCGCGATATCGCGGGCGCGACAGGCAGCGCGACCCTTATCGCGCCCGCGATATCACGCCAGTCTGCGCAAGCCTTTAGTGTTGAACGACTTGTGTGGTGATAGTGGGTACAAACGCATCGTGAACATTCTCCTGCTCTCATCCCGGTATGTGTGTGCTCGGCGCAGCATATAATAAATATACAACTATACATAAATGTTGTGCCTTTACGTTGTGAAAATAGTTAATATCCATGTGCGTGTTGCTCAAGCCGAGCAGAGGTCGCGCGGCGGTGCGCGTGCGCGTGTGACCTTGCGCGCGCGGTGATGCAATTACACGTATGTATGTATATAGTATATTATGTGATTTGGACACTACTCACTACAGCGACGGGTTAGGAAATAAAGCTAAGGACAAGCGGTGACTAGATACGACAGAGACTGGCGCCGAGTGCGGCCGGACGCAGACTAGAGGGACTGACTAAACTTATGATAAAGGCTCCCACACACTGATGCGATATCGGGGGCGCGAAAAGGGTCGCGCTGCCTATCGCACCTGCGATATCGCACCAGTCTGCACGAGCCTTAAGGCAAGAAATAGACAACATTGCTCTTCGACGTCAATGCCTATGTTACATACAGTGAGATGTACTCGCATCCCTTGCAGCATGCAGGACGGTGCGCGAGCACACCGGGGCAAGCCGAACTATGTACATGTCAGGGTAACCGCGACAGGGGAGCGCGGGGGGGTGAGTCATGCGACGTGCAGCGTGCAGTAAAACAACACAACTTCCGAGGAATCGTTTAATATCAAATATCACCAACGCTCACCTAAAACCTATTTACAATATAAATACAAAACGTAGAGCGAGGCAGCGCGCTGCCGGCTCTGGGAGAGGGGGAGGGGAAGGCGGAGGGGGGACAGGAACGACCGCGGACTGTACAGGCGGTCTGGAGGGGGGGATGCGACACATTCAATCATACACATGGAGTCCAAGCCACTAGTCCAGACACAATACATAACCACAGAGATGTGTTGTCCTCGAGCGCGGTCCGGCCGCACAGTGCTAGTGTGAGAGTAGTGGCCGGACTCCGTGTGTGCAACAGCGCGTCGGGAAAGGCGTGTGTGCGAGCGAGAGCTCAAGCGTCATCCTCCTCGGAGGAGTCGATGGTCTCGACGGTGCCGCCAGCGCCGGCGCCGCCCGACGAGGAGCCCGACAGCGAGGTCACGAGCGAGATGATGGAGCCGAGCCCACCCCCACCTGAGCCGCCGCTGCCCCCACCGGATGCGCCGCCCAGCAAGCCGGTTACCGCCTGGATCTTAGGCCCCAGCAGCTGCAGCTTGGGCCCGATCACCTGCCCCACGATGCCGCTCAGCGATGCTAGCCCGTTCTGTGGTGCCTCGATTCCATACTGCTTGTTCAGCTCGATGTTCTGTTGGTCCAGCGTGTCCACGAAGCGCGTCTTCGCGTCAATCAGCGAGTTGATTTTCTACAACAGAGAGAGCGGGTGACGCACCGTACAGTGTGGCGGAGGTGAGGGGACAAGATCGGTACTCACCCCAAACACGAAGCCGAGCACGGCGTTCTTGATGCCGAACTTGGCCTGCGTAACGCCCTCCAGCTTGCGCTTCTCACGCGTCTGCTCATCGCCGGCGCCGTCCTGCACACACACACGCCGCGTCACTACACTACACGCTACGCACCACACACCCACACACCACTACACTAAAGCACTCCGTCACCATAGCCTTCCACCGCCGCTCCCCCGTGTAATGTTAGCTTAATTTTATGTCTGGTATGAACTCGTCGTGCGGCTCGCCATCTCACGAGCTCACTTCTATACTATCACGGATGAGTTCGCTACAATGATACGTCGGGACTACAAGGGACGACACGGGACGGCACCGCACGGCACCGGGCGTGGTTTCACAGAATATGCAAGCACGCGTTTCTTCCTCCTCACTAATTGGTCAGCTTGGTGCTGGCACACCTCAATATATACCGAGCAAGGATAATGCAAGATTTCTTCATCGAAGTAATCATACCGCTGTTATCACATGACGAGTGAAAATACATTCTGAAATTCAGTCTTACATGAAATTAACGAGATAGTAAAGACTCCTACAAACAGGCGCGACACGCGACGTGACACAAAGGGACCGCTCGTCGCGCCACACGCGGTGTTTTTGTGTCGCGTCACGTGTCGCGCCTGTTTCTAGGAGCCATGAGACAGTATTTGTGCCAAAAGTTCAAGATGAAGAATGGCTTTACATCTGAAGAATTCTCGCAAGTGAAAGCAATTCAACTCGTAATATTATGTAAGTGTCAGGAGAGAAACCTTGTCCACAAATAGACTCTTTCAATGAAGAGATCACGAGCAATACCGGGTACTGGAAAGGCATCTGGACAGAAGGCTGGCAAAAGGGGCAAGTAAAGCTATATAATGCATTGCAATGCTTAATATGCCATGCTAAATGTGTATAGAACGCCGCAATGTCACTCGCTCACTAATAAAATCCACAACAACTTAACAAAATGCAATTTATCAAAATTAGGGTGAGAATCAGCACTTTTTGAACGTCATTTGTAAGGGACTACTGATGATGATGATGATGATGGGGCTCCCTTCTCCGCAATTAGACTCTCATTTGGTCCGTTGTGCGTGGGGATTCTGGCTAACAAAGCCAGCCTAGCTCCGCCCAAAAGCACAGAAGCTTCCTGGGAGCTTCACAGGCTTCACGGAGCGACCTCACTGTTCCGAGGATTTCTTCACGTTGTGAAGCCACGGCCTCGCATTCCAGGATGACGTGGGCGGCTGATTCCTCGGCGTCAAGGCAGCCCCTGCAAAGGGGGCTATCTGTGACGCCTATGTTAAAAAGATGTTTGTTAAGGAGATTATGGCCCGTAATTGTACCTATTATTATTCTAAGGTTATTTCTACTTAGGCTGAGAAGTTTTTTGGTTAATCGCGGGTGTACCATTGGTAAAGCCAATTTTGACTGTCTAGTCTGTTACCCGTGACCATCTGTTGTTAAGGAGTTCGGTCGATCTTTGGCGAATCCACGCACGAAATTGAGAGAAAGGCAGAGGGAGAAGTGGGTGTGTGGGTAAGGGACTACTAAAAATTTACAAAGATCATTGAACAAATAAAGCGTTGCTTTTACCCGAATTCTGCGATATTTTAGCCAGAGTTCGAGTTTCTGAACACCGGAGGAAGGAATTCGCTCAAATAATTAGCTTTGCCGAATCGATAACTGCTTATTGAAAATACGAGGAGCTCAGAAACCGCGCGTTGTTGTTATGTCCATTGTCCAGGAAGTTAAGCTAGCTGTGTCGGCTGTGTACCCAGCCGATTGTTATTGTGACTTGGGTTTATTTGTATTGTCATTTATTAATATAATACAGTAGATGTATTTTAAGACTAGTTGCATGTGCGTGGCAAGTGTTGGCCACGTTTGCGCAAGCGCGCGCCTCGGTCACAAGCCACACGCAGCCACGCGCAGCCACGCGAGCGACCAACGAAAAGCACGACACCATCTCTGTCAATCCCATAAGGCTGTGCGCAGACCTGAGCTATTAGCTCTATGGAAACAATACCAGAAAACACACGCAAGAAAACTATGGTGTTTTGGGCGAAACGAATTGTTCTGTCTACTCGAGACAAAACTTTTTACTTTAGTCAGAAAATACTGTTTTGTCTACAGGAGACCAAACCGACTTTATTTTCTATACTGTCTAAATTGAAAGTGCTAAGAATAGATCTTGAGTGGGACAGCTTTCAATAACGTACCTATTCGACATTCTGAGCCTATTCATTACAACGTATAGTGAGTCGCGAAGTGCTATGTTACGTTGCCCTCTACCAGAAAGATCAAGGTGTGATGTCGCGAGGTGACTAGTACAGCCACAGTCGCAGCTACAGGTCCTGATCCCGCGCGGGTGTCGCCAGCACGCGGCGCGCGGTGGGTCGAGGCCGCCCGCCACTCGCGGCCCACAGCGCCGCGCCGCTAGTGTATGTTAACGTAATCACACCTAATTTGCGACTGCTGGCGCGCTACCGTCTTATTATCGTATCATTTGAAAAGCCACTTGATCAACGTGTATAGTGCGATACCCGCTGGTGTGTGCGACAGCTCGCCACTAGTGAATGTCTGTCTCGGAGGTCGCACAATCTCGACAGATGAGATGTAACGTCGCCCTCGAAGGTTACCGCAACGACTAGAAGCTGCCATAGATTCTACTGCATCTTGAAATACATAATGATGAAACATGCGCTGCACAACCAGACACATGATATATCGCATATCGACATCGAGGCGGACGACTCAGGTGCCTTTCTAATTTGTTGGAGGAGTTCAGCGCAGACGAGATACGAAAAATAAAAATAATAACAACATAACATAATATTATGAATACATTGCTCACTGTAAAGGCTCGTGCAGACTGGCGCGACAGGCAGCGCGACCCTTGTCGCGCCCGCGATGTCGCACCAGTGTGTGGGAGCCTTTACACGGGGAGGGAACCACATACAGAAGCAATGTAACGCGACGATAGAGGGAGGGCGGGGGGGGGGGCACCCCGTAGCCCGTGGGAACCGACGCAAGAACTAGTAGCGTGCGATACTAGATGCTTGGTTCGCTCCATTATTATAGTATTATATTCGCGGTTCCGAAATGCGCAAAAACGCAAAACTGTGGCTCCGGTGTGTTGTAACTGTAACAATTGATAGTTGAGTAACACCCAGAAGAACCACGTACACCGCGCGAGCCGTGCGAGCGTGGCCGAATACCGCCGGGTGATGCCGAATGAAGGCGAGTGCGGAGCACTCGAGAGCAACTTTCATCCTCATCACAACCGTTGGTCTGTATGCGCCACGGGGCGAAACTACCAGAGTCTGCTAGCAATTGCCAACTGACACCTCAGTCACAGCGTCCGAAGAGTACATAATGCTTACAGACTGGTAAATTATTATAATGAGCGCTGATGTGATCAGAATGAACAAATATGATGATGCTCAACCGGTCACCCGTGCTAGTATTGCGCGTCCCGCTGCCGCGCGCGCCTATTATCCTCGGAAGTCGGAACTAACGCTTTACGAACGAATGTGAGAGACCGGCTCACAGCAATGCTGAGCCGTATTACTGAGCCCAATTCTATAGGCAACTGATTAACAATGGTAAGTAGTGACCGGATTTTTAGCATATGCATATATATTTTTTTTTTTTATTGAGAGGAACAGCAAACAGTTACATTATAAGGACTTACAACTAGTTTAGCAAAATAGCAATTTGGTTATAAAGTAACCCACAGCGCTGTCCACAAGTAGGCATAGAAGTTTAAGACAAAAAGAGCTAATCGCTAGGAACATTATTAGCAGAACGTGTGGCAAATAATTAATCAAAAGTAAAAAAAAAAAAAAAACGAATAATTTGTTCCAAATTTACAACATTATACAATATTTGTTGTGATATCTAATAGGGAATGGCGAATGAGGCTTTTAAATTTACTTATTGTGCAATTGAAGATATCTATTATTTACAAAGGTACTGTTGTATGTGTCAACCATACGGCGGAAAGGTGAGCGCAGGCCTGAGTTAGTTCGGCAAGTGTTCAAAGCGAAAAGAGTACCTGCGCGTACCTGCCGCCTGTAAATTGTTCGAGGTACAGCCTAACAAATCATACTGTTCAGACTTGTACAGTTAAACTTGTTTCTGACAATTTTATAAAGTACTGTGGCTTCGAGGTAATTCCTTCTAGAGCTAAGGGGAAGGAGCTTTTACTTGCTGAGTAATTGAGAGTATGATAAGTAGGATTTGTGGCATCTGTTCTGTAGTGCCTAGCACGCAAGAAATTGTACTGTACATTTTCAACCATTTCAGAATATTTTTTTGTAGAAAGTATGCCATACTGACACTGCATATTCTAGCTATGAACGAACAAGCGCGTTTATTTGCATATTATGCATTATTTTGCATATTTTACCTAGAATCATTTTATTACATAATTATTTTACCTAAATTCTACTTATCGTGGATATTTGGGGAGGTTTTCTATAATTTTAACTATAAAAATACAAAAATGTACATCCACATAATATAACTACGTATTTTTCCGTTCCTTTCTCCTTATCTGTTTTTGTGTATATGTGTGTACATATACCTATGGTTAAATAAATAATTTATATGGTTATAATGTCATTATAAATAGGCCTTCGGCCAATCTTACTACTGAGCATTGGAACAGTACGTTTTCAATCAATAATATAATTTTTGTGTAAAATGTAGTAAATTAAGTAATTTGTTTAGTTTAAAGTAAGCTCATAAAAACAAATTGAGCCCTATTTTCCGACCTTTTGGCAAAGACCTGTTGAAAATTATAATCTACTACTAAAACACAAATTATACATTATACATAATAATATAATATAATATATTATTCAACTAGCTTTTGCCCGCGACTCCGCCCGCGTAGATGTCGGCTATCGCGTAAAAAAGTAGCCTATGTCCTTCTCCGTATCCCAGGCTATATCTCTGCCAAATTTCATGACGATCGGTTAAGCGGTTTAGGCGTGAAAACGTAACAACATACAGACAGACAGACAGAGTTACTTTCATATTTATAATATTAGTATGGTTTTTGATGTTGCTTATTTTAGTTTTTGACGCTTTTCGCACATTTATGATGCATATTTGCATGCATAGGTACTTCGACCATTTTAAGTTGCATATAGTCTAGGGCATGCACACCGGATACCCGGATAACCGAAAAAACGGATAACCGACTGATTTGAAACCCGGGTTTTTTTTGTATATAAGAACCGGGTTTTTCTCTTTCGGTCAGTCTATGTATAGTGACATGAGTGAGAGAGACGAGTGCTCAGTGCACATGTTGTGTTTGTCGGTGGTTTCACTGCAGATATTATTTTTATGAAGGTAAGTTTGATCACATGCTTTTATATCACTCGTATATTATGCATTGCTTATATAACATGAAGTGTATGACCAAATACTGAAATGTAATGACAGCAAGGATGTTTTGTATGTTTAAGTATTAGCTTTAATTAATTAGGTTATGGCAGCCGGAACGTTCTTATTTTTGTAAATATGTAATCACTATCACTATCACTATCACTATCACTATCACTATCACTACATATTATAAAACAAAGTCCTCCGCCGCGTCTGTCTGTCTGTCTGTCTGTCTGTTCGCGATAAACTCAAATACTACTGCACCGATTCTCATGCTCTTTTCACCAATGGATAGTTTGGTTCTCGAGGAAGGTTTTAGTATATAATTTGTTATGTTTTTGTATGCATTTTTGTATGAATTAACGATATTTGTTGGAGGTGTCGGAAAAAAATAAGCCGTCTGGGAGCTTTCAACGAAAACGCTGTCTTAACCCTTTGAGATATAACAAAATAATGTATGGTGGAATTATGTAACTTATAAAGTTCTTCAAAAAAGTCCGCGATGGCATATGTCTATCTCTTAAGGATAACATACTATATCCATTTTATTGACTTTTTGTAGGTATTTGTTTGCCGAATTTTACTCTTGGAAATACGATTACGAAAACAATACGCTATAATATCAGTAGCTATAAGCCAAAATATGTTCGTGCAAACAGCGTACAAGAATATTTATGATAAAAACATTACTAAACACGGCGGCCTTATGATCAAAATTTGTGCATTCCAAAACTTTCATTACTTTTTTACTGACATATTTATCACTTTTCGATAAACTAACACTCAATACGAAACCTACACTTATTTCTCAGTAATTCTGTATAAGATACTTCAAAGATTAAACCGTTTTCTCATTGAATCTTTACGCACGTATAACCTTGATGAATGTTTACTTTAAGCACCGCACCACACCGCCACACGACCACAGAGTACAGACGTATTTTGTTTTCTTTTTTTTTTGTTCGTTTAGTGGTGTTCCCGCTAAAATATCAACCGGTCAAGTATTAGTCGATTAATCGAATTCTCAGCCAGATCGTGTTGCAAGTACAAAATAAATGTCAAATATTTCGTCCAATTGCGAACGTGATCCTGAGAAAAGTTATGCACCAATGGTGTTCAATATTTCGAGCGTTTTATCAGCACAAATGGTGTATCATGCGACATTTCGGAGGATTTCGTTTTGTTTTCACATTGTTGGTACTTACGTGAATTATTTTAAAATTATCATTTGTGTCGCACTTTTATTTCGTGTTGTAATTTGGTACAATTGATTGCTTTAAGAATTTGAGTGAAATTTCGTATTTTCATTTTGTGTTTGTTATCTTTAGGTAAAGACTCATTCACGTTCGGAACATAAGTACTTTTATTATATTAAATCATTTGTTTCGGTTTCTATTCACATAGTGAGTCACATTAAAATTAATATTAAGTTAGAATTTTTAGATATAGCCTGGGATATGGAGAAGGACATAGGGTACTTTTTTATGCGATAACCGACATCCACGCGGGCGAAGCCGCGGGCAAAAGCTAGTGTACCTATAAATAAGAGCCTGTTTTTGTTTGAAGTAGTTTAAGCTGATCACTTAAGCACATTGTTACATTTAAACTGTAATGTTTTGAAAGTTTTGATTACGTATATTAATAACGAAGTAAATTTGAATGATTTTTGGATAATGTAAATTGTGAATGTTAAAAATATAAAATTAATACATAGCTAAGTAGACTTACAAAGAGTGTGTTTTTTAGTAAGTATTAAATAGTAAGTATTTACAATAGGTAATATGGTACAAATATGGCATATTGTTTGCTTAATTGTCTTCAATTTTGAATCTTCGTCGTTGAGTTTCTGCCTTTCTGCACCTAAGTGCATTTAACTAGACTACGTCGCCTAAAACTTCCTTCCAGTTGTCCGTCACTGTTTTTAAGACTATGATCATGAATGTTTGCAACAATGGCACTTAATATTTACAGAAAGAAAAATCATAAAGAGGGCTGGCGATGTAGATAATGCCGATACAGCAAAGACAAAATATGTGGAAAAAAAAATCCACTGGTCAAAAATCATCAGTATGGTTTTATTTAAAAAGCAAAAATTTTAATTTGGTTTAGCTGTGTAACTTTAATTTTTAATCTATATCTATAAGAATGACTGATTTATGTTTTGGTAAATTAGGAATAAGACTTCTATTTTATGCGATATTTAAATAATAATTTTGATCACATTTTACGTTTTACTATTTGGTTTTGCTTGTTTATATTTTATGACAGTTAAATAATTGTTATTTAATATTCTGTGATTTTAGACCTGTGTGTACCTACCAAATGTTCCTAATTTTGTATGTTATGTACCTTAAGTTCTGAAAACTATGTTATTTTCCTAAATAATAAGCTTTATTCTATGTTATATATAAAGAAAATAAACTTTTTGTATTGTTACTACGTACTTGTAGCTTATTTCAGTCTAAACAAATGCTCATTATTATACAAATAAGTGAGATAAACGTAAAAAAAGACATATCCCTAGTAGCATTTTTTGTTGGCATTTAGTTGGGCCTCTGTAAGTGGCCCAACTAAATGCCAACAAAAAATGCTACTAGGGATTTTGGTTAGACTTCAGCATTTTCATTTCTTTACACAAATATTTCTCATTTCTTTAAAAAATTAAACAAAAAAACCGAAAAAAACGATTTAACCGGTTTCACCGGTTTTGTAATCTCAAAACCCGAAAAAACCGGGTAGTTTAAACAACCCGGTTTTTGCATGCCCTAATATAATCCGGTCTCTAATGTTAAGGAAGAAAAGATGAAGCTTGAGTAGTGTTGTTAGATAAATAATAAATATTTAGTACGAGGGCTCATTGTTTGCGTTTGCTTTGTGCGGTGTGCAATAACGAGTACTCCGTGTAGGTATGTACCCATGCCAGTGACGAGATTTTTAGTGATGCGAGCTCCGGAGTAACAACACCTGCTAGCTTGGTGTGTCAGACAATTACATGCGGTGGTCGAAGCAGATAATTATTGTCTGCGACTTTATCCAGAGATGGATAGAGAGATATTACAGACACCATGACATAGTAGAAAGCTTCCAAAGCTTGTTCACCATAATCGGGGTGTCTCACAATGAGTGAGTGCACTTGTAGGTACGCTTTGTTTGCAGGATGTTCTGTGAAGGCGCGACTGCTCTCAGCGCAGAACCTACTCTACTTATTGCGCTCGCGATACGTTTGTTCGATCGTAAGATACAATATGCTCCCAACATTACAAGTAAACATGTCGATACAGACAAGCATGTGTACGAGCTGGTTGGGGGACTTACATTTTTAAATGATTTAAGCTGGTAGTGTAGTTGTAGTGGTTCACAATCAACTCTAGTACTCTTTTATTTCGAATTTGGCGACTAATTTTAACTTCAAATGGAGATCGCCGTCATGAGTAAAACCGTAAACAACAATCAATAAGGAAATATGTAATTATGTGACAAATAGGCAACGCCGCAGTCGCACTTCCATTTAGGAGACGGATGAGCTTTACAGGAGGGATAGCACTTCGTATTACGAACACTTCATACTGCGGCCGATTGTGCGCTGCTCTTTGTCTCACATCGTTTTACCAATACATAAAGTTAAAGGAGGACGTAGTTTCTCGATTATGCTAATGTATCATATCCAATACCGAGATGATGTCCTTGAGCGCAGCACGCACTTGCGTGCGGGCGCCGGGCGCGGCGCTGCACTCAGCGAGCGGAGAGAGGCGACAGCTCGACAAGACGCCCGCGCCGCCGCGCCACTTAGCGCGGCACTGACTATCAAAGCTACACGCGCAACACGCGACACGCGACGCGACACAAAGAGACCGCTCGTCTCGCGGCACGCGGTGTCTTTGTGTCGCATCGCGTGTCGCTCCTGTTTCTTGGAGCCATTCTATGTACACGTACAGGATGAGACTCTGTTCGTTAACCTGACAGGGGTTAGTGTGCAGGCGAGCGTCATCCACGCAACCGAGCACAGACGATTGTGTATTGGAAATGTTAAATGAGATGTAAGCGTTATGTATGAGTGAAGCGAGTCGAGCGAGGCGAGCAGGACTGCGACGCGCTGCGAACAGATACAAAAAACAGACGCAACACGACGCGACGCAACAGAGCGCAGCACAACGCGACACGCGTGCGAACCGGGGCAATGTCGCCTGCAGCGGCTGCAGCGCTCCCACAGCGCATTACATAAAGCCGCGGGTCGTGTTACGTCACCGCCGCTCACACACCATCACCCGCTTACTCTGCATTGTGTCAAACTGGACACTTAACCCGGTCACCCACCGACCACCGACCACTGACCACATCACACATGTGACACTGATCAGTGGTCAGCAGAGGTGAGGGGGTGGGGAGAGACGAGCGGCGGCGCAAGCGGTAGATATCATAGTAAATAGTAAGCATTAGTAATAAGTACAGTGAGTCGCGCTAGGTCGGCGATGTGCTAACGTTTGACCTTTTGCGATAGGCGCTGCTGTTATATTATATTTTACAGTAGTCGCACTGATTGTGATGGGAAGCTTGGCTTTCCTCAGATAGCGGTGCCTACACATAGCGGCCACAAAAACAGCTGTCGTGTGTATGAGCGTCTTGACACCATCGATACAAACAGCGGCGCCGTGATATTCATGGCGGTCACCGACGTCTTGGAAAATCCAAGCTTTTTCATTTATTCATTTACATTATTGTTATATCATCTCGATGTTCTAGTACACACATATTTCAACACAAGCAGGTTAAGAGCGCGATATTCGCACATACGACAACATTGTTATTCAACTATATTTCTTCAGCTTTACGTAAATAACGCAAGTTGGACTTATCCAACAGCACGTTGCGAACAGTGGGTGTGTGTACTAGCACAGTGCGGGTGGTACCTCGATGGGCTGCAGCGCGTCGTCGTCGGCGAGCTGGCGGCGCAGGCGCAGGGCGCGGGCCGAGGGCGCGGGGGGCGCGGCGGCGGCGGCGCAGAGCAGCGCTAGGAGCGCGAGCGAAGTGAGCGAGCAGTTGGCGACCATCGTGCGTCGAGCGAGCGAGCAGACTGACGCACCGCCGCGCCGCCACGCCGCTCACCGCCCCACGCGCGCGTCGGGGGGGAGCGCCCACCACCAGCACCCGGACAACACAGCGCTGCTAGCTCCTATCTACAGGATTCATTCACATCATGTTGTTATCGATAAAGAAACACTGTCTCTAGAGACAGTGTTTCGGAGGTCACTGGTGATCTGCGAAACCCAATTTTATTTCAGGATATGCCGACTACAGATCGTCACATCCTAAAATAAAATTGGGTTAGGAGTTGGAGTAATGATTTTTTTAAATGATATTCATGAAACACAATCAACCTACATATCAGCTTTCAAGACAACAGTAGAATCTGATATCTACATAAGTATAAGATTTGAAGTGGTTGAATGCGTGTAAACGCGCCTAATTACGTTAAATCTGAGTTTGGATCAATGAAACAAGTAATTTAGTCAGTTTTGTGTCAGATCTTATGAACATTGATGGATATCGTGGTAATTTATTCGCTTTTGTAATGTACTCGCGTCACGCATTTGCTGAGATAGCTCGACGTTGCACGTTGATGTCTTTTGTATGGCACAAATTCATCGAGCATATTTTTTAAACTTTGAACCTTATTTTCGGTGGTTTATCAAACATTGTACTTACAATGTTTTATAAACCACCGAAAATACTACATATACATATATACATATACTTATTCATATACTTATATGAGCTATTTATTCTCCTCTCCGAGTTAAAACATAGCTTTTAGCAATTGGAATACCTAAGTAGTATACCATTTTCGTGATGTCGTGATGGCCCAGTGTTTAAGACCTCGCTTCTCGCGCACGAGGCTGTGGGTTCAAATCCGGGCAAGCACCAATGTTTTTTATTCAACTCATTTGTACAGTCGCCAGCACATCAAGTTATACGAAACTGGCAAATTTCTCCAAACAATTTTAAACCTCAAAATGTTGACGGTTAAGTTTAAAATCGAATGAGAAAATTTAACAGTTTGTGGTAACTAAAATAAATTTAGAAAGTACAGACTTTCTAAGTTTATTTTAGACATCACTGACATCGGTGAAGGAAAACATCGTGAGGAAACATCATCTGCCTTTTCCCTTTTCCACGTTGGGGTCAGCGGCTTCCTGTCTAACTGGCTGCAGCTGAATACCAGGATTTCACATGGAGCGACTGCCTATCTGACAAAAAACATTTTAAAGTATTATAAATAGGTAATAGCCAACTGGTATGGGGAGCAGGGTCCAAGCTATCGGCGGTCAGAGCTGCTGAGAGAGGAACCTCCTAAAAAGGTGCAGGACCCTCAAGATGAATTATGATTATTATATATTAACATGAAACCCCATCGAAAATTTAAGTGCAGGCACTTGTCGAAGTAGTTTTCCATCCTACTCTCATACTCTGTCCGAAGTTGATTATTTTAGTGTGTACATTTCATTGACGAGCGTCAGCATGCGGTGTACATGATAGAGTGAGGTGCTAACTACGCGGGGCGCAAGGTCACAAGACTTCGCTTGCAACGTAAAGCGCAAGGAAACGTCCTTTCTAAATCCGCTCAGCGGCTGCGAATGCAGCGCGTACACTGTACTCGTACATGTACAGTGTACGCCGCCGCCCGCGCCGCGCCACCCCGCCGAGCGTCCACTCCGCGCCACGCACGGAACACACGTGTCACGTAACCCGTGCGCCCTTCAATCTCAAACTCCACGCATTTATTTCAATTAACACATTTACAGGTGCTTTTGAATTGTCAAGGAAATCATACGTGAAAACAATAGTTTGGTGCATACTCCAAACAGTATACCTAACCTTGCGACGTACACGTACCGCGCACCTTCACTAACCGTCCACCATGGGTGTCATAAATGATAAATTATTTTATTTCTGTAAGTAGGTTTGTACAAACACTTTTACACGTCAATCGTATTTTAAAAACTAGATGAGGTCGGCGTTTCCTATCTGATTACTCTGAGAAGAAAGGCCGGATCAAACTTCTGAGTTTGATCACAGTCTCTTCTAAAGTCCAGACATGCTCTTGGTCTCATCATGTAAAGAACTGAAGACCTTGTAGATTGGTGCCTGAAATGGTCTTTTGATGAAAGAACCACACAGATTGAGTGGACCTGTCCAGTCAGTGCACGCATTTGTCAGTAATCGTGCAGCTCAACTCGGAACTTAAGAGCTCAACGATTCGACGAACAATGGACATTTAGGTAGGCCGCATAAATTATTTAAACTGCCAGACCATGATAAAAACTAACAGATTTTTTTTAAATAAATTATGACTCACATAGTTCACTTTCACAATAATTAAAATAATAAAATACTTTACAAAGTAAATGGTCATGTCATTGTATATGTAAAATGGTATATCGAAAAAGAAAAAGGAAAATATACATAGTTAGCAAAAAAATAAAAATAAAACAAAAGCAGCTCAATCCCAAGCCTTTTTGTCCTCATTATAGCCTTTAACAGTATAAAAGGCTTTCTGGCACAGTTCCTGCTTTATAAACCATTTCAACTTATTAACGCTTAATTCTTGAATGTGGCTAGGAAGTTTATTACAAAAACGTATACATTGGCATCTAAACGAACCACCTATTTTTTTGAGCCTGGTTGTAGGAACAAATTTGTGTTTGTTCCTAGCATTAACATTATGGATATCACCGTATTTTTTAAACAGATTAATATTTTTATATGTATACAAAAGATTTTCATAAATATACTAAGAAAGCAGTCATTAAAAAAATAATATAATAATAAGTAATGTCTTAAAGTTTCTAAGGGAGAGTTTAGTACTTAATTTATAAATTGAACGAATTGTCCTTTTTTGTAATACAAAAATTGTCTGAATATCGGCGGCATTTCCCCACAACAGAATACCGTACGACATCACACTATGAAAATAACTAAAGTATACTAAACGGGCTGTCCTCTAAATCAGTTAAATCACGAATTTTTCTAACGGCGTATTTATTTATTTATTTAAACTTCATGTACAATAGTGATACATAGGCGGACTTAATGCCACAAGCCGTATGCTACAGAGCTAAACTTTTTTGACAATTTATCTATCACACTAGCTTCTGCCCGTGACTTCGTTCGCGTGGAAGTCGTAAGACACCACAATATACTGAACTACCAGCCACATTTTCATAAAAACTTCCCTGAACACTACGTTTGTAGTTTTGGTCACAAAAAAATAAAATTTACAGAGGGTCAGGACTCGCCGACGTACAGTTCTATGTTCTATGGTAAAGGGTTTGGTTTACGCTGGTAACGAACCCTCGGTGCGCGAGTTCGACGCGGTTTTTTTTTTTCTGTCAAAAGAATGAGCATCTTTTGCCCCTCAAAAGATGCTCATTCTTTTGACAGAAAAAACGAATTATGACAAACTTTGTGTCTTATTTAAGAACGTATTTGTGCTGAGTTTCAAGTTTATGAACTAAAAAACATAGATTTTTCATACAGTCTAAATCCCCTTTTTACCCTTTTAAAGGCCTTCTTAGGGGCTCGCCTACAATGTATGGAATGTAAATTTATTCTGAAATAGATCAACCCGTTACGGTTTTTTTTTACTATACAATCTTTGACATCCCCAAATCCCCCCTAGTGCCAAGTTTAATGTTTATTAACTCAAGGAATAAGATTTTTCAAACAAATCAAATCATGTAAAAGAATTTCATGATTTTCGTAGATTTTCTTAATAATTAGTACCTACTACAATCTATCTAAGATTTGTTTTTTACGTGATGACCGATGAAATTTCTTATATGTTGTATATTGAAATATAATAATTATTGTAAGGCAGGACATAATGGATCTGTAATTTACCTAACATCTGTCTGTATAACCTATACCCACACTAAAAAGATTTGATTTGGTATGATTTAAAAAAATAAAGGAACAGTACGAACGATTTTTTTTTTAGAATTGATGTCTGTCTGGCCTTCTGTGTGTTACCTCATCACGAGAGATCGGCTAGACGGATTTCGGTAGAACTTTTATTTTTGGCTACTAGTCTAGCTTGAAAACGGAGGTACAATTTATTTTGAGCGGTCACTTAGCCTTATCCTCTCTCATTCATATGTAAGTAGTCCCCTAGCTGAATATTGCTAGGTTTTTATAAAATGATAATAATGTGTCTCGAATTTAAAGATAAGTGGCTACGGTTGGATATGGACAGGTGGCTTACTGTCACTAATGATAAGTAATTAATGTTGCGATAGATCAACGAAAGGTTTAATGTAGCACTGATATTTATTATTTTTATTACTATACGCCATGGCCAACCAGGGACATAGTAGATTAATAAACATACAGTCTCTATGGAAGCTTGTAATGTTCGTGTTTTTTTACTTACGTTTTGGCTATTATAATGTAATTATTTGTTTAACATACGCTCTCTCTATGTAACTGAATGGCCATTGCCTAGTGGTTAAGCATTCCTAGGCCTCTGTAATTTTTATTATTAAAGTTTTTCTATTGGTTTATAATACTCTCACAATGTTTGTTTACCTTTTGTAATGTCAGATAATAACAAGCCTTAGGTTTTTCTTTTTTAATTTAGTGTTAGTCCAGGAAAATTAGTCAAATAAGAGCAAGAATCTCGGAATGAGAGATAGTCAGCTATAAACTTGTATAAACCTCTATATAAGCACCCTAAAACTTGTCTCAAAACCTACTTACCGTAGGATATCCGTGACCGCAGATATTCCATGGTCAAAGGTCAACAAATCGTTTTTGTTACACATTTATTGCAAACTAGGTTCCGCCAGTGGCTTCGCCCGCGTGATATCTTTATAAATTATAGCCTATGTTACTTCTTGATAATAAAGGATTCTCCTGGTGAAAGAATTTATAAAATCGGTCAAGTAATTTTTGAGTTTATTCATGACATACAAAAATACAAATGCATTAATTTCGAACAAATTTGATTACCATAAAAAAAGGTTATAGTGAGTCAATCTTAAAAGATAGACATATGCTGTCGCGGACTTTTTTTTAGAACTTTTAAATAGGAACAATTCCATCATACCTACATGATATTTGCGTATCTTAAACTGTTTACGTAGCGCACGCCGTTGCTGCGTTGTGTGTTGTTGCGTTGTTGTTGGGAAAAAATATTCCTTTTTGAGAGCTTCCGTTGAAGCTCTCAAAAAGGAATATTTTTTCCCGTTTTAGCAACATTTTTCATTTATGCTCCGCTCCTATTAGTTGTAGCGTGATGTAATATAGCCTATAACCTTCCTCGATAAATGGACTATCCAACACAAATATAATTTTTTACTTCCAACTAGCAGTTCCTGAGATTAGCGCGCTCAAACAAACAAACAAACTCTTCAGCTTTATAACATTCTTAGATTCTTGGATTGTAATCAGAACATACTTAGTGACATACATAGTGTCAGTATTTTACAGTCGTGGGCGCAGAATTGGGATACGGGTAAACGAGAGAAATAGCTCTTTTAACTTCTACACAGTTTATTGTTACAGAGTCAATTTCAAACATTACATTAACTACTTAATACTCTGAACTTAAAAGGAAACACTGAGCAGTTCCTAGGCCAGTATGTGTCCCGACCACGTCTAAACGATCACTGTGTCGCTCCATGGTCCGTATCGAACACCATACTCAATCCCGCACAACGCTAAACAAAGGCGCTTGTGTCTCATTTTAAGTGCGTACTCATGAAAGATCCGACACGGCCATCCTGCATGACACACGTCTTCGTGTGTAAATCGGCAATACCAGAGATTTGCCACACAGAAAACTACCGTTCGGTCATTCTAACTTACTTAGCTTAACTAAGAAAGACACACAAACTTCTCTTATTACCAAATTATCAGTTTAGCTAGGTCATTTTATCGATAAGGCATGTTATCATCATAATCAATTTATTTGTTTGCATTATAAATCAGTCTGTTAAGATTAATCGGGACTAAAGGTTGACCTGGAATGATACTCAAACACTGCGCGCGCTCTGCCCTCTATCTCGAAAATGGTTCAAGATATAAAAAATATGTCAAAACAAGATTTGTACAGAATTTAATCCTCTACAATATTTATAACAAATGCAAATAGCATAAAACCCATAGGAAACGAGATATTTGCAATAAATGTGTAAAAAATAGATTTTTTGACCTTTGACCTCGGAATATCTGTAGTCGCGGACATCCTACGATAAGTAGGTTTTGAGACAAATTTTAGGGTGTCAAAATAAATGTTTATACAAGTTTATAGCTGACTATCTCTCATTCCGAGGTTCACCCCTAATTTGCCTGGACTATGTGGGTGCAAGGAGGTTAGGTTGTATAGGTAATTGATATTATGCCCGATTTACATTATCCCAGTCCAGCGATCGAATCCAGCACTGGATTGCTTACTGGAAAAATGTAAACCGGCACTGGAATGCACTGAATCCAGTTAGCATTCCAGTTCAGTAACTGGATTGGCGGTCTACTTTTGAATCCAGTGCGACCAATCCAGTGCAACTGGAATAATGTAGACGGCCAATCCAGTGCCATTCCAAACGATTCGAAACTGATCCCTTCTTGAAATCATTGTCACTGTAGTGTTCACACTTCAACGGCTTCTAAATAACTGGAATAATGTAGACGTTACATATCCAGTCCAGCACTGGACTGGATTCTCGCTGGATCACTGGACTGGAATAATGTAAACCGGGCATTAGACCTGGTTATAAATTGCTTTACTTTTCTTTTATGTTCTAGAAATCATTAAAAGTCAAAATTTTCTGGAAAAGATGAAGGGAGCGGGGCGGTCATGTTCATTCTACTTTTGGTGCTCGTGTCGGCAAGAAGTCTTGTGATTTAAGTATCGGTCGGTGGAAGGGCAGTTCCCTCCTCTCCGACATAAGGGCAGTTCCTCCTCTTCGAATATTAAAGATATATTCGCGTAGCTTCTCTTGTTATTCTTATTCTTATGAATAAGAATAACAAGAGAAGCTACGCGTCGTTTCAATTCTTGACGCCTCCAGAAGTTTGCTAAGCCGGCGATGCCTAACCCTGGCGTCAGTGCTAACCTGACGCACGAAGACATAAGCCCGTGGATAATATTATCATTGTGTTACAGACGTCATTATCTGCAGCAAGCCTTGACACTCCGACGGCTGTTTGCTCTCAGACCTCTTGCGGCAGCCTGCCCCTCTGAGGTTGGCGACTTGGAGGCCTGACTCGAGCCTTTTTTCTCCATGAAACCGCTGGAACTCTCATTCTCAAGGACCTCCAACTTTTTTTCTCCGCAGTTTCCCTGGCTTTGTATAAACTTTTAGTTAGGATTCTTCAGCACCCATTTGGTAGGGCCTGATAGGTTGTATTAGGTTAGATATCTTAATTGTTTTATTTATCAAACTATTTACTGTTAACTCTTTTATTTTATTTTAAGCCAGGACTCCTCCAGTTCTGATGATAGGTAGGTGGTAGTTTTTCACTGTCCTTACTTTTTCCCCGTCCCGGAAAAATGTAACGTTACAAGCACTCACTCAAGCACTGCAGTTGTTATTATTTTCCATTATAATATCGTGTCTATCTAGTATCGGCATCAGCCATTACCGCAGCTTATCACATTAATTAAGAGTGATTATCGCATTACCACTAAACTGTAGCAAACTATTCGCCGGTACAAGGACGCTTACCAAACATTGTTTAAATTCTACGTCGATAATATCATACAATTCAACGTTATGGCTGTTATGTCGTAACGTTACTGTTCTAACTCTTAGTGTGCACCTTGCAAACAGTGTGTCACATGCTGGTCGCGCGGTGTTCGTGCGGAGGCTGTAACAAGCTGTCCTCAAGCGGCTGTCCGGCTGACTCGCCTACGACCTAGATACCGTCCAGTAGGGGATGGCGACAAGCGCAGTAAAAGATCGTACTACGAACTCAATGCTCCGTGACCCCCGCTTCATATCCAGTAGGTATGTTTAAAGTCGCACCACAGGACACAGCCCTACGCTTTACTCCAGTATTTGGGAATCTCTTCACCGGACTATTTCATTTCGGATCAAATTAACTTTTAGCAGCTTGTCGAGCGAGTAAGGCGGCCGGGCGGCCGTGCACCAGACGAGCACGCAGGCACCAGGCAAACACGCGGGCACCAGGCGAGCACGCGACAACACGGTCTCGTGGCCTCGCGACCCCATCAATACCATCGACATTTCGATCGTGTCTGTAACGCTCGAGCCAGATCCACTTGTAGACGAGTTCTCTGTTAGATAATGTGTTACAATAGCAACGCGAAAGGTTAAGGAAATCGGCCCATTCCTACGACTTACTAATAATAATAAAATATTGTTGACGCAATCATCGCCAGGTGAGTGTGCCACATTAGTTAATAGAATCGGGTATATCATTACAAAATTATGAGGCACGTCATCTTTACTTCTCGGTAGTGATTTGAACTCGTTACGTAAGCACTGGTTAATCCCAACTAGGTATATGTCTAATATTATAAATAAGAAAGTTAGGTTGTTGTTACACTACGCCAAACGGGCCAGCCAGACTGATTTGGATGAATTTGGAACACGGACGACGATAGAATGTCACCCAATATAGTGTAGAACGTGTTGCAGGTCGTAACGCCTGCAGGCAAGCAGTACGTAATGTCGCGGGGTCAGCGGTTGCAGTCGCGACGTCGCGCGTGACGTCGGCGAGAGGCGCGCGGGTGCGCTGTGCGGGTGTCCGACTGTCCGGTGCATCTAGGGCGCTGCGCCGCACTTCCTACATGTATGTGTGTTACGTGACGCGCTGTAAACTCTGCACAACACAAAGTATATATCATCGAGCCTAATACTCAAATAACCTACATAACATAACTAACTACACCCACTTGATGGACAACCTCACCATTTACTAGATCACTGCAAGCGCTGTGACCTAGCCAAACACTTTTTTTACGGATGTTATTATATTACCTGCTGTTTGCCCTGAGATGGATGGAGGGATCTAAAACCTACACAGTTCCTACATATAGTCCTCCAATTGCGTATGCGCGGCGGGCGGGAGCGCTCGTACCGCCATCCTCGCAGGCATAAAACAAGACACGTAAAGAAGCACACAGTCCATATTATTTTCATTCGATACCTTTGAATGTCCGATACAAAGAAATGATCCTTGCATGAAAGAGAGTCGAGCCGCATTAAACAAATAATTTGGTCAATATTACAATTTTTTATGGATAACTCGCACTTGACCGGAAAAAGAATTATGCAATCATTGTTTAAAAAAATCTAATGGGTCCTATGACAGTTTCCCCATATCTCTTATGGATTTTGATTTCCCCATACTGCCCCTGTTATCAATAACACCCTCTACACCGGGCGTACAACAAGCGCACGGGCTACGGTCGTTATAAGCCCTGCGTAATATTGGTCCGCCGCCGCCGCTGGCTGCGCGGCTACAGTACTGCACGTGCCGCTGCATGAAGTCAGCAGCACTGATGTAATTTAAACATCGTACATATGCACTTGCGAGGCAACATGTTACACCGACAGACCTTCGTTTATTATCACTCATTGTCATTGTCGGTACCCAGCGGAGCAGTTAGTTGAATAGTTTCATCTAGAAGTCAGCGATAGGAGGTAGAGGCGAGTGAGGGATATTTAGTACCGTCCTAATGAGGCGTGAAGTAATTCAGCCTCAACAGTACATAGTCGCTAGCATCTAGCTCGAGATGTGTGGGCAAGTTTGTCAGTGTCGCAGATCTCTATTCACCTGTGAGGGAGGCGAAGTACCCATCTAACACTACACTATACTTCTTTACAATTTCTGGAATTGCGTATGATATATGCCAATAGATTATTCACTATAAATCATCCAATATCAATTTAAATCACTTTTTTAGTAACGTGGGTAAAAATTTTGCGGAAAAATCACGTCACAGGCTCATACTCCAACTACGGCCAGTAATACTTGTCCTCGTACTTTAGTCCAAAACAGCTCTCAAAACCCTCAGTCGACTCTCTTATGATATTGGAGGCTGATGAAGCAGAAGTAGAGTCTGTCATACTTCAGTTACGAGATGATTGTGCCGTGGGATAGGACGCAATATCATCTTTACTACAAAAAAAAACCGTTATGTACTGGTCCCACCATTGACTTACCTCAATAACCGTTGCTTCGAGGGAACAGAAGCTGTGTTAAAAAATTATAGGCCTATATCAGTATTGCCAGCCCTTTCCAAAATTCTTGAAAGTATTTTAAATAATTAAAACATAAAGCAATTGCTGAAAACCAGTACGGATTCCAACAAGGAGTATCGACCGAGGATGCCGTTTTGGATCTCACGCAACAAGTGGCTGGAAATCTAGATAGTAAAACCAAATATAGATAGTAAAAAAAATGTCTGGCTATCTTCCTAGACCTTGCTTGAAGCATTTGACACAGTTTATTTTCCCAAACTTATTGCTCGTCGGTATACGTGGCTTACCACTTGAGATGTATAATGATTAACTCAAAAACCGAACGCAACTAGTCAAAATTGCCCCGTACTTCAGTGACGAGGAACCAGTAACTGATGGCGTCCCTCAAGGAAGCATACTTGGGACTCTCTTCAAAATTTACGTGAACCTGTGCAGGATGTGCCTCACTAACTGTAACAATTACGCGTATGCTCATGATACCGCGATCCTTGTTTACGGACCTATTTAGGATGTGGTTGGTGGCTACAGAAGAAGCCTTGTGCAAAATAATGAAATGGTTCAATTTAAACCTCCTGACGCTTAACTTGAGCATAACATCTTAGATACCATTCGCAATCCGATATAACGGATATAACACTGCAGTCTCTCATACTTTCTGTTACTCGTGCTCAAATTTACTCGGACCCTGTGGCTGTCCAGCACTCACCAGAGCGGACAGCGTAAAGTATCTTGGAGTCTAAATTGATAGCTGACTAAGATGGGACAAGCAGATTGAAATCGTTACCTCAAGAACATTGTGGCTTATTTATACACATCTTTAAGTCCCTTAGAGACTCGGCTAGTCCTGACACACTGAGGATTCTGTATCATGCTCTGTGTCAGTCAGTTCTTGGGTATTACATAACTGTATGGGGCGGTGCAACAAAAAACAGTGGTTTGAGAGTGAAAAGAGCGCAAAAAGCCGTACTCAAAGTAAAATAAATAATAATAAAAAATACGACAACTCTTTGTGCTCCAATCTATTCATAGAACACATATCTGTCTGCCTCCGTCAAACCTAAGCGTAAAGCGAGTAAATCTCCTTCCAAGAACCCAACTGAAAACCACATGTGCATTTAAATTGGAAACAGGAGCTAGCTGCTATTGACTCTTCAATTTCATCAGCATGCTATGCACTCAGGAGCCTTAGAGATATGTTGGATCTAAAGCAACTAAAGGCTATATATTACGCGCTGGTAGAATCTAGGTTAAGATACAGCATAATGCTATGGGGAAACAGCTATAGTTATAACTGTCAGAAAGCGTTTATTTTACAGAAACGGGCCATAAGGACTATAGTAAGGATCTCACAAAGCGACTCATGTAGAGAGCACTTTAAAGAATTAGACATTTTAACAGTACCTAGTTTATATATATTAGTAATCCTAAATCTCTTTGCTAAGTATATTCATGAGTATGAAACACAAGAGGAACGTAAGATAAGGGAAAGCACAAGAAGGAAGGATTTCAAACACAAAAAGGCACCAAATTTTAACATAGCTAAGCATTGTTCCAGATATCAAGCAGTCGAGTTATTTAATAGGTTACCGACTGATTTAAAATTATTAATGTATAGCTCTCACTCATTTAAAACTAAATTAAAAGCCTTCTTATTGGAAAAATGTTTATACTCGGTATCAGAATATATGTCAAATGATAAACGATAAAATGTATATTTATGATTATAATAGTCACCTATAATAATAGCAATAAAAAATATAAAATATATGATAAATTATCTTTTGACTTAACACTAGGACCTTTATGAATGTATACTCTCAATTGTTTAAATTTTCTTGACATTGAATTTTACATAATTACCTACTGATATAAATTTGACATTGTGTTTATTTGTTGACATATTTTAAATTAATTTGACTCTTGAACTAACTTTTCACTTCAATTTTAATTAGGCTTTTGAATGTTTTGTCTCTGCATGTGATAATTTTATTTAATATGTAATGTTTAACACAATGTTAATTGTTAATGAATAAATAAATGAAATGAAAATTAAATGAAAGTATCATTTGGTGAACCGGAACTGATGAAAAAGACCAGATGGTCACCGGAACTCGTCAATGATACGTATTTCACGGGTAGCGATAAGATATCTCGATTAAGATGGTTAAGGGAATATAACGAAGCAAATTTAAATAAATGCTGATCAAAATGGTACCATCAAACTGATCTGATGATGAAGCCGGAAGGTAGGCAATGGAACTCCGTAATAAAACAATGTATCCTAGCCGTGTTTGGGCTTATTGGAACTGTCATGAGATGCACTCTGGCTATGAATGATGTTTAACCGACTTCAAAAAAAGGAGGAAGTTCTCAATTCGTCTATATGTATAAGGTGTTAAAAAATTAACTCTACAAACTTTAACAGGTGCTTTAGACCATCGAACTGAATAACTTTTATTATGGGACCAGCTTTGAAATCCCGAAAAAATAATTAGATGTCCCATACAGTTTAGAACAGTAGGTATTAAACTTTAGTATTAATCCGCTTGTGTATGTTCATGATGTTATAAGATTTCCTGTCACTATTGTGGTATACGAATTTTGTGTGGGGTAGGTACCACAACTAAAAAGTAAAAATATATTTTTTTTACAAAAAAAAACCGACTTCAAAAAAAATATGGAAAAATAACTTAAAATTTTTGGAAGCCGGTGGCATAAAACTAAAATACGGAACCAAAGACACCGACTTCCAAAATTAAAGTTATTTTTCAATTTTTTTATTTTTTAAATCGGTTGTTTGTTTTTTTTTTTTGTATAAAGTTTTTATTATTTATGTACACATAGTTAAATACATAGAGATACGACATAATTATAATTTCTTATTATGACTTGGCGTTTCGAATAGAGTCATAGAGTCACATCAAGATATTGTAAATATTGTAGAGCATGATTGCTGAGTTGCGCGTGTGTGAGGCACCTTGCAGTAACGTGTTACGACATGGTCACGTGTCGCAACTCGACGGTACCCATGTTAAGATATATTGCTCGCTCATCGCTGACACTGACACCACATGCCCACGACAGGAACATGTGAAACAGCAATCGATAAGAATAAGAATAATTTATTTGTGAAACATAAGTAATTACTAGACATTGGATTATACATGCATTTGCATGTTTGCATATGCAAATGCATAAACGCTATTTTTATAGCGTTATTGCATATTTTAGTACTTTTTCATTGATAGAGCTTATTTCAGTAGTCGGTGTAAGAAAGTTAACGCATTTATTAAGGGTACCGGCCCGACTCTGCCTCTGCAAATAAACTTGAAATTAAATGAAACCCATCAATTTATTATATTACACAATTTATATGGTATAAAAGCTTGTCGCGAGATTTACTTGTACGTTCATATATACACAAGTAAATCAGACTTCCTGCAAACAAGTTTCCAAGTTAGTTTATCATCTATAGCAAGGGTCGGCAAGTAGTTTTAGGGGGAGTCCAGATACTGTGGGAAAATTTTAACGAGGTCCAGAATAAAGCAACTGATAATAATTAAGTGCTACCTATTTATTATATGGTTTCAAATAAAATTCTGAATTATAAAAAACAATGTGACAATTAATTAGTGTAAGAGATTCTATAGTTATACTTAAGAACATCGCATTACTAGCTTCCTCTATTTCAGAATCATCTTAAGCAACTAATGGTTTCTCAAGCCGTTGGCGAAAGTGCATAAAGGCTCGTACAGACTCGCGCGATATCGTGGGCGCGACAGGCACCGACAAAGAAATTGTGCTACTAGTGTCGCGTCGTGCCCGCGATATCGCACTAGTCTGTACGAGCCTTAACTTTGGCTTAATTTAAATTACCTAATGATTAGATTATTATCATTAAGCCAATTTATTATTTCATATTTTATTAGTGTCATTTTGATAATTGTTTGGATGATTACATTCTATAATAGCCGTGCTATCAGTGTCTGTAAAAAGTACAATTTTTTTTCCTGTGAATTTTGGGAGGTCATTTATATTAAGAAATGCGGCGGTCCTAGAACGCTATCTTGAGGCCCGCCATATTTTATTTATCTTGTTTCAGAGGTATATGTGGTTTCTAATTTGGTTATAGGACATATTCTAGAGATTTCCGTACATTGTAATCTATCATGTAAGTATGATTCTAAACGTTTCAGGACGTTGCCTCTAATGCCATAATTTGTGGCGTACAATTTCATGATCCACAAAATTGAACGTCTTCGTCATGTCATCAACAAGAATTATTTTATCGTCAGATGTCATGACACTAGATGGTAGATCAAATAGTGCCATATATTCGCATGATATTAATATTGAACAATTTTCTGTACCCCTTTTGTCCATTGCAAAACAATTCATCGATATAAGCATATACGGAATTATAAATTATTTTCTCAACTATTTTTGAAAATCCTTTTTTCTATATCCCAAACTACTCTATATCTTACGGTGTTTTTCCATTGATGTGGAAAAACGCAAAAATTACTCCTTTTCCCAAAAAAATAAATCCTACTTCCTTTTCCTTAACAAAAAAATCAAAATATTTTCCTACACGGGCACTTATGAAACTTCAGAAGCTAGGTGCACGGTACACGGGCACTTCATCTTGCCTTTCCTTTCCAACGTCCTAGAATGCCTTGTCCACAATCAGCTTAGTGCTTTTCTTTGTGAGAATAGTCTGCTGAATCCTTTCCAATCCGGTTTTCGTCCTGGTTACATTACCGTTACAGCCTTAGTTAACGTCACTGATCACATACGGTTAGGCATGGAAGGAGGAAATCGCGGAGTATTTTAGGATCGCATTTAAGACTGTCGATTTCGATATCCTGCTTGGCATGCTTCGCTTGCTTAACATATCTCCAACGGCGATTGACTCGTTTCGTAGTTCGTATATATGCATAGAAGAGTCTTGCTCTTTTTGGTGTTATACTTCTGCCGGTGTACCTCAGGGTGGCATTTTATCTTCTCTATTTCCCAAAAAATATATTTCTTTCTGCCACCTTTATGCAGATAATTTTCAAATATACAAAGCATACAACATTTGCAGTTAAAATGTAGGAGAACTTGTATTTCAACTACAATGTTAAGTTTGTTCTTGGGATTTTATCCCAACTACGGAACCGTGCATTGTGCGTGGTGCAACACGCACTTGGCCGTATTAAAAAATAAAAAATGTATTGATGTTTAACATCTTTCCTCTCGGTTTCTATGTTATACAATTAAAACTATAATCAAAAAAAAAATATATATATCAGTCATATTTTGGAATCCCGGGAGAAGTCCCAGGATGCAATTGGCATTTTTTGTGACCTCTCAAAAGCGTTTGACTGCGTTGACCACAACACACTGATCTGTAAATTACGCCACTACGGAATTCGTGGACAAGCTGCCGATCTTGTTCTTTCCTATCTATCAAATAGGCAGCAAAAAGTACACGTTAACGGGGCGGCTTCCTCGGGGTATCTAGTTAAGATGGGCGTGCCTCAAGGTTGAATTCTTGGCCCTTTTCTATTTCTATTTAATATTAATGACCTTCCTTACATGATGGCTAACTTATCGGATATAATTCTATTCGCTGATGACACATCTCTAATTTTTAAAATAGATAGAAAAGACACGGATGTCTTACATGTCAACGATAGTCTCGCTGTTCTTTCAAAATGGTTCGCAGCTAATAATCTTTTACTTAATGCGAATAAAACGAAATGTCTTAAGTTCTCATTACCAAATGTACCCCAAGTGGTTTACGGAAACTGTATTTCTAGGAATTACTTTAGATTCGAAATTGCAATGGGGCGCCCACATTAGAGCTCTTTCAGGTAGATTAAGTTCAGCTGCATATGCAGTAAGAAAAATAAGGCAGTTAACTGATATAGCCACAGCTAGGTTAGTATACTTTGCTTATTTCCACAGTATTATGTCCTAGGGCGTTCTGCTGTGGGGATCGGCAGCTGACGTAGATTCCATTTTCATTCTACAAAAGAGAGCAATCCGCGCGATCTATAAAATGGGTCCTCGTGAGTCCCTTAGAAATAAATTCAAAGTAATTGATATACTAACTTTGCCTTCCCTTTATATCTTAGAAAGTATTTTGTATGTTCGCAAAAACTTAGGACATTTCAAAATAAGAAGCGATTTCCATAATACGAGTATAAATTATATATTATTATTATTATATATTATTATATTATTTACACGTAGTAAACATGAAATTGTGATACCCAAATTCAGATAAACTAAAACTAGCAAGTCATTTCTTATAAACAGTATCCGCTTGTATAACAAGTTGCCAAAGTCGGTTACAGAACTTAGCGACGGAAAGTTCAAAACCCACATCAAACGTGTGCTTATCAAAAAAGCATATTATAAGATAAAAGACTACGTTGAAGACAAGGAAGTTTGGCAATAATTCCTTCTGCACATGTGGCTTCCCTGGTACCTCATAAATAACATAACTATGTCAATGTCTATTAACTGCTCCCAAATAACGATGTTTATTTAGAATTTTTAATTATTTTTTTACATACTTCCTTGACATAATCTTTTCATTATTTGACATTATTTACCTACAAATCGAATTCCAATTCTTTATTAGTGGCTTTTGTGGACATGATATTTATTCAGATATGTTACTGTAGTTGTAATTGCAATCATGTCATTAATATTTTATATACTTAGATTATTTTATATTTTGTGAATGTGAGAACGTTGTAGGCCTAGTAGAGTGTAGATTTATTGGCGGTTTTCTATTTTGTTAAGTACCTGGTAATTGTTGAAAGGCCTACATTGTCCTCCCATACCTATTATCACTGTTATTTAATAATATTGTAAAGCCAATTATTTTTAAAAGAGTAACTGTGGAGTTTCTTGCCGGCTCTTCTCCATAGGAAACGACTAATTGGAACCGTGCACCTAGCTTCTGACGTTTCATAAGTGCCCATGTAGGTTTATGTGAAATAAAATATTTCGATTTTCATTTTGATTTTATACTCCATTTGAAATAATATTTGATTAAGTAAACCTTTTTTACAGTCCGTTCAACCGATTTTGACTTCTATTCGCGCGCTATTTCTTTGTGTAGCGTCGCGTGTCGCGCCTGTTTGTAAGAGCCTTGAGCGCGCGCGGTGATAGAGTTGGCCGTCAGATGGGATGGTGAACTTTATTTTTATTTTTAAATGCGCGTCACCTATAATTTAAATCCGACATGGCGGCTGCGAAAATTTTCAAATCTTTCATCATGGGTGTCGTTTTCATGGTTTTCGAGGGTGCTAAAGCCGATAATGGTGCCGATTCTCTTGTCACAAAATTCTCTAAACTAGACTAAAAATCACCAAAATTTAGTTTATTCCTGTCAAACGACGATTTCCTATTCTGAAATTGACTAAAGTGACACAACTAAATTATATTTTAGTATGACAACACTAAGATGGTACTGCTTATTTAATTTAGTGATAATGGCAATTTTGCTATTTTGAATTTCACGTTTTTAAACGAAAATTTAGAGTTTTTAACTATATTTGACTATTTTTAATCTCGATTAAAAAGGTGTGGAATAAAATTAGTTGTCATGAACTAAAAATTCACACCAACACTTCGACTTCTGGTGCAAAAACGGTACTGTATATTTTTTTCTTTTCTTTTGCTTATATCTCGAAAATGGTGCGTCCTATCGCAAAAATAATGAAAATTTTGACCCCCTTACTAACCCATAAACCCCTAAAATTCTACATTTAGGTAATATTTTTTTTTAAATTTTCCATACAAAAAGTGAAAAATTCCATATAAAAAACATTGAGGCTGCCCCGCCCCTGCGCGCCTCCGGCTCTACAAACAATCATGGGGACAAAACGTTGCGAAGCCAAATGAAAATAAAATACCACGTGGAATCACGATTGTCAAATTCGATTTTAGTTGTGTCAAAGTTATTTTCAAATTTAGAGAGTTTTGTTTGCAGAATAGATTTAAGATTCTCATAGCCAAAAGTAAAGAATTTTAGTGATAGTTTAGTTAGTTTAGTTCGGTGTACAAGAGAATCGGCATCAGTGAGGTCAAAATTAAAAAATCCAAAATGGCGGTTGAGAAAATTTTCACATTTTTTATCATGGGTGTCGTTTTCATGGTTTTTGAAGTGTTCAAAATCAAAATCAAAATATTTTATTTCACATAAACCTACATAGGCACTTATGAAACGTCAGTAGCTAGGTGCACGGTTCCAATTAGTCGTTTCCTAGGGAGAAGAGCCGGCAAGAAACTCCACGGTTACTCTTTTAAAAATAATTGGTTTTACAATATTATTAAATAACAGTGATAATAGGTATGGGAGGAAAGTGTAGGCCTTTCAACAATTACCAGGTACTTAACAAAATAGAAAACCGCCAACAAATCTACACTCTACTAGGCCTACAACGTTCTCACATTCACAAAATATAAAATAATCTAAGTATATAAAATATTAATGACATGATTGCAATTACAACTACAGTAACATATCTGAATAAATATCATGTCCACAAAAGCCACTAATAAAGAATTGGAATTCGATTTGTAGGTAAATAATGTCAGGAATTATTGCCAACCTTCCTTGTCTTCAACGTAGTCTTTTATCTTATAATATGCTTTTTTGATAAGCACACGTTTGATGTGGGTTTTGAACTTTCCGTCGCTAAGTTCTGTAACCGACTTTGGCAACTTGTTATAAAAGCGGATACTGTTTATAAGAAATGACTTGCTAGTTTTAGTTAATCTGAATTTGGGTTTCACAATTTCATGTTTACTACGTGTATTTATATTATGGAAATCGCTTCTTATTTTGAAAAGTCCTAAGTTTTTGCGAACATACAAAATACTTTCTAAGATATAAAGAGAAGGCAAAGTTAGTATATCAATTACTTTGAATTTATTTCTAAGGGACTCATGAGGACCCATTTTATAGATCGCGCGCATTGCTCTCTTTTGAAGAATGAAAATGGAATCTACGTCAGCTGCCGATCCCCACAGCAGAACGCCATAAGACATAATACTGTGGAAATAAGCAAAGTATACTAACCTAGCTGTGGTTATATCAGTTAACTGCCTTATTTTTCTTACTGCAGATGCAGCTGAACTTAATCTACCTGAAAGAGCTCTAATGTTAAAGCCGATAGTGACGTTAAAATGTAAATCCTAGGTCGTTTTCATGATTTTCGAGAGTACTGATAACGTTAATGGGGTCGAAATGAAAATACAAGATGGTGGCAGCGAAAATTTCCAAATTATAATAAAAAAAATAGAATTACTTATGCGTAATCTATACATATAAAATTCAAAGTCCTGACTGACTGTCTAGACTGACCTGAAACTTGGAGGGAGTGTTCTTTGTGAAAAGTAAGTATCCACTAAGAAAGGATTTTTTGGAATTCCACCTCTAAAGGGGTAAAATAGGAGATGGAAGTTTATATGAAAGTCCGTCAGTTTTGAAGTTAGGATCTTCAAATTTTGTGTTTAGGCTAATGATTGAAAATTAATTTATACGTGTCTCAGCGTTTTTGATAATTCCACCCCCGAAAGGTTAAAAACGGGGATTAAACAGTCCTTAATTTTCGAAGAAAAATTACAAAATTTACTATTTAGGCAAAAAAATATTTTTGAGAATTGATCCCAAACAGGGGTCTGAGGGGTAATTAAGTTTTTAGGGGAGACTTTTACGGCGTGCCTTGAATAATTCAAGTTTTTATTTTTAAGTTTTTGAATTACTCAAAAGTATTTCTAATACCGGTCATAGGGTACTTTCAATCCCGGTAGTAGGTACGTTCCCGTTGGATTTTTACCGACATCCACGCGGGCGAAGCCGCGGGCAAAAGCTAGTCTTCACATATAACAAGTGTAAATACAAACTCTTAAGAAACATGCCTCTTAACATCTTAATAAAAATACAATTGAATGAATAACAGAACAACCTGTATCTTCATTTGTAGTACCTACGCATTCAAATAGGTACATTGATAACAAACACGTTTTATAGGTAAATCATTAGAACATAGCTCAACTGAACTTAAAGAGTGGGTTCTAGCGAACTCATCGTAGTACTGGTAAAACATAATTACGATATAACTTCATTTTGACAGGTATGTAAATAAACTCTGAACTTGAAACAACTAAAATAACACAATAACAGAAAAATAAACAAATGTCATTTCGTTAAAATACAAATTTTGCTTACTGGACGCTTATATTCTCCAGTTTTACATTTTATTGATACGACTCGGGTTACATTATCAGGTCCAGGATATTTTTTGATAATTTTACCAAGTAACCATTTAGCTGACGGCACGTTGTCATCTTTTAAGACAACAACGACGCCTATTTCAGGTTCATCCCGTTTAGTGTTCCATTTATACCTTTGATTTAAATTAACAAGGTATTCCTTATACCACCTATTCCAAAAATCTGTTACAATTTTTTGCGTCAATCGCCATCTATCCAACCCAAGAACATTACAATTAGTGTAATCCTCATATGCAATATTTAACTATGGTTCGCCTACCAAGAAGTGACCTGGTGTCAAGGGTAGAGGGTCATTTGGGTCATTACTCAATAAGGAAATCGGTCTCGAGTTTAAATACGCCTCCACTTGCGCCAGGATAGTCGACATTTCTTCGTACGTCAATGTACTATTTCCTACTACCTTTTTTAAATGGGTCCGATGATTCCCACAGCCCGCCAAAGTTAGGCGAGTGGGGAGGAATATAATGACAGGTGGTTCTTTCTAAAGAAAGTAGCTCTGCCAATTCTCCAGGAAGAGAAGACTGGGCACTATTAAACATCTCTCACATTTGATTATCGGAGCCTACAAAATTGCTGCCATTGTCACTGTATAAGTCCTGACAATGGCCTCTACGACCAGTAAATCGCCTAAAGGCAGCAATAAACCCTTTGGAAGTCATATCGGTTACTGCTTCCAAATGGACTGCTCGTGTAACCATACACACGAATATGCAAATGTAACTTTTGTATGACTTAGCTCCTCGACCTGGCGAAAATCTTATAAAAACAGGACGACAGTAATCCACACCAGTAGACTTGAATGGCTTATTGGGTTTCAACCCTGCCTCTGGAAGCAGACCCATTATACGAGTAGGAGTAGTCTTCCATGTGGAGTATCAAACAAATAGAGCATTCTCTAAAATATTTTTAACACGTTCTTTATTTTATTTTATTTATTTAGTACATGGAGGACTTACAGCTAATAAAAACAAACAAAATAGGAAACCATAGTCACCAGAGAGCCAATTACAAATCCTCACGTATAGACATAGAATAAGTAATAATTTATGGTGTGAGCACAAAAACAAAAAACAATTCACCTAAATTAAAATAAGAATAAACACAAATATTTGGTTTGCAATTGATGTTACTGCATTAACAGAAAATAATAAAAACAAATAATATAACCTACCGCTACTTGAAAAATAGCACGTAAGATTCAATATTTGGTTCTAAGAAAATTTAACATAGCTTGTGGACTACCGTGCAATGTTTTTGCATGAGCATCCGCAATTAAAACCTTGGTAAAATGATGGTTACCAGGCATAATTATCGGGTGCTTCGAACACGCGTCCGATTGTGCTATGCGTCCACTTACTCTAAGTATCCCCTTTTGGTTAAAAAAGGGACAAAGAGATCGTAATTTACTCTTTTTAGGCACAGATCCTCCATTCTTTAACTGTTTTATTTCCCATGAAAACTCGCGCTCTTGTACTTGTTTAATAATAATAATAATATAATCTTTATTTTCAGACCAGAGATCCATAAATGTATTACATGTGTGTGTTACTTAATATAATAATATAATAAAATAATAATAATAATAACCAAACTAAAACAAACCACCCCGCCGGCTTATTTTTACCTCACATATCTGAATGAAGGTCTGTGTGCCGCCATCCAGTGGCATATTATTAATGCATGCTAATAAAATCTCATTCATTTCACTTGGTGTAATAAAGTTAGGTAGTTTAGGTCTATTGTCTTTCTTTAATTTATAATTCAAAACTCGTCTACAATAGGATGCTATTTTTAATAGTTCATTTAAAGATGAGTATTTTGACCAAACAAATTCTTCGTCAACGTCAGATAAAATGGTTGAAGATTGGATTCGTTCCTCTTCGTGTGTGTCTTCAATCAGTTTACTATCTGTGTGTACTTTAGTTTCTGACAACCACTGCGGCCCTCTCCACCACAATGTATGCTCACTCAATTCCTTGGGCTGTAGACCACGCGAAGCACAATCCGCAGAGTTTGTCTCTGATGAGACATGCCTCCACTGGTGGTAATCCATAATATTTAATATAGTGGACACTCTATTGCTAACAAATGTTGCCCATCAACTTGAGCCTCCTTTGAGCCATGCTAACACTATGGTGGAGTAGGTCCATCCATAGAGATGTTACTTGGGTACCTCCAGAACTTGTGATACCTCACATATAAGCTTGGCTGCTAAAGACGACTTGAACTGTGTGGCGCCACCACACAGTTCAAGTCGGGGTATAGAAATCTCCTTTACGATTGGGGCAACTCGAGTCTTTGCGGACAGTAAATGTACATACACTATATTTGAACTATCACTTACTTTTAAGTTAACTGCTGCCGCAAAAGCTGATTTTGAAGAATCTGAAAATACGTGTAAAATTTACCCACCTAGGTACTTTAATATTTTTGATATCTATTAGCTCTTGTCTGTATTTTAGCCACTCACCATGTAATTCATCCGTCAAACTATCATCCCAATCAAGACCAGATTTCCACAGTTTCTGAATGAAAATCTTAGCATTAATTATCACTGGGGCAATCCAGCCTAAAGGATCATACAATCTCGCTACTTCAGATAATACTTGTCTTTTAGTGACTAAATCTTTAGGTTCAGGTAAGTTTACTACATATTCAAAATTATCATTCTTCCCATTCCAACTCAAACCTAACACCTTTATTAGATCATTAAATCTAATAGGTTGCTTTTCACTCAACTCAGTTTTCCCAATCTGCTCTAAAAACTTTTCATTATTGCTATTCCATTACTGCAATTCAAACCCGCCACTCCTCATTAACTCATTCATCTCCTCATATATTTTTATTGCTTCATTAACCGTGTCAGAACCGGTCATTAAGTCATCCATATAATAACATTCTTTTGTTATTCTCGCCGCTAATGGATACTTATCCACTTCTAACTCAGCAAGTTTGTGCAATACTGTGACAACTAGATATGGCACACATGCTGTACCAAACGTTAAACGTCACAATTTGTAACGTTGTATGGGCTCCGACTGATCAAATCTCCAGACAACCCTCTGGAAATCTGTGTCCTCGTCTGCCACTCTCACCATCCGATGCATTTTTACAATATCGGCTACGATATAAATTTTATGATGACGCAATCTCATCAGTATGTGCCTTAAATCTTGCTGTAACCTTGGTCCAACAAGAAGCTCATCATTTAGGGATACACTGTTGTCACCTTTGCTCGAAGCGTCAAAGACGACTCTCACTTTAGTGGTGTCTTTGTCTTCTCTCACCACAGCATGGTGAGGAAGATAGACAGCTTTAGACTTCTGCAACTCACTCTCATGTGGTTCATACTCAAGTACTCAATCATAACCTTATTATATTCTTCTTTCAACTTTGAATCTTTCGATAGCTTTCTTTCTAAATATGTTAACCTCTTCACTGCTCTCTCTTCTGTATTACCCTCTTGACACTTAGGATCGTCCGTTGAAAAAGGTAATCTCACTATAAATCTCCCTTCATTATCTCTCACTGTAGTTAAGTTAAACCAATCCTCACATACCTTCTCGCTAATAATCATCTCTTTCTTTATTAAATTAAGCTCATCTTCCATTTTCCAAAACCTTTTAAGTAACTCATCCTTCTTCACCTGTATGTGCATGCTAATGAGATTATCCTTTGCTAACGTTCGAGATCCCCTTGACATTCTTTCTGACAAAATCCATCCAAACATTGTATTTTGTGCTATTAAATTACAATCAGGATGCTTCATAACGCCATCAAGTAGTATTTCACCATAAACCTCTGCACTTACCAAAATATCGATCGTACCTGGCGTCGCGTATGTAGGATCCGCTAAAGGAAGATTGTTAATTTCTACCCATTTGGAAGTGCTCACGTTGGTTGAAGGAAGTAGTGACGTTAAGGAATGCAATACATAAGCGTTAACTAGGATGTCATTACCTGGATTATGACGTGATTCCATGCGAAGTGAAACCGTGTTTTTTATCCTCTTACGACCATCTCCCTGCCCTGACACCCAGCCACTTACCGGTTTGCGCACAAGACCCAATAATTGCACAGTGGACTCAGATATAAAAGATGCCTGTGACCCTTGGTCAACTAAACCACGAATTAATTGTTTAAAACCTTTAGAACGGCATACCTTAACCTTAGCTGTCGCAAGTAGCACGCTGTTGGGTTGTAGCTCTCCTCTAGAAAATGTAGCAGTTATGTTTGTGTCACCTTGTGTTTTACTCGTTCTCTCCTGTTGCTGTTCACTTGGTGACACTGCGGCTGCCTGCTGCCGCTCCCGGCTACTGGCTGGCTCCAGGTTCTCTCTCTCAAAGTGTAACATCGTATGATGTCTTCTCCCATATTTTTTACAGCTGAATGACTGACGACATTTAATTACCGCATGATTTGGTGCCAAGCAATTAAAACATAATTTACTCGTCTGAACGAAGTCCTGTCTTTCCTTAGGTGGCATAAGGCTAAAACGCTTGAACTGGTTGAGATAATGAATTTCATGACACATCGGACACTCTTGTTTAGCCCTAGACTTGTTCTCTTTCTCCTTGTCTACTGAAGTGAAAAGATTTCGACTTAGCAGCAGGCTTAGCTTGTTGCGCGGCGCGGTTCCCGTTCGTATCTATCATTTCTAATGTCCTGAATCGGTACTCTAAATAATCTCTCAATTGCATCCAAGTGGGCAACTCATCATACATCGTATTTAATTGTTGTTCCCATTGTTTGACAGATTCTGTGTCCAATTTTGAAACGACTAAGTGAACTATAGACGCGTCAGCGTAATTGGATTCAGTACTTATTCCCAAGTTTCCCAAAGCTTTAATACAGCTAGACGTCGTATCCAATAAACTCCTATTGCATTGGCTGATCGGTTTGAATTTTCTTTGTGCCGAATAACGACCTAATAATAGCATTGCAGTTATATCGCTTATTATATTGTATCGTCGAACTAACTGCTTCCATGCTTCCTCATAATTTGCATCAGTCGTCGAAAAATTACTTAGTAAATTACATGCTTCTCCACTCAAATTGGACTTAAGATAATGTCATTTCTGTATCGATGAAATATTATTATTATTGTGTATTAATGAGGAAAACATAATTATCGTAAAAGGTCGGCCAATCTTCATATTTACCCCCAAAAGTAGGTAATGTTATGCGGGGTAGTTTTATATCACTGCCATTATTGTTAGCGCTATTGGAAACTACTGGGTTAGGTAACTCGGTAACTGGCGGTAAAAACTGTTGCATAGCTTCTCGCAAACTTGATTTATACCGCACATAAAGCTCCTCAAAAATCTTATATTTTCCTTCTGTAAAATATGCTACCTTATTAGTTTTTGATTTTGTAATTATCTCCTTGTGTCCGTCTTTAAAATCTTTGACCAGTTGCTCTAACAACTCCAATCTCGTTTCTAAATACTCACGTTTAATTCTTTCTTTCGGAGTCTTCTTAAAGTTTTTCTCAGCTCTTATCAAATTCTCGAACATCTCATCTTGTAACGAAAAAAGTGCCTCCATTGTATTAAAGAATAAACTCGCACAGCAATCTCAGCAAAACAACACTCGTCGGTCACTTGATTTAGGTAATAAATTCTCGCTGGTAAAGTGGTAACAGTTTGTTAATTGTAATCTCTTTAATCACTCACTCAATGTACTGTTATTATGATTTGCACTAAAAGTCACATCCACCTTGTAAACAAGTAACCGTTTCTAGTCATTTCATTTCACTGTAACCCTTAGATTAAAAAAAATGTTTTATCACTTGCATAATAACAATTAGCAAAACTTGTCACCCGACGACTCCTTATCGCATACAGGTAATAATCTTTTGTTCTCGCGGGTCGGCCGGGCTCGATGCTTATTAACACAATCCGGCTCGAAGGACGATATGTTTATACTATACGGTTGATTTTTATTTCTCTTGATTTTCTTAATAAAACAACGTGTTGACTACACGTTGTTTTATTAAGAAAATCAAGAGAAATAAAAATCAACCGTATGCAAGTTTATTTGCAACTGTTTAACATAGTGGACTGTAAGTATTATTACATAGATATCTACTATTTATAAATATCTGCAGGATCACGACACACAAACGCTAATCTATTTGGACAATATAAACAAACACGACGCGCGACGCGTACGTGCAGCCCTGAGCGATTCAACTGGCCGAGCCGGTAGAAACCGGTTTCTCTTCGTACGCGACGAAACCGCCAGTGGTACGCACACACGCACCTCATACTTGTAGTGGTATACCTATCATAACGCGGTTGTATGAAGCTGTCTATGTTCCTTTTCTTTACTCAAGTGGTATTACACCTACTCAACCACACTTACTTCAAAGCCAAAAACATTCCTTATTTGTTAAAAATCTATATAAAAGTCATGTATGTACATATTAACAAAATTGTTAGACGGTCCTTGGTCCAAACTTCAACGTTGGAACATTGAGAATGAATTATTAATTTTAAACAGATATTATATGATAAAGATGTCAGGGAATGAATAATCCAATCTGACAAGCTTACGAAGTATGCCGTTTGTTAGACGTTGGTTAAACTGAGAGATAACTGATTCTTACATATTGTAACATTACAAATAACCCAATATATTACTATTTATAAGTAAACATTTACACGTATATAAAAGAGAGTAAATTTAAAAGAATTAGATTAGGTTGAGGAAAAAGTCATCTAAAATAACAGGTGCTTCAAGAATTCTGGCACGAGCTTGTGGAATGTATCCCGTTACAGTATACTTTACTGAAAATGGACCATTGGCCTGTGAATACACAACTCTAAATCTGTTCTGGCAGTCTTGCGGAGCGGCCGGGGCTTTGCTTGTGTACAGCAGAAGTTGTCCAGGTTCTGTGTCCATGAGTGGTCGGCTGATAGCTTCCCCTGCTGCTTTTTAAATCACTAATTCTTTATTCTTGTCTTCGTCTCGGCTCTACATATAATGCCACAAGTCATAGTTAGAAGCGACTGCCTACCAAGGGATAAAATACTACTCAGACCGGGTTGTGGTGGCCGGGGTGTGTATGTAGTTGTGGTGGTCAGAAAAGCAGTCACACTTTCGGACTTCTGACGTCCCGAAACGACTGTCGAAGATTCATGAATGATAGGACCAACCATTGGGACCAACGGCTTAACATGCTTTCCGAGGCACGGAGACTCGGCCACACTAGCAAACTTTAGTAATCAAACACTGTCAGTAAAAGTATAAGTTTTATCGTTCATAAAAACACGAGAAACACTTAATAGAGATAAATATAATCATTAAATAATGAAAATAATAATTTAATGGCAATCCCTGACACTGTAAAATATATCAGTCAAGGTTCCTAACAAGCCTTTCAAACTTAAGTCGGTTTCGTAACTTAAGTTAAAGAGCGGCTTACAATTTAAACCTGCCATAATTAACAAGTTTTGTAAAACTGCAGTGAAGAATTGACTCTAGTTTTATACAAAAGAATATAGTGGAAACTTAGCCATATTACTCGCCTTACAAGAGGTTCATAGGCAATACAGGACTACCATAAACAATTTACATAGAAAAAGTAAACTGACAGATGACAGTTTATAATAAATATGTCAAAATTATAAAAATACTAGCTTTTGCCCGCAGCTCCGCCCGCGTGGATGTCGGTAATCGCGTAAAAAAGTAGCCTATGTCCTTCTCCATATCCCAGGCTATATCTCTGCCAAATTTCATGACGATCGGTTCAGCGGTTTAGGCGTGAAAACGTAACATACAGACAGACAGACTGACAGACAGACAGAGTTACTTTCACATTTATAATATTAGTATGGAGTATGGATTCTAATAGAAAAACAACAAAGAAAAATAACATCGTTTTGAATGCAAAAACAGCCGAAATAATCTATACTAATATTATTAAAAAATATTATTCTTTTTGTGTTGGAAAGTCCATTTATCGAGGAATATTATAGGCTATATAACATCACGCTACGACCAATAGGAGCAGAGCATAAATTAAAAATGTTGCAAAAACGGGAAAAAATATTCTTTTTTGAGAGCTTCCTTTGCGTGCGCTGCGTAAACGGTTTAAGTTACGCAAATATCATGTATGATGAAAGTTCAAAAAAAAAATCCGCGGCAGCATGTGTCTATCTTTTAAGATTGAATCACTATAACCTTTTTTTATGGTAATCAAATTTGTTCAAAATTAATGCATTATTTGCGAAGGAGTTTTGTCAACATAATATTAATCCCTATCCAAATATATATATTATTAATCACAAGTATTTAAATATAAACAAAATTGTCCTTGACATCACTTGATTTCAATCAACATCTTAAGAGATATTATAATTTTAAAATAACTTCGCAACAAAATAAGTGTATAGGCTATTTAACATCACGCTACGCCCCTAAGGAGCCGAGCAAAACGACAAAAAGTCGGAAAAAACGCTAAGCGAAAACGAAGTAGGTAATTGCGCAAACGGGCAACGCGATGCGACGGAATGTGTTGTGGGCCGAAATTTTACGTCAAATATATGCATTAAAGTTGGCAGTATTCATGAAAGTGTAAAATGTAAGTTGAGTGAGTGTGAAGCGATTTCATACATGAAAACATAGATTTAGATGAAAAGATCTAACCGTATAAAAAATATAAAGAACATCAGCTCCTTTAAAACGTTGTACATATAAAGATAAGATGATGTGGTTTTGTAAAGCAAAATACAACATTTCGTGGAGTCGCAAATTGTTTTCTATGGAAAGTGCTCAAGAACAACGTAACCACTTTTACCAGGTGGGCTAGGGTCAGTGAAATTCTGATAAAACTGTAGCATTTTCCGTAGCAACTTGTACTCACATAAAATACCTATTTCTATTTTATGAAGATGTTACATCATTGTCTCGCTACAGTATACTAGTACCGACACAATATTGACTTCTAATTTCCGGACAATCGAACGAGTGTCAACGTACGATGTCGAGAACGCCCATTATTGGCCACGTTTGTCCAGCTTCGGTGCTTAGTCGTTTTCCTTCGGAGAACACAGGAGTTCGTTATGTTATGTCATATAACGTCAATACAGGGGCCTAAGTCTCAAACGTTGCAATGGTCTCGCGATTGTGAGTGTTTGACAGTGTTTGTATGGCAAATCTGTCAAAAACTCACAATGAAGAGACCATTGCAACGTTTGTACATAACTTGGCCCCCAGGTAACGTGTAAAGTACAATCACCACTATTCTAAATTTTAAAATAATCATCACGTAAAAAATTGAGTTAGATTAAAATTTCTTATTAGTCTTATAGGCTAGATTGTAATTAATTATTATGAACCTGATGCTTTTTAATAAAGGATTTAAAAAAAAGTACAATCTAATGTCGTAACATTTATGTTTATTGGATAACGTGGCAGGCGCCTTGTGCACTCAATGATGCAGATGTCAGCTGGAGGCATAGTGCAGTGGCAAGCCGCGGTGGTCAATTATAAACGAGTGTTAGGGGACGATGTCGCAACGCCCGGCGCCCCGCGTGCGCGACCCTCGCACCGCGCGACATCGGAACTCTGTCGGTAAAGCGCGCGACGAGATTCTGTTCCAATTATCTATTTAGTGAAACATTTCACAAGCGCAGTCAACGCGCTACCTTGCCACGGGTCACGCATTAGACACGCGCGGCTCGACCCGCGACCCGTGACCTGTGGTCGACATACAAGATACCTAAAAAAATAAAAACGTTTTACATCTAGTACTTATGTCACAATGTTATAAAGAAGATTAAGATAAGCTCATCTGTTAGTGTCAGCGAGTCAGCGTGGTCGACGATGTGCACATGCTCACGGGCTCACCTAACTGCTATCGAACAATTGCGCTACCGCCCCCGTTCATTGATATCGAGATGAGATCTATCGGGCATCTTTTGTAGCAATTTGTCGTGTGAAACAAGGTCGAAGGCCTCAGACAGGTCCAAGAGTAGCCCGGTGGTCAGTTGATACTATTGGTTTTGGTTAAAATTGAGTCTATGGTATCGTAGCTATAGTGAGAGTCGTTGATTTATGTTTTTGGAAACCATAGGTACTGTTCTTTCCGAATCATCACTATCACTACATATTATAAAAGAAAGTCCGCCGCCGCGTCTGTCTATCTGTCTGTCTGTCTGTTCGCGATAAACTCAAAAGCGGCTGCACCGATTCTCATGCAGTTATCACCAATGGATAGCGTGGTTCTCGAGGAAGGTTTTAGTATATAATTTGTTAAGTTTTTGTATGCATTTTTGTATAAATTTACGATATTTGTTGGAGGTGTCGGAAAAAAATAAGCCGTCTAGGAGCTTTCAACGAAAACGCTGTCTAAACCCTTTGAGATATAACAAAATAATGTATGGTGGAATTGTATATCTTATAAAGGTCTTCATAAAAGTCTGCAATGGCATATGTCTATCTCTTAAGGATAACATACTATATCCATTTTATTGTCTTTTTGTAGGTATTTGTTGCTGAATTTTACTCTTGGAAATACGATTACGATAACAATACGCTATAATATCAGTAGCTATTAACCAAATTATGGTCTTAGATAAATAAGCTAGCTTCTTATGTGTATTTCAAACAGTATATAAGAATATTTATCATAAAAACATTACGAAACACGGCGGCCAAATGATCAAAATTTGTGCATTCCAAAACTTTCGTTACTTTTTCACTGACATACATACTCGTATTTATCACTTTTCGATAAACTAACACTCAATACGAAATCTACACTTATTTCTCAGTAATTCTGTGTAAGATTCTTCTGAGATTAAACCGTTTTCTTATTGAATTAATTACTTTACGCACGTATAACCTTGATGAATGTTTACAATAAGAATCGCACCACACTGCTACACGACCACAGAGTACAGACGTATTTTGTTATATATTTTTTTTCGTTCGTTTAGTGGTGTTCCCTCTAACATGTATTAATACCGGTCAAGTATAAGTCGATTAATCGAATTCTACAGCCAGATCGTGTTGCGAGTACAAAATAAATGTCAAATATTTCATCCAATTGCGAACGTGACCCTGAGAAACGTTGTGCACCAATGGTGTTCATTTGACATTTCGAGCGTTTTCTCAGCTTATACGGTGTATCATGCAGCATGTCGGAGGTTAATTTCGTTTGGTTTTCACATTGTCGGTATTTGCGTGAATTATTTTAAAATTATCATTAGTGTCGCATTTATAGTTCGTGTTGTAATTTGGTACAATTGATTGCTTTAAATATTTGAGTGAAATTTCGTATTTTGGTTTTGTGTTTGTTATCTTTAGGTAAAGACACATTAGACGTCAGAACATAAGTACTTTCATTATATTAAATCATTTCTTTCGGTTTCTCAGAATGACACCCATAGTGAATCACAGAAATTTGAAATATAGCCTGGGATATGGAGAAGACATAGGGTAGGTACTTTTTTATGCGATAACCGACATCCACGCGGGCGAAGCCGCGGGCAAAAGCTAGTCTATACTAATAATAATAATAATAACAACCCCACCGCCGTATCTCTACGTTGACGTCGTGGTGGGGCTTGCGCGCTCTGAACTCTGGGTCTGTGCCGGTTGAGTTTACTTTACCGGAACATGTTTAGGGTGAGGAGCCAGACCAAGACAGATACAGAAACTCGCAGGGCAGCGTGTGGCGAGCTGTTGGGCAGTTGCGACCCCACGGACCCTATCTCCCGGGAGAAGTAATGTTCCTCATCTCTGGCGTGCTTGCAGGGATCTTGACCATCTTCCGGGCTCTGGGATTGTTCTGAGAGCCGTGGAATACCTGTCCACTCCTCGAGCACCTCAGGACATGTTGCCCCCTTGTCGCTACGTCACTATATGCTAGCGACCGTTTTTGGGGGCCCATTATTGAGTGTGCAAGTCACCCCCTGCCATTTTATCCGTGTATAATAAAACATTGATCAGGCAGGGGCCATATTCCTTCCATCGTTTTAGGTAACCAGTCCATTTTAACTACCCAAACCCATAGTCCAATATATTTGATTCCATACCCTGCAATAGTCCTACAACAACCGGGGGTTGTCCTTGGGTGCACTTGCATAGTGCGTACAGGGATAATCGTCGGTGGGTGCCTCCTTTCATTAAAAGCGTGTAACTGGCCTCTGCGAGTTGGCTTCGGTCCCTCGTACGCCTTCCAAAGGTCCGGCACCCCAGGTTCCCGAGATATGTCTCTTTATAATAATAATATATAATATATATCTATATACTAATATATAAAGCTGAAGAGTTTGTTTGTTTGTTTGTTTGTTTGAACGCGCTAATCTCAGGAACTGCTGGTTGGAATAGATTTTTTTTTTGTGTTGGATAGTACATTTATTGAGAAATATTATAGGCTATATAACATCACGCTACGACCAATAGGAGCGGAGCATAAATGAAAAATGTTGCAAAAACGGGATAAATTATTCCTTTTTGGGAGCTTCCGTTGCGTGCGCTGCATAAACGGTTTAAGTCAAACTCAAACTCAAACTCAAAGCATTTATTTCAATTAAACCATTTACAGGCACTTTTGAATTGTCAAAGAGACGGTCAGTTAGGCAGAAAGTTGAAGCTAGATGCCCATTCCAATACGTAGATAACTATGGAGAAGAACTTTTTTTTTTTAATAATAAAAATAAATTATTACACAGTAAACAGTTCGGGTTTACAAGGGGTCGTTCAACTACTGATGCTGGTGTTGAACTTTTAGGACATATTTATAATGCATTGGAAGATAAATGTGATGCCTTGGGCATCTTTTGTGATTTGTCCAAGGCATTCGATTGTGTTCTTCATGAAACGTTAATCAGGAAACTCCGCCACTACGGGATCCGGAACACCGCTCTGGATCTTCTTGCTTCATACTTGAGTAATAGGTTTCAGAGCGTTGACGTTAATGGGAAAAGATCTCCCGGATCTTTAGTAACAATGGGAGTCCCACAGGGCTCAATTCTTGGTCCTTTCTTGTTTCTGATTTATATTAATGACTTGCCTTACCTCATAAAGGATAATCATGAAATAGTGTTATTTGCGGATGACACTTCACTTTTGTTTAAACTTAAACGTCAGGAGCTGGTTACTGACGATGTAAATAGCGCGATCTCAAAAGTAGTTCATTGGTTCAATGTTAATAATTTACTACTTAATGAAAAAAAACCCAAGTGTATTAAGTTTACGCTGCCTCACGTGAGGCAGGTGAAAAATAATGTGTTGATAAAGGGCGAAGAATTGAATCCTGAAGATAGCACTGTATTCTTGGGCTTAACTTTGGATGCTAAGCTTCAGTGGGGCCCACATATAGATAAATTGTCTAAGAAGCTGAGCTCCGCAGCATACGCTGTTAGAAAAATTCGTAATTTAACTGACCTAGAGACAGCCCGTTTAGTGTACTTTAGTTATTTTCATAGTGTAATGTCGTACGGTATTCTGTTGTGGGGAAATGCCGCCGACATTCAGTCTATCTTTGTTTTGCAGAAAAGAGCTGTTCGATCAATTTATAAATTAAGTTCGAGACACTCTCTCAGAGAGAAATTTAAGGAAATTAATGTTATGACTGTGCCTTCTCAGTATATTTTTGAAAATCTTTTATATGCCCATAAAAACATAAAATTGTTTAAAAAATACAGTGCTATCCATAATATAAATACTAGGAACAAACACATGTATGTTGTACCTAAAACTCGGCTCAAGAAAATAGGTGGTTCGTTCAGATGTCAATGTATACGCTTTTATAATAAACTTCCAAGCCACGTTCAAGATCTAAGCATTAATAAATTCAAATCATTCATTAAACGTAAGTTGTGCCAGAAAGCCTTTTATACCATTAAAGATTATATTGAGGACAAAAAGGCTTGGGATTGAGCTGCTCCAAATTTTACATATTGAAACTTTTTTTATTGTGATTGCTTTATACACATTGACATGAATATTTACTTGTGAAGTATAATATTATTATTTTAATTATTGTGAATGTGAAGACTATGTGGGTCTTTATTTTTATTTTTTTCTTCTCAGTATTTTTTTTTTCTGATCATGGTATGGCAGTTTGAGTAATTTATGCGGCCTGCCCAAATGTCCTTTCTTTGGTATTGTTCGTCGAATCGTTGAGCTCCTTATGTTCTGAGTTGAGCTGCACGATTACTGACAAATGCGTGCACTGAATGGATAGGTCCACTCAATCTGTGTGGTTCTTTCTTCAAAAGACCATTTCAGACACCAATCTACATGGTCTTCACATGATTTGACCAAGATTATGTCTGGACTTTAAAAGAGACTGTGATCTCTGAGTTTGTTTCGGTCTTTCTTCTCAGAGGAGTCAGATACGAAACGCCGACCTCATCTAGTTTTAAAATATGATTGACGTGTAAAAGTGTTTGTAAAGACCTACTTACAGAAATAAAATCATTTATCATTTAACGGACAAGAAACTCCAAGGACACTCTTTTAAATCAAGATATTACATAATCCTGGGTACATTATTCTTGTTGCTTCTATATGTGAGACAATGTAAAAACTAATAAAACAATTCAAAATATAAAATTACAAATTAAAAATAAGCCCTGGCAGTCAAGAGATGACCAGTCCCAATTGACGGCGCCCGTTCACGAACATGACGCATGGATCAGCACCATCCAGCTCAACCATTTTGTAGGGAACCGAATGATCCAACACACGCGCCACCATCAGTGAAACATTTAAGTGAGCATGACATACTCTCAACTGCCATGCTCTTTCAAGTCAACATAAATCATAATAACATAGTAAACGACTCCATGGTATTCACATTTGCAAAATTGAAAAAATGCTGCTAAATTATACAGAACTATAGTTTGCAATGTATTTGAGAGATTAATAAAAATTTACTACCAAAAAAAGTTACGCAAATATCATGTATTATGGAATTGTTCCTCTTTAAAAGTTCTAAAAAAGTCCGCGACAGCATATGTCTATCTTCTAATATTGACTCACTATAACCTTTTTTTATGGTGATCATTTTTTTTTCGAAAGAATTCATTATTTGCGAAGGATTTTTATCAACATAATATTAATCCTTATCCAAATAAATATGTTATTAATCACAAGTATTTAAATGTAAGCAAAATTGTCATTGACATCACTTGATTTCAATCAACGTCTTAGGAGATATCATAATTTTAAAATAACTCCGCAACAAAATAAGTAGAAAATTCATTACTTAAACCACTCTCTCTCTTACGAGTAGGTGACGCAGACGAAGTTGCGCGGGTCAGCTATATAATTTGCTAGCTTTTGCCCGCGGCTCCGCCCGCGTGGATGTCGGTTATCGCGTAAAAAAGTAGCCTATGTCCTTCTCCATATCCCAGGTTATAACCATGACGTTTCGCATTTATAATATTAGTATGGATAAAGCTGAAGAGTTTGTTTGTTTGGTTGAACGCGCCCATCTCAGGAACTACTGGTTCGAATTAAAAAAATATTTTAGTGTTGGATAGCCCATTTATCGAGGAAGGCTATAGGCTATATATCTACGCTACGATCCTTAGAAGCCAAGCGAAAAGAACGGAAGTCAGAAAGAACGCATCTGCGAGTTGGCTTCGGTCCCTCGTACGCCTTCCAAAGGTCCGGGACCCCAGGTTCCCGAGATATGTCTCTTTATAATAATAATAATAATATATAATATATATCTATACTAATATATAAAGCTGAAGAGTTTTTTTATTTGGTTGAACGCGCTAATCTCAGGAACTAGATACTGGTTCGAATAGAAAAAATATTTTAGTGTTGGATAGCCCATTTATCGAGGAAGGCTATAGGCTATATAACATCACGCTATGGTCCTTAGGAGCCAAGCGAAAAGAACAAAAGTCAGAAAGAACGCTAAGCGATAACAAAGTTATAGCGCGGGCGAGCGACTGGATGCGACGCGATGGGTGGGCCGAAATTTCACGCGGACGAAGTCACGGGCAGAAGCTAGTATATATATATATATATAATTATATATACGGTCGAATTGAGAAACCTCCTCATTTTTTGAAGTCGGTTTAAAAAATGAACAAAATGAAAAATATTGTCATAGCAACTAAAAAAAAGAAGTGAAATCCCACCAAAAACATTTTCATGTAAATGTTGCCAAGACGAGATCATATGGCTCGCACTGCCAAAAAGTTATCAGATCTCATGTAGAGCCAAGCTTATAACTCTACACGCCCTAACTCTACAAGCCCTAATTTCACAAACTCTACACCTTAGTCAAAATATATGTATTGGCGTTTCCTATCTGGGTACTCTAAGACGATTGGCCGAAACAAACTCACAGGTCACAATCTCTTTTAAATTCCAGACATAATCTCGATCAGATCATGTGAAGACCATGTAGATTGATGTCTGGAATAGTCTTTTGAGGACATAACCACACAGATTAAGTGGACCGATCAAGTCAGTGCACGCATTTGTCAGTAATCGTGCAGCTCAACTAACGCGCGTGCAGTTAACTATTGTGGCAAGTAAGAGCCTGTTAAAGTTATATAAGAGAGCTGAGCCACCAGTGAGATAGCCGGGATCCTGTCGGCGTGGTCCATGCTGTGCGTGCGGTCAAGGCGCGCCGAGCATCGACCGCGCGGTTACGACACGACGCTGTGATGCTGTGACGCCGGTGACTACGAGGTCAGCGCTTTAACCTGTTCATAATAAATTAGGTTAAACAGTGATAGTTGCCGGGGGCGGCCGCCAGAGGTCGCATATAATTAAACCGCCGTAAATCGAGCGCTAAACACGCAAATATGCACTCATAAAATACTTCTATTGAACTAATTAATTATTTTCACATTGAACTGTAAAACGCCAGATCCGCGAAACCGGTCGCAAGTTTGAAGGTGTTTACGTTCAAATGAATTAACAACTCTATGTCAACTTTTCCGTAAGACTGAGGTTTTAATCGGATAAGCAATGGCTGCTACAAATCATCATGACATAAAATATTTCACAAAATTACTTAAGCTGTTACACAACTTCTGGATGCGGCCACCATAGTATAAGCACTAACGACGAAGGTATAAGTAATTATTCTTATGTAAGTAGGTACAAGAACCGCTTTACTTCCACTTTAACTCCCTGGTCAAGCTTCTGCCGAACCAGAGCCCATAAGTAAGTAAAAACTAATTCATCTGTGAAAATTGTTTAATGTAAAACAATGCGTTCATGTTCACCAGTCCTGTGACGTGGTACGGGTGAGCGGCCGTGAGGGACCTCTGACGTCAGCCGTGGCCGTTCACGAAACGATGATATTGATGTGGTCCTCAAGTTCTTGTCCGAGGGACTAGTTCTGTGTCCGAACACGTACGGCATTTGAAGATTGACACTAACGCATCACCGTAACAGCTGTTTGAGAGCTGTGATGATTGCTCAACATAGTCAGCGCCAGGCGGAGAGCATTCTTGTATTTTTTTCCCCCTTTGTTATTAACAAAAACACCGAAAGATATTACCTGATATTAATTAGCCGTAAACAGAAAACTAAGCCAAGGTGCGGCCCAAGGGAGATAGAGAGGGGCAGAGTCAGTGAAACTGAGACAAACAATGACGATGTCACTCTCAAAATTAAATAGGTTTATTATTAGCTCCTACGAGCAAAAACCTAAGCATAGCGTATCGTCACGTGGATGATCGTATAGCGGTGTGCTAGTGACAGTGACAGTGACAGGAACCAGACTGACCCGACTCCCCCTCGCGCCGGCCCCCAGCTCGCTATTGTTACAGTTGTTAGTCAATAATAACAACTTTTCTCTTTATTTTAACGACTTGCACTTGATGTGAACACATGTGTAACATTCTGATTGTCTACACGCAGAAGTTAGAATGGAAGCAATTTACCACTTTATTATTATGAGTAGGTACAGGGGCACAGCTACATGTAACATGTTTGACGTCAGCGCTCTATCAGCCATGCGTCGCTGCTGCACTGCTGCAGATCACTCGATGTAGCTCGTAGTAACAGGGCTCTTGCCGTCGCGGACACTTGAGATAAAAAGGGGCGCGCAATCAAAATTGCGGACAGGTTATCGTTTACTGATTTACAACAATGTTGATTGATGCGACATATCAGACGCGCCACAAATGTCGCGCCGCCGAGGCCGGGACCTTCTCGGCGCAACCTGCGATTGGCGAACGGCAAACAGGCCGCCACGTCACCGCGCGCCTGTTGCGTGCGCGTGCGACCCGCGACCTGCGACCTGCGACCCACCGCCTCTTCTTTGCTTGACGTGTTCATTACATTCGCTAATTATTGCGTAGTCGCAGTAAATGATTTACGATAACTTAGACAGGGTCGAATATACAAAGGGTCATAAAATTACAATATTTTATTTAGCAAGTGAGCGGTTGCGCGCCGCTTGACACTGAACAGCAATACAGAACATTCGCAGAAGGTATACTTGCGAGCAACAGACAACACAGCTGAGCGCAACACAACAGGAATTTATTGTCTTGAGCCGCCGTCATGCAATTGCATGATGTATACCGAATTGAGGGGAATCAGTGTCGTGTAGTAAGTACAATTGTAGCATTTGGTTGCCCAGCCAACACGTAGACGCGAAAAGTCGCTCGAACACCGCATATCGATCTTTTGGGCTATTTTAAATAGATTATTAATTTAAATGACTAAATATAGGTATATCATGAATGACGTAAGAATATAGATATACCTACTAATACCTACATGGTACTCGTACACTAGACGCACAAAAAAGACTCCACTCTAAAAAGACCTACTTACTAGAATTACATCATAACAGCTGTATGTGTGATGGTGTGAGGGTGTGTGTGTGTGTAAGTGAGGCGTACATGTTAGTCAACAATCACAACGGAAGCGCCACACACCGACCGATACATAACTAATCAATCAATCAGTACATATACCTACATATTATAGATATTGGTGGAACATCGTATCTTACGTATGTTTATTGTATGTACAATACAGTTACACGTCAATGTGTTGTGAGGTTTTTTTTTCTGAGGACTCAGAACCTTGACTTATATACCCACAGTCTTGCAGATCTCTCTAAGACAATACCTGACCTATTTTTCCAGTGGCTGAGCCACGATTATTGAGAAGGTGTAACAATGTTAATAATAAAATATAAAGGTACTTAGAATAGAGTTATTTTATACATGTACAGACACTAGTTTATTATGTGTATGTTTTTCAGACACTAGTTTGTTGCATGTGCGACTCTGATCACTTTAAACTACCCTCAACCGCGGCATCTTTGTTTCAACTACTTGAAATATCTTTATTTTCAAGTAGTTAACATGTATTATTAAACTGAGTTTGAAATCGGGATACTCCCCCGTGTACTACCTATAGGAGTACTTGATCATCAGGGTTATAGCTATGATTGAGCGCTTTCGAGGATATGTGATTACCGTGCATTTAGCGGGATTGAGATCAAGCTTACTCTTTCGACAATATTCCTCTGGACGCTGCAGGAGTAGGGAGGCACTCATTTTCATATTATCAGCCAAACTCTGTAATTTGAAATGGAAACAAGAGTCGGTGTCGATGATGTATATTATTAATATAAATAGACCAAGGAATGAACCGTGCGGGACTCAACAAAGTATAGGGACCCAACTAGAAATTATAATCATTTAATATTTCGGTTTGGGTCCTGCTCTCTAAGGGTGTTACCACACCAATCGGTCGATCGTCAATCGATGCCATCAATCGACGGTAGAATGGATTATTCACCAATTAACGGAGTAGACCAATCGATCTACGTCGACCATGTCGATCGATGGCATCGATCGACGATCGATCGATTGGTTTGGTAACACCCTAAGTAATAAAAAAACCATCTGCGTAATTCTCCATGACTGTAATCCCATGCCGTTTAACTCCGATAACTGGATATCATCAAAGCCTTATCAGCAGTCATATCAATGTAGACAACATCGACTGCTTACCGTTATCTCTGGCGTCAGTGATAAATTAATTATGAAGGATCGGGTTAGAGGCGATAGACGTCTACGTGTTGAAACGAGCTCCTCACACATCGCCAACTCCTGTAACTACTCGCAACTGCAAGTGTTCGATATTCCCAATTGCATATAGAAGTTCGACATAGCGCGCGCTTTGCGATACTCAAAAGCTCTGTCTGTAGGGGATGTGGACGGGGAAAACCGCACTCTGCCGCGGAAAACTTACAGCGGTGTCCGGTGAGAGGCTGCGGGCCGCGGGTGGCGGTGGGAGGCGCTGGCAGGCCCAGCGCCGGCGCCGGCCGCTACGCCACTCGGTCGCGCGCGCCCGCTCCGATCACTCGTGTCCCCGGACCTCCCGCGCCAGCAGCTCCGCTCCCGTACGTGTCGCTGCCTCGCCGCCGCTCGGTAACGTACCCGCACACACACACTTACACTCCGCACAGCACGCGCGCTTGCATAAGCGCGATGTTTCCGCCTCACCACCCGTTACGAAACCGAAAGTGAGCCAGTGGCCGCCATTCCGGTACCCGGCCGGTGGCCGACGCCGGACCATGCCGGGAGCGCCAGGACCTCTGCAGCTCTGAGGCTAATTCTTCGCTGATCTAAATGTAGTGCAATTGAAGTCCGTTGCCTCACCGGTACGGCGCAACCTCGCTGCCCGACATTGGGCGCGTTTCGACACACAATATCGATCTACCGCACGATTGAAAGTGATTTCGATAACATTGAGCCAAACCGCTATTGCCCTCCACTTTGTCGCATATTTAATTTGTTACAATTAAGAATACGAGCGTTGTGATTGTATCGGCAGCTCGTGAATCGTTTAATGTGTGTTGTTACCGTGCTGGGATGGCCTGACAGTGCGATGTAAACAAACATGGCGCTGGTCGTGTGTGACGTCACTCACGTGGTGGTCGCACCGCATAGACAGACAGGCAGTCACGACGCGATAGGTTTCCTCGTACACAAGTGGGTCGCTTGACCATTATGTAACGGACGGTCGAGCGTTCCAATGATTTCATGTCATCTTATCTAACATTCTATAGTTTGCTTTGAAAAAAATGTGTTTAGACTTGGAAGGAAAGTGGTGTGACGCGGTCACGGTCGCGACACAACCGGATGACCCCGCCAAAGCCCCGCCTCGCGACAAAACAGAAACCTTCGACTGTGAAACAAGAGGGCGAAAATACTCATTTTGTTTATCCGATTAGGACTGTATGTTGACCGTAACATCCAGTTATAGGTCATTGCTTGGTGGATGGGGCCGTACATCGTATGCTTGTGATTCGCTCGAGATGCTATTCGAATCGCGTGGTTCTCATCGATGTTTTCATTCTGGCAACGTCGCCATCAGCTTCCTCGTCTCGGTTGTTCTCCCAGTTACCCTCACACCCTCACCACCGCGCAGCATGAAGTGCAGCTGTTGATACAGAACATGCTTAGTTTATGTTAATCAATATTGATATACTTGACTTCCAATCTTTCTCAAATATTACAGTTCTAGTATCGGACCTCGAATTGCTGAAAGTTTGAAACTAATCATCTACACAGTCATGTTATTAATTTGAGGAGCTTCTCGCATTCTGGGCTCGTCACGTTACATTCTGTCCCTAAACAATGCAACAGTTTAGTTACTCCTCCGATTAGCCTTGACACTAGTTGAGATTTGTAGCACGATGGTTCATAGATCAGAAGTGTACGCCACGTGCTGAAGCAGTCCAGCGATAGTCTACATGCACTTACTGAAGATCTTCTAAACTTAGTGTTGCGCAGTATTCGTGCAACCGTCTCATACACTGCTTTATGAAATTCCTGATGTGTGTTCAATATTAATACTCTCTAAGGCCCGTATTACAGAACGTCATTCAATACTCAAGCATTACTTAAAACTAGTTTCAACCAATCGAATGGCTTGAATCTAGTTTTAAGTAATGCCTAAGTGTCTTCGTATCTAATCGTCCGTCATCCGAAACTTAAACGGGCAACTTCTCGGTGCTAGATCCACTCCACTCTCTAATGCTAATTCTGTTTTTCAGTGTTTCTTTTCCTTGACTTTAAGATCAAGAACTGTGTCCCGTACATACTTTGTTAGTAACGGTAACGAATCACACGATCAGTACTCAACATTTTCAACATATGAACCTCCCACCCTTGGCTCGATGATCTGTGAGATCATCCATGTTTATCCATTGTATTAAGTCATTAAACCACCACTAGTCGCGTACAGTTAGGTTAAATGTTGTGCTCCCCTGCCCCCCTGCCCCCACAAGTCTCAACACAAATGTGTCTCACATGCTCCGCATGAACTCGCCCTCTGCACTGTTGCTAATCTGCATAATAGTACACACCGCTTACAGCTAGAGCCCTACGTAGTCTAATTATGATAGTTATAAAATAGTGTGTGCCACATTACAATGTGCAATAATCTATGAACGCATGAACGCTTACGATCAACCTTTTCATAAAGGTTCCTACAAATAGGCGCCACACGTAACGCGACACAAAGGAACCGCGTGTCGCGCGACGAGCAGTGCCTTTGCGTAGCGCGCGATTGGCGTTGCGAGTCGCGAGTGTTTTTTGGAGCCTTAATACAGTACACTGCTTATAATAAATAACTAAGGGCTACAATTTTCTTATTGATGTTTAATCTAATTATTTTGAATCTATCAATATCGGCTTACAGCAGTTACTAAAATGATTGGAATAATGTTTTGAGCATTGGCATGAATAAGGCTGTGATTTATAGACATAAACGCACACCGCGCGAGATAAAACGAAAATTCTTTGTGTCTCCGAATAGTTTATTATGTTCATGTTGGAATTGTTATTGAAATCATAAAAACTTTTTTTTTTAAACAACCGACTTCCAAAAAAATAAACACTCGGTTTTATTTATTTAATTTTTTTGTTGTGGTAGGTACTTACCTACCTCACATCAATTCGTATACTACTTCTTGGTGTGTAAGCGACAGTGACAGGAAGTTTTATAACATCATCAATATACACCGTGTGGATTAAATACTTATTATTGAAACTAACGCAAAAATTACCCTAATAAAGTTAATAAAATTTATTTGGTGGTCCCATGTAAATTTTCCGCGCAAGCTTTTTAATTCTTTGGTTTGGTAGAGGACTACCAAATCAAAGAATAAAAAATCGGTTCATAAACAAATAAGTTAGGCCCGATCATAATATACTAGCTTCCGCCAGCGGCTTCGCCCGAATGATATCTTTATAAATTATAGCCTATGTTACTCAGTGATAATTCTACTGGTGCAAGAATTTTTTAAATCGGTCCAGTAGTTTTTGAGTTCATTAAAAACATACAAACATACAAGAATACCTAATAGTAATTGTAAGAACTCATGTGGCCTGTGATACAGGTTTAACCTAGTACAGGCATCATACTTTGTAATACCTACATTATTTCTAAGATTTATACTGTATTTTCCAATTTTTATTTTTGAATAAATTTTATTATTATTATTAATACAAATCTTTTCTCTTTATAATATTAGTGTAAATATGTATATAGACGCATTGAGAACCTCCTCCTTTTTTTTAAGTCAGTTAAAAATCATTTATAGCCAGAGTGTATCTCATGACAATTCCAATAAGCCCAAACACGGCTAGGATACCTACATTGTTTTATTACGGAGTTTCGGTCCGGCTTCATCATCAGATCAGTTTGAGGGTACCATTTAGATCAGAACAATTTATTTAAATTTGCTTTGTCATAGTCGCTTAACTATCTAAATCGAGATATCTTGAGGAGTTCCAGTGGCCATCTGTGGTCTTCTTCAACAGTTCCACTACACCAAATGATACTTTCTGAATGCAAATGCTTAAAGTGTTGATGAAAATCCAAAAATCGCTATATGTATGCCTATAATATTTGAGGAGTTCCCTCAATTCCTCATGGATCCCACCATCAGAACTGGATTTTTATAATAATAAGACCAATCCGGAAGTATATTCTATCAAATAAAAAAAATGTTTTTTTGTTAATAAACGAAGGAGATCTGAGGTAACAAACAAATCAAATTAAAAATAAACTACCAGATTATTAACCTCCTCCTTTTTATAAAGTCCGTTAAAAAAACTATAAAATAATTGGTCATATCAGCATCTGACCATTATGAGATCGAGTCACGAGTCGGGATTTTATTGAAATAGTATACATATCATAATGACACTGACGAGAGATGTACGACTATTTATTTATTGCGATGAGATGTTACATAACGCAGGTAACACTAAACATTGACACGGCAGTTGTGACAGTGATAATGCCCCCGCTGGGGAGCGGGCGGGGGCCCCACCGTGCTGGGAACTTACTTGAATGACATCCATAAGACTAGCGATTCCTTTTAGCATCCAGCTGACTTACGAAACACAAGGAAGGGCCACAAAACTATAAGATGTCGATGAACAGTAGGTCTGATGACGTGATTGCAGACGGCGGCGTGGTGTAGGTCAACTGGGGTCAGCACAAATGTTCTCATTTCGGGGGCAGTTGTCATTGCCAATGTTTATTAATCGCACAATAAACGAAGTGGAAACGAGAACAAGGATATCGAGCGACCGCGACTGCCGGTGCAGAGCTCGCGAACATACTCGTACTAGTTATAGCAATCACTTATTTAAGACTCCACTCACGAGATTTTAAACTTTCTTGTCTCTCCCAGCCTCTGCCTGAGTTCGTTATGACTCAAGTCGCACTAGTTCGGAACTAATCGAGTTTCATACATTTAGATGATTGCTGAATCTTTCAGCTGTCGTAGGCACTTGATCACTTGTTGATCTGTAACTTACTTGTTTCTATAAAAGTGCAGTAACGTCTAACGTACGATTGCTTCAAGCTCGTGTAGTAATCGTTTCTGGATGGAACGGTCTTACAAGAGATTGCTTTTAGTACGGTGGCCAGCACATCAAGTTACCACACACTCAAATTTTCTCATTTAATTTTGAACTTAATGGTCAACATTTTAAAGTTTAAAATCGTTTGAAGAAATTTGACAATTTCGTGTAGCTTGATGTGCTAGCCACTACATTTACGTATAACACGAAAAAATTAATTAATTTTGAAAGACGGAAACATTTATTTTTCGTTTGGTTTGACAGCCGCCAAACGCCAGCCACATAATAAAATAAACAATTTGGAAATAAACAGGCTTCTTGCTTTCCGAAGTGCCCGACGACAGTGGTTGTTCTCATCATAGCCTCCTGGCCTTCACCCAACATATGCGTGGTCTTCGCAGCACGTTCTTCTTCCATACATCTCTATTAACTGTTATCTCAGAACTCACTCCCTCCTTGTTTTTTTTTTTGTATTCTTCTTGTTTTTAAGTTAATAATATTAATATTTCGTTGCATATATTGTGTGAATACTTAAATATAAATAAGAGCATTATAACCTTACTTCGTAGCCGAATCCTCTATCACACAATCCATCCATCGTTTCTTTGGTCTTTCTCTTTTCTTATACCCATCTTCCCCATTCATACTGAACACTTTTCGTGTCCCATGCTCGTCATTCGTCCGCATCACTGGTCGTCGCTATTATAAACTAGCTTCTGTCCGCGACTTCGTTCGCATGGAAGTCGTAAGACTACACAATATACTAAAATACCAGCCACATTTTAATAAAACTTCCCTGAATACTACGTTTGTAGTTTTGGTCACAGCAGTCAAAATATACCTACAGAGAGTCAGGACTGGTGACGCGAGAGCAAGCGACGTACAGTTCCATGTTCTAAGGTAAAGTGTTCGGTTTCCGAACTTAGTCCTTCAGGTGGACCATTATGCATGGGCCATGGCGGCCATCAGTGGTTATTGCAACCAGCCCACCTTCCTTCAGAAGATAATTATGTCTCCCGGTCTGTTTAGAACATCTGTGAAAGACCTGGGTGCCCCGAGGGTTTCTGTTTTAATCTGGGTGACGCCTGTGCATTCAAAGAGCACATGCACGACGATTTTCTCCATGCAAGCCCTGCACAGAAGATTGTCCGCCGATATGCCTATTGTGTGGAAGTGTTTGTTTAGCGAGCAGTGTCCCGTGATGTTCCCCGTCACCAGGCGCAGGCCAGGCCTGTGAATCAATTGGCGATTCCCGGCCACCGTAGGCGCGGGCTTACAGACGGCGAGCAATGGGCAGCTCGCCGTCCGGTAAGGACCAGGCTCAAGTAGACAGCGCGTTGTGTTCCACGCGCGCCTCAAAGAGATGTCAGCGCGAACTGACGGGGTCCGCTATGACCGATGCCTGCCAGGGTTGCGGATTTGTCCGAAAGGGATACCGTGGCCCTGGCACAAAGGCAACTGAAGTAACACGGGTGGGTTTTAATCAGTGAAAGTCTAACACGCCCTCCCGTTCCGCCCAGAGCGGGAGTAGTTATTTGATAATTTCCTCGAACTATCACAATAACAGTAAAAAAATATTAAAAGAAACCGGTCAAGGGTAAGTCGGACTCGCGCACCGAGGGTTCCGTACCATCATATATACTCGTAGCTTCATTCGTGTAAGTACCTAAATCGCCAGGTTTCACCAAAAGCAACCTGCGAGTAGGTAGGAAGGAGGATATTTTGGATGTGAACCGTGAAATGTTTTTTAAACTTTCATCGGCGAAGCCTATATTCGTCAGAGAATTTTAACACTGCGGTGTAGAATATTGCAGTTTTAGGTCAGCGCGGTCTCTTGACCGGTAGTGGAACTAATGTAAGTTTTGTGCATGATTTCTGAAAAAGTGTGTTATTTAGAGAAATCGTTTTATTTTTCCTGTAATCTTTACATAAATTTCTATCACATAGAATAATTTCAGATTTTTATCTATGCAAACTTTGGAGATAAGGGAGGGGAACGGTTTTCTTTTTTTGGCAAACGTGGAAAACGATGCGGCCTAAAAAAAAATGTTTGAAAATGTGCAAATAGTGCTCTTTCATACGATATCCTACATGCCCTAGTAGCCCCATCTCGATTTTTTAAGACCCCCGTTAAGTCCCAGTTGCAAAAAAAACTTTCTTATTTACAAAATAGGCGGGCAAACGTCACCTAAAACTATTCCAAACAAGTTGATAGCACTAGTAGTTCTTGAGATATCCAGCTGTGACAGACAGACGGACAGACAGACTGAGTCCCACCATAAGGGTTCCTTTTTACCATTTTGGTACGGAACCCTAAAAAGAAGCACAAAAATATAATTTTTTTGGAATCGAAATCAGATTTGCATTGCTTTGTTAAAAGTTGACTGAAATAGCATAATATGTCATAATTGACTGCTTAGATCCATAAGGTATGATAATCATTTAAAAGATTAAATCTATAACTACATGCTATATTCGTTTCGTATTCAACCCAGCGAAGTAGTAATGGAATAATTCGACTGTTGTCATACACTGATACATTGTGTTCGTTCTCATCTCAGCATCATTCCTACGAACTGTATGGGAAAAGTTGTTTTTGCGATTTCTGACTTTTCTAGTACTCATACCTCAGTTGGTCCCATAGAGTTTTTTGATCTTCGTAAGAAACAGGATCGATTGGCATCAAAAAACTATTTTGTGAAAATTGCCCATTTTCTTGCTAACAGTAATTTTGTTCCAAAATCTGTGAACGCAGATATTTTTTTTCTAAAAGTTAAGGATAGTCTCTTAAGATTATTTTCTTGTAGCGACCACGGTTAAGGTACCTGCCCTTATTTACCCATCTCAAAACATAATGCAATACTGCTCATCCCCCATAGCAAATATCGTGATAATTTATACCTAGTAATTTGACCTGACCTATAGGAAATATCTATGTAAAATTTGAACAAAATCTGTCCGATAGTTTTTGCGTGATGCTGGAACATACATTAAGACAAACAGACAAAAATTCTAAAAACTATATTTTCGGCATCAGAATCTTTGCCAGACCTCGTGCCAATTACTTTTTTTTCAAAAATATTCAATGTACAGTTTTGACTTCGCTACGATTTTATTATATGTATAGAATAAAGTAAACCGTAAATCGTTTATTTTAACAATGAAAATGACAATATTGAGGTATCATAGGTCCCAAACTAGGCACAGCCTGTATCTCGGGCACCATTAAATAGGAAGTTACAAGATTTCGGTGATTTCAAAAATAAAATAAAAGTTGGAATTGGCTACAGATAAGCTATATTGAAAAATGGATTTGAAGTAGTCGTGGTATCTTTTTCTTCGTCGACGGATACCTACATTGTATTCCAGAAGGTCGCCGCCGCACTCAGCGCTCTATGTCATTATGATGTGTTGTCATCGACCAACATTCAACATACACACCTATTTGAGTTCCGTATCGCGTATGAACCGGCTTACCTACTGGTACCAAAACCACAGAGTAGCGATTGCATCAACATTTATTACCGCGAACAAGACCATATTACGATCACAACAGAACATTCTCAAGCAACTACAATTATTACGACTCATTTAACTGTTTCATAGTGAACCCTTTGTATTAAATAATAATAATAATACCATTTATTTCAGGCAACACAGGTCCATAGAAAAATACCTTAACCTAAACATAATATTTTAGGTATTATAAAACTTTTGTTAACAAAAAGGCTAAAGACTGTGTATAGTAGCACTTCACTTTGCACTAGCTGCGCTTTGTTCTGTCCTGCACTTGTCCGGAACTTATGTCCGCGGGAGCGATTGTGTCGGTACTGCACATATAGTAGGTATATTCTGTATACATGCAACTATTTCGACGTAACTACGTGTCGGTGTCATGTGCGGCTATTGTACCTGTGTATTGTATTATATGTATAATGTGACGTCCATGAGTGAAAGCCCTTACCTCAAGTTATGGCAAAAGAGAACCCAGAGGTGAAGCAACAGTTGTTGTGTCGACAGTGGAGCACGTACGAGTAGCTGACACTGACATAGCCAGCCTCTGGGTGAGTACGAGCGACGATATGACACTATCACGTCTCTGTAACGGATGTTGGTCTACAGATGGCTGTCGTACTTATGAAGACAGCTGAAAAAAAGAACGAGTGTAGTGGCAACTCGCTAGGAGTTTGTGGAGACTTTATTTATTGATCGATTGAAAACACACTGTTATTTGAGTCGCTAGTGTTGTGTTAGCTTTGAATCCTTGACATGTCCACCTTTCATTGAGGAATGCCCCTAAATAGCATTGGCAGACGAAGGCATAGCCGTCCTTACGTTTGACAATCTGACAAAAACTGAAAAGTCGTGAGCTGGCGACCTCATCATTGCGCACATATCACATACTCGCGTAGACTGGGCACTGCTATCATTGCCGCGGCGTGTATGTGTGCACGCACACGAACACCTGCCGTAGTGACCTTGGAGTGGGGTGCGATGCGCACGCTTCCACCAACTCGCACACATTCACAGAAGTACTACTTTGTACAAAGAAGAAGAAAGTTTTTTGAAAACATACAGGAACAGAGAGGCTTCGATGAATCGCCTGCAAGCACCCACCACTATTCGGTTGGATGTTGCCTCTCGCAGCGGACATATTAGTCTGTTCTCCTCAAGTCAACGGCCTTCTGTACGCTGCTACTGAGTGGCGCAAGTGTGCACATACACGACGACCCCGCGCCGCCCTTGAACTTGCGCATCTCGCGGTATTGTCGTGTAACGTGTGACATCTCCCCCCCCACCCCTCTCCCGCCGCACCGCACTCTACACATACATACAGCGATGAACACTCAAACAATAAGACTTGGATCAGTGTCGCGGACTACTTACTTGTATTTTCAATTTAACATTAGTCAAGCTGGTCAAGCCAAAGGTGCCAGATTCGAAGAACCTGAATAGATACCCATTATTATTTATTACCTTAATAATCCCCATCGATAATGTTGCAACTTTGTTGGCCAATGAGAACAAATCGATCGATCGATCAATCTTGCGAATGTCGTACAGATGCATGTTCAATATGTCACGCCGCGGTTGTTGTTGTTGGTCGGATGATGTGTGCGCGTGTGGTGTGCCGTCTAACGCAACGCGTGGCACACTTGTTGCGCAACACGCCGTGGGAACACACCGAAATACATGCAAACTCAACATGTCTTAGTAATCCGGGTTGTAGGTTTGTAAGATAATTAGCGCGTGTAATTGTTTACGACCCGAGCGACCTCCGCAAACATGTCCCGAGTGCTCACAGCACGACATGCTCTCTGCAACCGCGATCACGAACACTTGCCAGTGTTGCGCCACTTTACAAGTAGACAGGACATACATAATATACGTACGTACAGACGTGAAGGTGACGAGCAGCCATAAGTAGATGAAAGCCATGGGCATTGCTACTTCAAGATATTATGATAGTATAGCAACAGTGAGTAGGAAGGACAACCGGGACAAGACAGCTGGTCTTAAGTGTTGAAGCGACACTTGGCAAAGAGATCACACCTGTATTATGATCGCGTCAGTTCATCGTCGTCCCGGACAAGCGAGATTCGCAGTCTATCAACGTAACGCAAGGAATGCAATACGGAACCTCTTTTAAGTGATAGTAGAACAGCGTCGCAGAGCACTTGCCTCGTTTGGACACATCATCGGTGATCCGGGCAAGTGGGCACGGCGTGCGTTGCACCGTCCATCCCAGCAACGCAGCCACATCAGCTGTTACATAAAGTAACTCTCGATATGTAATCAATAGTGCGCTCTCAATGTAGTGAACTCGTGGTGGGAGCGGGCGCGGACGTCGGAGGGGGTGCGGGGGCCTGTTACGCCTTAGGTAACATGTTAGCGGTGACATCATCGCTTTCCTGCGCACGCTGCTTCACTAGTGTCGGGAGCAGTTGTGGCAGGTCAGCGCGCCTGGGGCGCCATTAGCTCAACGCCAGACCATGCTCCTCCCACCGAGCCCTGGCTGTCTGCGGAGCTCGACACGCTGCCCTGAAGGTCCAGCCTGCAAATGGCACGTGTCGCTTGCACAGTGACGTGTTCTCTGTTTACTTTCACGCTCTGCTAACTACTTAACATTCACACAATGTAAACATTCTTAACATCTGACGACGCGCTAACTACCTGCGCACACAGCACGATGTCACTCGCACGTACTTGCGTAGCTACTTATCCTACTCTTTGGATTTGATAAAATTGCACTTTGAACTTTATAATACGGAATTAACGCGAATACTAAATGCTGAGCGTAATGGTGTAATAAGATATAAAATGTAGTTTTGCGAAACACGTGATTATATTCTAGAAATTGTGATGACTTCCTCGTCGTAATAAAATGGCGGCATATTTCTCCTGTGTGCAGTGTGCACATTAGCATTTCCTGTCGCAATCCGGAACGACTGCGCCATTCATTTCAACTCTCCTATTGGTACTATCTATATCTATCTAAACTCGTACATATAATAAAATCGTAGCGAAGTCAAAACTGTACATTGAATATTTTTGAAAAAAAGTAATTGCCACGAGGTCTGGGAACGATTCTGATGCCGAAAATATAGTTTTTAGAATTTTTGTCTGTTTGTCTGTTTATCTGTTTGTCGGTTTGTCTGTTTGTCTGAATGTATGTTCCAGCTAAACGCAAAAACTACCGGACAGATTTTGTTCAAATTTTGTATAGATATTCCCTATAGGTCTGGTCAAATTACTACGTATAATTTATCACGCTATTTGCTATGGGGGATGAGCAGTATTGCATTATGTTTTGAGATGGGTCCATAAGGGCAGGTACCTTAACCGTGGTCGCTACAAGAAAATGGTCTTAAGAGACTATCCGTAACTTTTAGAAAAAAATTGATCCGCATTCACAGATTTTGAAAAAAATGTACAGTCAGTAAGAAAATAGGCAATTTTCACAAAAAAGTTTTTGATGCCAATCGATCCTGTTTCTTACGAGGATCAAAAAACTTTATAGGACCAATTGAGGTTTGATTACTAGAAAAGTCAGAAATCGAAAAAAAACTTTTCCCATACAGTTCGTAGGAATGATACTGAGATGACAACGGTCGAATTATTCCAATACTACTTCGCTGGGTTGAATAGGAAATTAATAGAGCAGATAGTTACAGATTTAATATTTTAAATGATTATTATACCTTATGGATTTAAGCAGTCAATTATGACATATTACGCTATTTCAGTCAACTTTCAACAAAGCAATGCAAATCTGATTTCGATTTCAAAGAATTCATATTTTTTGTGCTTCTTTTTAGGGTTCCGTACCAAAATGGTAAAAAGGAACCCTTATGGTGCAACTCAGTCTGTCTGTCCGTCTGTTTGTCACAGCTGGATATCTCAAGAACTACTAAAGCTATCAAAATGAAATTTGGAATAATTTTAGATGACGTTTGCCCAACTATTTTGCAAATAAGAAAGATTTTTTTTTTTTGCATCTAGGATTTAACGGGGGTTTTAAAACTCGAAGTCGGTCTACTAGGGCATGTGAGGTATCGTATGAAAGAGCACTATTTGCACATTCTCAAGCATTTTTTTTAGGCCGCCTTGTTTTTGACTTTTGACAAATAAAAAAATAAAAATACCATTCCCACCGCTCTCCCTCACGTGTTCCGCCTCCTCCTTCGCCTCCCATACACGCTCGCTCCGAACTATGGCCTGGACCAGGACCGGACGCGAGAGATCGTCGCCACCGATCGCCTCCGTGAGGACACGGCGGTGCTCTACCCAAGCCGGGCAGGTCTCCACCGTATGCTCTACCATGTCCTCCGGGCGATCCACACAGTGATAACACCCGGGCGTTTTCTCCCGCCTTATCCTAAACAGGAACCTCCGGAAACAACCGTGTCCGGTGAGGACCTGCGTCAGGCGGAAGGTGAGGACGCCGTGGCGCCTCTCTAGCCACTCCTCAAAGAGGGGACTTATACTTGACTTCCCGAGTGTTAACAATTACAATGTACTGTTATATTATATTATTGATAGCTGTTCGCCAGGAATAATCTGTAAGAATGACAATGAGAAACATTCAATGTAGGTATCAGTCTTGTGCCATTAGTGTATATCCAGGAACACAGGCCTTCAATAATTCACTATAAAAGAGCTGGTGGACCTCGACACCGACCTGCAGACAGTCCAGGGAGGCTATGCCATTCTTAGATGGTAGGCTAACCAGGCGGTTATTACTCCTGGACAGGGCCGACCTGCGCCTGGTGACGGGGACACTGCTCGCTAAACCAACACTTCCACACAATATCGGACAATCCTCTGTGCAGGGCTTGCATGGAGGCTGAGGAAACCGTCATGCATGTGCTTTTTGAATGCACAGGCGTCACCCAGATTAGAACAGAAACCCTCGGGGCACCCAGATCTTTCACAGATGTTCTAAACAGACCGGGAGACGTAAATATCTTCTAGAGGGAGGTGGGCTGATTGGAATAACCACTGATGGCCGACATGGCCCATGTACAATGGTTGACCTGAAGGACTAAGTGCGGAAACCAAACCCTCTACCATAGAACATAGAACTGTACGTCGCTTGCTCTCGCGTCACCAGTCCTGACTCTCTATATTTTGACTGCTGTGACCAAAACTACAAACGTAGTATTCAAGGAAGTTTTATTAAAATGTGGCTGGTATTTTAGTATATTGTGTTGTGTTACGACTTCCACGCGAAAGAAGTCGCGGGCAGAAGCTAGTCATGAATAAATAAGAAATAACACTTGTAACACTAAACTGTCCAATATACAATAACTGCTGAGAGACAGTTACACTAATTTGGTTCAAGGCTATCAAAAAAATTTTTGCACTTGTTTTCCATTTGTTACGCAAACTTTTGACTTAAAATTCCTAAACATAATTTTTTCTTCTCAAATTTAATCAAACTAATCTAAGAACGTTTAACTGGTCACTGCTCAGTTGTAGATCTAAACAGATCTATAACTGAGCAGTGACCAGTTAAACGTTCTTAGATTAGTTAACAGTTCACACAACCTCAGGCCTTCCACAAGTAGATATTAATACCTACTTTAAAACGGGTAACTGATACTGGCAGAATAGTCAACATAAGCTGTTTCCAATAAGAAAAAAAAATTGCTTATTTTTGACATTTCTACTTTCAAACATTTCGTTTCCAGTGGAATCTCACTTATTTTTTAATATGAGCGGCATTGATTGCATTATAGAAGAAAACTCGAAACATCATACAGTTCGGTTTTTAGGCTGCCAAAGTTATGTCAGATATTTTTTTTTTTTTTCCACAATCACATTCTTCTGAATTTAACTGAGTAGGCAGATATTTAAAACGCAAGACATATCTGATATTATTGCATTCTAAGAGGTGACAAATCTTTTTGAAGCCGATGCAGCGTCTTATATTTTGGCCTGTCACCTAGTTTCGGTGTTCCTTCGATGTGGTATATATGCCTTCCACAAATGATCACATATATTATTTGCCGTCATCTCGACGACAAATAACGAAAATCAGATACTATTGCCGAGAATTCCATATCTATAGTAATATATTTATGCTCGTGACTGAACAACATTGACTGCTAATGTTGAGACAGTACACGCTATGTTGAGCACTCAAACAGCGTCCCGGCCGGCGAGCGACAGACACGCGCGCCAACAACTACAAGCAAAGTTCAAAGTACACCATCTATAATAATTCAAATGAATAATTATCTCCGAGCAGTACTCACTTGTAAATACAACGAAACATTCAGGTCTACGAGAGATGACCGGTCAGTGCCAACAGTGGCGGTGTAACGACAGTCTTGTGAGATGAGTACCGTGGACGCTGGCGATGGCGACGCGAGGGCGCGGGCGCGACAGGCACCAACAAAGAAATTGTGCTACTAGTGTCGCGTCGCGCCCGCGATATCGCACAAGTGTGTACGAGCCTTAAGTCTGTACGAAGCTTTAATGTGGTTCCATTTTTATTGGCCTTTTCTTCCTGTCGCATCTATTTATAAGTATATAAATCATTTTACTTGTTTGTTTTGCAAAGTAATTGTGATAGATAAAGATACATTTTGTAGTATTACCGCTGTAGGCACCGCTCTGGCGCGCTGCGCATCACATATCATGTGCAAGTAAACTTCGGTACATTAGCGAAGTTATTTATTATTAAGAGAGCAAGTCAACCATAGAGTCAGTCTACATGAGAGGAGCAAGTGACGACAGTGGTGTGGATTCCTAACATAACAACAATAGTGAGCTCTGCACTTGTACAGCCACGGTCACTCTCGGCGGTAGTTCACTCGAGCTCCACCAAAACCGCGACATTCGACATACAAACACTGAGCTTGGTGCCCATTATCGTCAAGCAGGTGATATTGAGTCCACTCAGCTGATCGATAAATCATAACGCTCCCCCCGCCCGCCGCTCTGTCACCCCCACGGGTGTCTCGACCGGATCTAAGCACAGGTTGCGAAATTAAGAGCAATTACATTATCTGAGAGAGCTGTGAGTACTGCGAGTACAAGCCGCGGCGGTCCATGCAGCCAGAGCAGTCGCCTAATAAAAACGAAATGTTTGTTATATCACCGCCCGCCGCCGTCGCCGCTCCGGTGTTGTTTTGTTCCCTATTATTCAACCAGTTAAACACTCATACAAACTGCTTTTGAATATTTCACTAAATCGAAATTCAATTGCGGAAGCACAAACCGTCTGTCATTACTTTTACAAACAAATTATGTCAAGAAACAATGTCTTACATAATGTTAATTAATACCTGATAGTTTGTTTATTGGTAAACCAACGTCAATGCAAATAAAACTGTAGCAAATATGTATTAAAACTGAAACGCATAATAATGAATCGGAGCACGAAGTTTGCAGGCTGTGTGCAACGCGTGACGACGTGCCACAGCCCAGCGCAAACAGGGCGACAATTCGAACTTATTTGTTGCGTGACGGCCCAGTGACCAGCCACATTCAGAAACGAAACTCATCATCGTGACACAGATAAATCATTAATGAGGTACTTTACCTCAGAGGCCACGATTTCATAGCGCGTTTCGCAATTTGGAAAATACGTGTTTTTTGCTACTTCCATTGAAATGTGAATATCGTTTCCTCTGTGATCAATTGATTTATTAATTGGCTACTCGTTCATTTTCCACCATGTTTGCTCTTTTCAATTGTGCCATCACCTATCATGCACCATCATTAACGTTTGTGTAACATTCTAAGTCAGTGGACTCCTTCAGGTCGGTTCGGATGTATGAAAGTGAATCTGAGCAGTAGTGCTCCGTGTGTTGAGCAACTGTATGCGTGTAGTCTGCGGCTGCGCGTGCGCCACTTTCGCCGGCGGAAGGAGGTCGCGCGCGCCGCGGCGAAAGGAAACGCACACAGCCGCGCCGTGGCCGTGCACGGCAGGCAGTGTGTGCACAGCGACGCACACAGACGGCCAGTTACGTATATATTAAATAGCCGCATTCAGTTTGCGAACACATCTCATAACACGCGCAATCGGCTCCTGACGTATGGCCACTGAGTTTGTATGTGTGTGTATGTGTTTGTCACCGTGTTCGTTGACGGTCAACGTGCCACATTAACGTTCGGACCTTTCGCGAACTATTAGGTAACTCTGTTGTCCGTGTGTCCTAAGATCGGTAAGGAAACCGGATAACTGACAATTTGACGAACAAGATAGTGGTAATTTAATAACAATCATGTTCTCAGGATCCATCCCGCGACGGCTACTGAATATTACCCACTTAGTTCTAATCCATTATTGCAAATCCGTGTGCCTTTCTCAATACTCTTCCAATTTCACTCTATAAAACAGTATACAGTGTTGTGTTGTTCGCAGCGGGCGGCGCGCGGCGCCGAGGCTAGCGATGTTTCCTTGGAGAACATCACATCCCATTGCACTTAGCTAATTGTTAACTGTCGCCTCTGGCAGGATCCTAGTGTTAATTAGGGTGCTATATTATTACCCACTTCGAGGCTTCAACGCAAGCGATAAACAGCTTAGGCGTAGCTTTTAGTTATACAATCGGTATTCGTTGACTTCATATACATAACTAAAGCAATAAGACTAAATAAAATCCTTGACGGTGGCCAATGTGGCCATGCCAGTGTCAGTACATGATAACCATACAACTTCTGTTGTGTCTCGTTCAGTGTCCGCAACGCGTTATGCTGTCGCGGGCGGTCTGCTTCCGATACATTGTAAGTGTTGCGAGTTTCTCGTCGCGTTGTTGACAGAGAATCCTCCTCCCTTGACAACGCAGTGACAGCTACACTCGGCAACTTTGCGTACTGTGTCGACAGCAAGTCTCCTGCCCGTTGCCGCTCTGTGACCCTGCACGGCTAGCGCGCTCGCGGGTCAAGGTCGCGGTCGCCCGTCTACGATTACTTGCGCTTTCACACTGACCAGTCTGAGCAATTAAGTTAACTTGTACGAAGTACGAACCTCACGCGTTAATGTACTTGTTTATTTAACTGGACAAACAAATATCGCAGGTTATAATGACAAGTGTAATGTTTTCGAGTTTATGAATAGTGATGTAGCCTCCTCAGTCATCATTTTTAAGGTTCCGTACATCAAAAGGATAAAACGGAATCCTTATAGGATCACTTCGTTGTCCGTCCGTCCGTCTGTCTGTCTGTCCGACCCTTTTTCTCAGAAACGCTTGAAGGTATCAAGTAGAACTTTATATAAAAAACGAAGGTCTACGGTCCCTTGGAGCTCTAAATGCAATTAAAAAAATACAGCCATTTATGCGACTTATTTTGATACTCGCAATTCGCAGTAAATCAAAACCTAAATCCATACTAATATATAAATGTGAAAGTAACTCTGTGTCTGTCTGTCACGTTTTCACGCCTAAACCGCTGAACCGATTGCCATGAAATTTGGCAAAGGTATAGCCTGGGATATGGAGAAGGACATAGGCTACCTTTTTACGCGATAACCGATATCTACGCGGGCGGAGCCTCGGGCAAAAGCTAGTTACCTATGTATCCAAAAATCCTAAATTTGTAGTTTTATCAAATAAAAAATGTGTGATTACAAACTTACATGTGCAGTTGGAGAATTGACCGTGACGTACATCGATGTATGGGAGAACATGTTTTTCAACTACAATGTTAAGTTTGTTTTTGGGATAAATTCATTGAACCCCAAACACCGGAACTTTCATTGTGCGTAGTCCGACACGTCCTAGGCCGGTTTTTCAATAAACATTTTCTTGAAACCATTCACTAAAATCCATGAAAAAATTGAATAAATAAAGGTATTATTTAGAAGGTAACTCCTACAGATCCGGCCTCCGACCGTCAGACGTACTACACTGCATTGCAGTCTTGATACTTGGATATACACTGATTTAACGTAAATGTCAAGATAACATTAATAGTGACACGACTCAGGTGTGCTGGAGAGCTTTAGAATCATTTATACTTTAATAATATTTCCTTGACTTGAACCGTATAAAAGTTCACTTTCAATGCGATCAACTTGTTGCACTGCGCCACACGGCACAGTCTATTTCTTAACAGTTAACTCTCTCTTAAGTGAATGTCCTTCAGCTGAGTTCAGTTAAAGGCAAAATAATGAGCCGTTTATTGGATTGTAATAAGTGTCGTCGCTAGGCAACGTCAGCGTCTGTTTCCAAAGGCTCGCGGCGGGCCACATGACACGACACACCGCCAGCCTCCTACAGCTATGGCTCGACATGATCGCATACACTCGCCAAACACGTACAAACTGATATACCAAATGCTTCACACGAAACTGTGCAAGCGCAGATGACTCGTAGCAAAGTGCTACGGAGCTACGACAGGTGAGTGCGTTGATGTCTTTTACACGGGGAGTTAGCTCGGTGATTTATTACTTCGTAGCAATCCAGTTTTTGTTCAATTTCGTTTAATTTCTTTTGTACTGTACATAGTACAGTTATAATTATGACCTTAATAGCGATCAATGTGTCGAGCTGCTCATGTAAACTTTGTATTAGACAATGTGTGTTGGGTGACTTTTCTTGAGAATCGTATTTTTTTCAAGACAATGTTAATCGTAACTCATTTAATGAAACCAGTAATGAAGAGGCAGATATTCATAAAAGAGGTTCGCTTCTTACGACTCAAGGCTGGTGTCGGTGAGCGATCGCACTCTCGTTGATATTATCTATTCTAGTTTCTCAGTTAAATGCTCGCTATTATTTAAACTCACCGTTTTGTCTGCAAGCTTAATTAAAGAATAAAGAGTTTTATTGTCAGACTCAGTTAGTCCTCGGAAACTATGGTTCGTGTGTGAGAACGCAGGCGGGTGACGTCGGTGCGCAATGGGAGCACTTCTTGTTGCTGCGTTCGGCGCACGCGCATTGTGCATGTGTTGTTGAATGTTCACGTTTTTCCGCACTTCGCCGCAGTGTGGGAACTTGCGCGGGCAGCCTGTGGGAAGCCTGCAAGCGCCACGACGCGGCAGGTCAGGGAAACAGCACAAGTGGCCGACGGTATCCGACATAATGCACTTTTTGAAGATTTTTCATTTCGACATGTATGCAGCTCATTTCTATTAATAACTATTTCTTTCGATGAAACATTTCAACACGTCAATCACACGAGGTTATTCACTTTCGATCTAAAGTTGAAAATCAATTATTGCAATAAACCAGATGACAGGTGCATGCAACATGCGGACAACACAGCGAGCACGTGATGTAATGGAAAGAACGATAAGCGCTGCGAGTACCGCCTGAACTGAATTGAACTGAAGGTGAACAGGCGTAATAGACGAGCTTTAGGCGAAGTTGCACAATACAGCCCCGCATGGTGCGGTTGCAGCAACGTGTGAAGTGCCTCGTATGTTGCGCGTGGTGTCATTGTGAACGAGTGCAACTTTTCCCGACGACCTCGGCGCGCCATTCACTGCATAATTATGTTCACCTTTTCGGAAATATGCCTTTATTAACATGCGTGCGCTAAAACTGTAACAGTTTGAACATGAGCGCGTGTCTCAAGGTCCACCGCATGTGGACGTGACGAATGCTCCGGGGAGACGTGGACCGACTAGGAGCTCACAGGCGGTGGCGCTGTGGGCGATGTGAACCAACATATCGATCACATTCCTGGGGCATCCGGCGCTTGTGCAACAGTCGGCGGCGTTCTCGCGCGGACGCGTGTTGCCACACCGCGTTTACTAATAAACTTTATGAACCGTTACACCTCCACAACATATCCACGACGTTCACTTCAAATACCTCATAAAGCATTTAATGATTTCGTCAAGAATAGTAAAACATTTTTCACCAACATATTATCCTTCCAATGGAACTCTTTACATCTCGCTAAGATGAACGTCTTTGAGGAAACATTTGCTACGATCAGCATGTTTCGAGAACTGAGCGCGATCGTTGTTTGTTGCGAGTACAGTTGAGTACGCTTGTGCTGTAGTCATGGATGGTCCATTCTATCTCTTGATGTAAGTTGGTCCCGCCTTCCTCGCCACTCCCGTCTATAGATTAGGTAATTCGTGTAGGAGAGGCAACCGTGCAACGACGACAGCTGCAGGTCGGCGACGCGCCGGTCGCGTCACGGCGCTCGCCGATAAACCGCGGCTCCGTTTAGAAAGTACTGAAACTGTTCGTACGTACTTATATTTATATGTAATTGCATCTACTTAGCGTTGCATCACAATCCGACGGTACCATTACGTCTAGCAAGCTTTTATAGAAGCTTCTCGTAGTGCCCCCAGTCTCCCTCTTGTCCCGACAAAGAGTGACCGTCATCTCTGACCCTGTCGCGTGCCACCAACACACAAAAGTCATCGCCATTCCATACCCAAAGTCCCAGTGAATTGTGTTATAAACTACTCAATAGCGTCGTAGAGCTTTCAATCTGTCTCCTAAAACGTTAAATCATTTTAGCGAACGTATGTTTAAAGGAATCTAGTACATTTCGACGTTGTTAGTTGAGAAAAAAGTCTATACGTCGGTATCCCACTTATTGCTGACGTCAGACGGTCATTGAGTGGTGTGGTGGGCGTCGTCGAAGGGCGCCGAGGACGTTAACATTCTCCCGATTTGGGTTTTTTCCTTTATGAGTCACCACCACCACCACCTCGCGGTGAAAGGGTGTTGTGCAAAGTGCCTGCAGCTGTGTGCCCCCCCTCCCACCGCACCACCGCATCCCCTCGCCCCACAACACTTGCACTGCTTGCGTTTATGGCCACAATATAAAGTTCGCAGTGAGTAGGTACTGCGAAAGCAGCCCAACCTGCGATGTAACATGAGATCTGGTTTTACAATACCGCTTGCTATTTCAGCAATATTTAAATACATGATCTATTAAAACGACGCTGAACAACAGGCATAAGTTGTTACAAGATATAATAATTGTAAAAGATAAAAAACTACAAAGTCAAGGCATCTGTATTTCCTTATTCTCAAAATAGTTAATTACCTGCGCGCGCGCACGTCACAGTTGATCTACATGTAACACATCGGCGCAGCGGTCGCCGACCCGCTTATAGCGTAGTTTAGTAAGTAGGTTCTGGCGTTGAGCAAAGGTCCCGGTGTTATCGCCGCAAGGGGAAGTTGCCCTCACCGCGTCCGGCGCGCAACGCGGCGAGGCAACTTCGCCTGCGCAGCGCCGAGTCGCCGCGCGCTTGCGGTGTTGAGTGTATTCACGGTACAAGACCATTCCACGACGAAACAGACCGGCACGACACGCGACTCACGGCTGCAGTGATTTTTTTGCGACACGAATAAGAGCCTAATAAGAATATAATGCGTCGGAATCGAGGATCCATAATAAACGCCCGTCGATAACGGCCGAGTGCGAAACTGGACATATTTGAAACGCCCGCGCCGAGCTCACTAAAGCTGTCGCAACGTGATTTCGTAAGTATGGCTCTGGCTAGTGAAGCTAGCACTGCGCCTGCGCGGACTCGCTCGCGTCACAGCGTGCAGCAGCTCATAGATGCTCATAAGTTCGCAGTTAATGAGTGCAAGAAGTATCGCCCATAAGATGCGCGTTGCCAAACTGCTGGTCTGTCGGTTACATCAATAGGAAGCGTTAGGCGACGGCGAAAGTGTGCCCCTCAGGGCCGCGCCGGTGACGACACGCTAAGGTTAAACAATATTCATAATTTAAGGTCATATTTAAACATACTTCCCGCTTGTTGCACATTCACGAGCATAAGGAACTGTTGTGAGTAATTGTTTTAAACATAATTTTCCGCCAAAACACAATACGGAGAAACCTTTAAATACGACCGTGTGTTACCTGCACCTCGCATGTATGTACGTACGAACTGACTTTAATTAATTTCGAGACTTCCGTAAAGTCGTAGGCACTGACCGCTTACAATAACTACCATTACTAATAAGGCAACATTTTGAGTACATAGTATTGTGAAGCCCTTGGGACGCGTCACTAACACTAGGGAATGTTATCCATCGCGCATGCAGCATGCATCGCGCACGCCATAAACTCACAAACATGAGGCCCGCAACATATTATGGCAACGTAAACTTCCTTCAGCCAGCCATCCTTCTACAGCCAAACAGCCTGTGATGAGGAGCACCGGCACATGCGGACGTCAGCTACACGTTACATGGCTACACGTTGCTTTCGCACACCAATCTTTGCATTTCACATTTATCTACTCGAGCCCCATTCATTTAGTACTTGTAATGCAGCTCAAAGACAACTGCTGTAGCAGCAGTGAGCCGCGTGCCACTGTGCACGAATTCAAGACACGAAGAATATTAATAATTGCTAAGTATTTGCATTGGAGTAATGATATCTCTGAGCATGCTAGTATATTTAAATTCGACCGCCGAGTTTAATATGATGCGACCTAATTCCGCGGCGCACACTGCTGCTCAATATAATTCAACATAGCACGCGCGCAAGTTGATTGTCCCCTCTGGGACTGTGACCCGTACCGTGTGTGTGCGAAAATCGTTTGAAATTAATCTGATAATCAGCAGCTTTTCGAGCGACATAATTAACAAAAGCCGACCCCCATAACGCCCAGTCTTCACCAATACCCAGTGTTTTACCTGGATAGAAGAAGTGGAACAAACAAACGCAGCAGCAATTTTAAAATTACGGAGTTGTCACTTTGAATAGTCGCGCGACATCGGGCAGCATCGTGTAGTGCAGAGTCCCCATCGCGTTGCGTCACGCGGCACGTGTGCTGTAACGAGCCGCAGTACATTACTGCAACAACATTATTACGAAAAAAACAAACGGAGCTATCAGATTGTCGCAATTCCACTGACACACACAAATGCCGTAATAACTTGAACAGCTATGGAAACGTTTCAACCACAGCGCCGAGCTGCTCACACTTAACCTAATTTGTTACGCTCAAAAAAGCACATCGTCTAGTAGTTAAAAACTGGCAGTTGGCAAATCAATTCAGTGGAGCGCTATTATTAGTTATTATTTTACAATAAGAGGTGCCGGTGTACGCGAACCTTCGCCGCGACTGCGAGGTCGCGGCCTCTACCGTCGCCGATGTTCCCGTCGCTGAGCGAGCAACTGTAGCACACTGACCATGTTTCATTTCTGACAGAGCAAGCAATCGGTCTCCTGCAAACTTAATGAAACTTCAGCTGCCACGTGCTAAAAAGGCTTGTCGCGTGAGCGAGGTGTTGGCGCCGCGAGTTAGTGCACTACTGGTAATTTTCCCTGATTCGCCGGTTTCGTTAATTCGTCAGTTTCCCTAATTCGTCAATGCCAAAAAAATCTTAATTCGTCAATTTCCCGAATTGGTCATTTTCTTCGACTCGTCATCTGTCATTTTCGGTATAGTCATGAACTTTAAAAAAAAAATATGTTATTGGATTGTTGTGGTTAATGGATTGTTCATTTATTTTAATTTTATCTATACTAATATTATAAAGCTGAAGAGCTTGTTTGTTTGTTTGAACGCGCTAATCTCAGGAACTATTGGTTCGAATTGAAAAAATATTTTAGTGTTGGATAGCCCATTTATCTAGGAAGGCTATAGGCTATATATCTACGCTACGATCCTTAGAAGCCAAGCGAAAAGAACGGAAGTCAGAAAGAACGCTAAGCGATAACGAAGTTTTAGCGCGGGCGAGCGACGGGATGCGAATGCAAGTTGGAATTGAAAAAATATTTTTGTGTTAGATAGTCCATTTACTGAGGAATATTATAGGCTATACAACATCACGGTACGACCAATAGGAGCGGAGCATAAATGAAAATGTTGCAAAAACGGGGAAAATTTTGAGAGTTTCCGTTGCGTGCGCTGCATAAACGGTTTAAGTTACGCAAATATCACGTATGATGGAATTGTTCCTCTTTAAAAGTTCTAAAAAAAAAGGCCGCAACAGCATATGTCTATCTTTTAAGATTGACTCACTATAACCTTTTTTTTATGGTAATCAATTTTTTTCTATATTAGTTCAATATTTGCGAAGGAGTTTTATCAACATAATATTAATCCTTATCCAAATAAATATGTTATTAATCACAAGTATTTAAATGTAAACAAAATTGTCCTTGACATCACTTGATTTCAATCAACATCTTAGGAGATATCATAATTTTAAAATAACTCAACAAAATAAGTAGAAAATTCATTACCTAAACCAGCTCTCTTACGAGTAGATGACGCAGACGAAGTTGCGCGGGTCAGATATATAATTTACTAGCTTTTGCCCGCGGATCCGCCCGCGTGGATGTCAGTAATCGCGTAAAAAGTAGCCTATGTCCTTCTCCATATCCCAGGTTATATCTCTGCCAAATTTCATGACGATCGGTTCAGCGGTTTAGGCATGAAAACGTAACATAACAACAGACAGACAGAAAGACAGACATACAGACAGAGAGACAGACAGAGTTACTTTCACATTTATAATATTAGTATGGATAAAGCTGAAGAGTTTGTTTGTTTGGTTGAACGCGCCAATCTCAGGAACTATTGGTTCGAATTGAAAAAATATTTTAGTGTTGGATAGCCCATTTATCTAGGAAGGCTATAGGCTATATATCTACGCTACGATCCTTAGAAGCCAAGCGAAAAGAACGGAAGTCAGAAAGAACGCTAAGCGATAACGAAGTTTTAGCGCGGGCGAGCGACGGGATGCGAATGCGACGCGATGGGTGGGCCGAAATTTCACGCGGACGAAGTCGCGGGCATAAGCTAGTTAATACATACAATTGGGATTAAAGTATATTTCCAAAACCATTTCATGTGTTCATCGATACGGTAGGGGCCGGTATAGACTGACTGCAACCCAACTGCAATTATTCAAAAAATAAATGGGAACTGCACGACAACTGCATCCCGACTGCACCGTTTCTATAGAAATTGCAGTTGGGTTGCAGTCCGTCTGTACCTTATTTGGGCATAAATATATTATAGTAACCAAATATGGCTACAAATTTAAATGGATACATAATTTTGTAACTTTCAGGCGTATACATATCTTTGTACTCGACTGTACAAGAACATTAATATAAAAGTCGTTATTCCTTGTACAAAACCAAGGAGGTTCTCCTACCGACAATGACAGATGACGAGTCGAAGAAAATGACCAATTAGGGAAATTGACGAATTAAAGATTTTCTTGGCATTGACGAATTAGGGAAACTGACGATTAAAGAAAATAGTGAATCAAAGTGCACTACCTCGGCGCCGCCACGGTAACCGCCGGCGCAGCCTGACATTACCCTCTCCTATTCATTTTGATGATTCATGACCTCCCTGATGTAGTTGCGAATGCCAGATCCCTCTTATATGCTGATGACTTAAAGCTGTTTTATGAAATAAAATCTGATCTTGATTGCCAAGCTCTGCAATCAGACATTGATGCGGTATATAAGTGGAGTTTAGAAAAAAAAGTAATTTAATCAATCAAAATGCTACATGATGTCTTTCGGTCGAATGCGGCGCCCAGTCAACTTTCTAAACTGAATGGAGATACAATTACAAGAACAGATTCCTTGAAAGACCTGGGAATCATATTCGACCGTAAGCTTACTTTTCACGACCACATCACAACCACGGCGAAGGAGTCCTTCAGGCGCCTTGGCTTTGTTTTAAGGAACTGTCGTGACTTCCACAGCCCCCACATTATCAAGCTTGTTTTTGGGGCATTGGTCCGTAGCAAAGCTTGAGTCTAGTGCGTGCGTATAGAATCCTTTTGAGAAGCAGTATGCGTTAGATTAGAAAAAGTTCAAAAAGCATTGTACTAAGCACTTGTACGGGATTTATCCTCTCTTGTATACCACTAAATTCCGGTTGCGTTGCTCAAGTTTCAATTTTCTAGAAGCAAGACGGTCGCGCGATCGGTGACTGTAAAATTTAAATTTCTTAGAGGGATTACCTATAGATGTTCCTGATCTGCATAATGAAATCTGCAATCTATTTGTCCCAGACAATTACGGTCGTGGCAGAAAGCACCGCTTACTGGCTGTTCCAACTTGCCGTACTGTTGCACCCTCCAAGTCACCTATCCCGCGGACTTCAGCAGCTATTAAGGGTCCGTGCACGAAAAAAACTCTTTTTTGGCAATTTCTTATCTTCTTGTGAGAAAACTAGAAATAATCGAAACATTAAGTCTGTGTAACTATAAAAGTACAGTTTTCATGGTGCTAAACCATTCGTGTCAGTCACAGGTCAGTCACAGCAGCTTTTAATAGTTTCATAATTTTTGTGCTCTCCAAAATATAGTTTATTTCGCCATTAATTTACTTAATGAAGATATTGTATAACCATTAAATAAAATTTTGATTATATTTCAAGGATAGCTGAAGACTAATTTGTGATTTTTAAATTTCTTGATATGATTTGCTAAATAATAGGAAAAATATATATTACTGACGAGGTTTAAAACAAAAAAAAAAGGTTTTTTCAATATTATTTTTGTGCTATATTTTGTATGGAAGTTGAAAAAAATAGTTCCGCCACATGCAAGTAGACCATATAATAATGTTGATGATATTTTTTAATGTTCAAAATCAAAAGTAGTTTCTTGTAGAATGATGATCAAATGTCAGTCTCGCGTCATTTTTCGGAAAACTTATTGCAAATATTAGTGATTTACCGTGAATACTTAATTTATTTGAAAAATCCCTTTCAGCCACATGCATAACAAAGAACACGACTTTTCAAATCTCAAATAATTTTGTTAAAATTATGTTTCCCTTTCTCACAAACAATGAACAAAATTGATCAAAATCAGTCGATTTCGTGCACGGCCTCTTAACACTCTCCTGAACTCAAACATAGATCTTGATATGTTTGCGAATGAATGGAAGATGATATTGTCAAAACGTTAGAATTTTTGTGAGAATGCATGTCTGTGTAAAATAAATTATAGTAATATGTTTAAATAGTGTAATTGGCTTCAGCCGTTCTATTTAAAACAAATGACCCACACGGGTGTTGGCGCCGGCGCAGCCTGTCATTACCCGCACATTACGTGTATTACCTGGCGCACACGACACACACGACACACGTGGTCACTCACGAGGAACATATCGGTTCCCACAGAAACGCTCATTGTTTACTATCGTAGTAAATTCTTTATCATTGTAATTGTAAACAGTTCTCATGATGCTATCTATTCTAAAGCGTCTAGCAGACTATCCCTTACGTAACGTGTGATTACCTTCGAGCCGGTCGTGGAACAATATAATTTGGATGCAGATGACCACAGTGGGCCAACAAGGAAGTACGATAATTATCGTTTTGTCGTGAAGCGCACATGACATCGCACGCTAGTGTTGCGCCACGTCTGTCGAGCGCCCAATTCGTTGGCGCGCGCGCAAAACAATCGCCACTTTCGCAAACGTTACGTGCGGGACGCGGAACTAGCGGCGATTGTGCACAATGCCAGCATTCTCCACAATCAGAGTAATTGGAATCATTACACGTTATTCGTGTCGTCACCGAGCATCGCTCACGTGCGGCGTCCCGCTGCGCGCCGCGCCGTCCCAACTGACGGAGCGCGCACTTCCGCGGGTTCCGCCCCACATTGTTCGGATGACATGAAACTGCGAATGTGTCGAGCAATGTGAAGCTTACATGAGTATCACTGCAACTCCTCAGAGGGACGAGCTCAGCTTGAATGGACCCTCTCTGTGCCGTCACAGGCTTGCGTTAGTGCGACTCGTCGGGTACCTTGTTACATAACGATCAAACGATGCAGATATCACGTACGGTACAATAACTGGCTCCACCAGTTATTGCGTTGTTAAGTAATCTTACGAGAGGAAATGATGCTCAAACTATTATGTAGCAATACGTATATCTCAGATCATTTATATTCCATACTCTAATGTATTTGAATGTACTGTGTAATGTGTTCAGCAATAAATATTTGATTTGAAGTCTGTAGAGTGCTACAGTTCAGCAGGATCTTTATATCGGAACGGGATACAGTACAGCATGAGGACACCATACATTTACCTCATTAGCCTGCAAGTTAGGCGTAGGGCCATCTTCTACGTTAGCTCCGTATACAAGCGCGTCTGCGTGACGGCGCTCAGTTGTCACGAAACGTTCTCATTACGAAGCTCATTCATTATTCTTATTGATTAGCGCTCGGCAGCGGTCACGGCCGCGTTGCCTCACGCACATTTTTTTTACTTCTCTCACATCTATTTAGCATAAATATTAATTAATTACCCGCGTCTATAAAAAGGACAAAAGACTTAAGATAATTTGCGCGGCACTAAGCAATCAACAAAACGATATTCGCACTTATTTTGCAATAGTTTTTTGTTGTTTTCTCTGAATGTACCTATATTGTTGATCCTGTTATTTGAAATGAGATGAGTAGAGATGAGTCCTCACATACACAATGTATGTACTTGTATCTGCGCTTGGTAGCATTATAATGTATCGCTAGTGTTGGAAACCATCCCACTGCCGAGTACTAATAATAATAATAATCATTTTATTCAGATAAGTATGTACATCCATAGAGTTAAAAGTTACACACATTATAATTATGATACTAAGGGAAACTTCAACAAAAAATCTCATTTGACCTGAACTGACATTAAAATAATTAACATCGCTCAGTTTTCTAACTATAGACCGATGTAGTATCTATATATTATTATGTAACTTATAGGCAGTAGTTTAAACATAGTATAAGTCATTAATAAAGCAACAGCTCAGAGGCAATTGCTAGATATTTACTGCCTTTAATTGAGGATCCGGTTCTAAATCGATTCAAAATAATGAGCACTGATACGAGCCACAGTTGCGATACGAATGGCTGGTAATTGCGCGCGGGCGGTGCAAGGATACCGATACTGTGGCACGTTGCGACATTCATTGTAAAGACAACACTCTGATGTTGAACTGAACGCATAATGTGCCGATGATTGCGGTAATGCTGCACATTAGGAGTAATGGGTGAGTTAGGCGCACGCAGCGGTCGCGGGCCGGCTCCACGACACTCGGCGGAGTAGGACGGCTTGCTCAACGCTAGGCAATCCCGTCGATATATATACCCACCGGCTCGGCGCCGCCACACACCGCACGCCACCCTCGCGTAGAGCGACCTCACACAGGACCTAGGTACGTGACACCTCACTGCAACATCTCATTGATATACGGGATCTCTAATGTTCGTCGCCGAAAATGGCTCGTAGCAAGTGACGTAGCAACCGGCTACGTGCTACGGCGCTACGCCGCCGTCCGCGTGCTACGCGTGCGCTCACGCAACTACACAGTTATGTAAATGAGCTTTATTCGATGTTGTGCAGAACTGTCAACTTTAGTATCAGTTTGTTTGTCAATAGAATTAATTATGTGCTGTTTCTTAACAAATTCTTTCCAAATGAAATATTGGACAGTAAAATAAATTAATTTGAGTCGTTTCGTAATGTAAATAAAAATGGAACACCTTGTCATTAATCGAATATAATAAAAGCTCACTGGGTGACTGCTATCTAAGTTACATAAGTATACTGACGATGACGTGCGGTCGATACTTCACTTAACAAGCCCCGGCAGACGGCGCCACTCGATGTACACCATATACACTGTTTACTATATAATTTCCGCTTATTGTTCTTTAATTGTTAAGTGATAACTACTCTTAAGTTATTAACTGTTAAATTGCTCTTATTTGCTGTAAAATCACAGCAACCATCATTAATAGTTGAATAGTGAAATAAAAATGCTCGTAATCATTTGAGTTACATCGGTGCAAGCGAGAACAGTAAGCAGCCGTGGACACGGGCGACTACAGACAACCGATCAATTACCGCTCGATATAATTGCAGGCGAGCTCTTCTGTCGTAAGGTGTGCGTGGCAACACACACACGCACACACAATGTGCTCCCATATCAATATCACAAACATCTTGACAATTCAATCCTAGTGTGTGTGCGTTTCAAAGTACCTAAAATAATTACATTTAGATTTTTTTAAATATAAATTATGAACATATTTAAGCATCTAATTGCGATTTCATTTGTCCGTGATCTGACAATCCATTTCTAAAACTTGGCTTTAAACATAAATCAACAGTTACCAATAGACCTTGAGCTCATGAAGACGATACATTCTAATCAGCTATTGAGATAAGCCACGCACATCTTTATATAGAACTTTGAACATAAAATTGAATCGAAAGCCATCACATTAATAAAACCAAAGGCTCTTAGGAAGCCATAGATCGATCTACATTCAAGTCGATATTAACATTAATTTTCGAAAAGGAAACTGACGCAACAACACACTTCTACGTCAAAATCTTGTGGCGACCGACGGGACGTAATATATTATGTAGATGTCGATCGCTGATCTGTCGTGTCTGATTGTGTTGTGCTGCATCACGGATAATTAGCTACCGTCACTAAACTTGTTCCGGCACCTCTGCCCCCTGCCCCCTACCCCTGCCCGCTGCCCGGGCGGCCTGCGCAAGCGTTTGCCTCACATTCAGATAATTTCATTTAACTCGTTCTATGTACTCACCATCTGAAATGCCGGTTGTTGGTGTTAACAACCAGCGCCGGGATCGGAAGCTAATCGAGTAATCGAGAGTTCAAGTAGTCACTGGGTATTTACTTGCTGAATGCCTACTGTTCAATAGGAAAGTTGCTGTTAGTAATTGCCATTTCGCGTAGAGAGGACTCTCTTGGTCTGCGTTTGTTGCACATGACCTTAAGAACGCGAGGTGGTGTGCTCGCCCCCCCGCGCGTGACACTCTTGGTCCAATTTTGGTAAATCCGCCGTTATCCGCAAGGCTGCTGATAACTATGGCATAAACTGGAATGGAAACTGATTTGCATAATGTGAAGTGTTGAATTGAGCAAGTTTGACCGCGATTACGAAATTATAAATTATTGTTAAAGTTTGGTGGTGGAGATGTAGGAAAAACAGTTAATACGAGAAAAAACGATAAAGAAATATATTGAAACTTAGTATAACAAAATAATTAGAATGACTGTCATCAACAGTATGTATTGCTAGGCAACACAACCATAGAGAGTCTACTAATAAGGAGTATGCATTCCTTAACATCCACCCTTGTTGATGATAATGCCAGCCATCTTCTTTAGCATTTCAAGTCTGGGCCCATATAACGGTTTTGTTAACATGTCAGCTATCTGTCTGGTTGCTGGCACGTGGCTGATTGCCATGCTTCCATCTTGTAAGCATTCTCTGATGAAGAAAGATCTTATCCTGATGTGTTTTGTCTTCTGGTGAAATTCATTCGGTTTTTTCGCCAGCTTTATTGCACTTTCATTGTCAACACCTAAGGTCGCAGGGCAGTTAACACCAGTAAGATCTTTTAATATCTTCTGTAACCATATAATCTCTTTGGCGGTTTCGCTGGCTGCAACAATTTCCGCCTCTGTCGAAGATATTGCAACAGTGCTTTGCCGTTTGCTATACCAAGAAACAGCACCTCCAGCGTAAATACAGAGAATGCCTGATGTAGATCGCGCAGTTTCCATATCACCACCATGATCTGCATCACTATAACATTCCAAACTATGAACATTATCTGTCCTGTAACATATACCTTCATCCATAGTTCCTTTTAGGTATCGCATAATTCTTTTTACGTTTAGAACGTTCTCTTTTGTTGGTTTCTCCAAATTTCGCGAAGCAACGCTTACTGCATAGGCAATATCAGGCCTTGTGTTTGTCATCAAATAGGACAAGGCACCAACAGCTTCGCGGTAGGGAAATGTTTTCGTAGTATATTCCTCAACCTGAGTATTGTTTGCCTTTAAAATTGGTGTTGTCACTGGCTTGCATTCGTTCATGCCAAATCTCTCCAACAAGCGAGTGACGTATGCTTTCTGATTCAGCAAAATTGAACCATCAGAGTACTTTTTTATCTCTATTCCTAGAAAATAGCTTGCGGGTTTTACTGTTATCTTAAAATGTGCTTTCAATTCGTTCAGGAAACAGTTCGCCATTTTCTCGCTGGTATATGCCAATAGACCGTCGTCAACATACAGGGCTAGAATAATTTTTTCCTTTCCTTGTCTTCTTACAAACAAACAGGGATCAGAATTACTCTGCTTGAATCCTGCCTTTACGATATAGTCGGTGATGCATCTGTTCCAGCAGAATGGGGCTTGCTTTAGTCCATACAAGCTCTTCTTTAATTTGAAGACATACCTCTCGTCAGCATAACCTTCAGGCGGTTTCATGTAAATCTCTTCGTCTAACGTGCCATAAAGGAAGGCTGTAGACACATCGAATTGTGATAGCTTGAGTTTCTCCCTTGCTGCTACGCTCAAAACAGCTCTTATCGTGCTACTCCTAGCAACTGGACTAAAAGTTTCGTGGAAATCAATGTCTTTCTTCTGCGAATATCCCTTTATCACTAGCCGAGCCTTGTATTTATCAATAGAGCCATCCGGATTGGTCTTTATTTTGAAAATCCACTTGCATGGGATGGCTTTACGACCTTTTGGTAGTTCAACTAGTTCCCATGTTTCGTTCTCTCTTAACGAATTTATTTCGCTCTCGATAGCATTTGTCCACTTTTCTTTGTCTTTACATGATATTGCCTGCTTATAGGTTAGGGGCTCGTATAAATTGTTGGCTTCCAGAGCCATAATATGATCATTAAACCTTACAGGAGGCTTTAGATTTGCTCTGTCTCTGAGAACCATGCGGTTTTCAACAGAATTGTGGCTTTCGTTTTCTTCAGCTAGGTTTTCATTTTCTTCTTCAGAAGGCAAGGACTCGAAATCTGATTCATTCATATCATCTACCTTTTCTTCATTGGTTTCGATATGTGCCCTTGATGAAGAAGGTCTTGAAATGATTTCTATTTCATCCTCTGAAGCATGTCGTTCTCCAATCTCTCTATTAACATTCATTTCATGTTCACTCTCGAGACTTGGGAAATTATGATTGAAGTTCCTCTGAAGAACAGGAGTCGGCTCTTTCGGTTTAGGTACATCCTCTTTTGATTTTCCCAGTAAAGATACCTCTTCAAAAGTGACATCTCTGGATCTAATCAATTTAAATGCTTCTTTGTCCCAGATCCTATAGCCTTCATCTCCTTCATAACCAATAAGTATCCCTTTTTGTGCCTTTTTGTGCAGCTTCTTACGATTAGCTTTAGGAACATGGGCATAGCAGGTGCAACCAAGTATTCTTAGATGTTTTATCGCTGGCTTCTGTCCGTACCACAACTCATGTGGAGACTTGCTTGGTACGTGCGTTGGCCCTGTGCGATTCAACACGTAGACTGTCGCATTTACTATCTCTGCCCACAAATCATCAGGAATTTTATCATGTGCATGCATGATGGCGCGTGCGGCTTCTACTACCGTCCGATTTTCACGCTCTACGCAGCCTGCTTGCTCTGGGGTGTAGGGCATTGTGAATCTTTGCTTAATTCCGTTTTCAGTTAGGATATTTTTGAATTCCGCGCTAACAAATTCTCCTCCGTTGTCACTTAACATTTCTTTAATAACATGTCCTGCTGCTTTAGCTTCATTTAAGAAAATCTTAAGCTTTGAAGCTGCTTCAGACTTTTGTCGAAGAAAGTAGATGTGACGATATCGTGTGAAGTCGTCCTTGAACAAAATGTAATATCGAAACTTCGAAATCGAATATGGAAATGGTCCGCATAAATCTGTATGGATTAGTTCTCCGGATTTAGTGGCTCTAATCCTTGTTCCAAATGAATGCCTGTGCGCCTTTCCATAGACACAGCCTTCACAAATGTCGGATTGGTTGTTCTCCATTTTTAATCCTAGCTCTTTTTCGATGACCTGGCGAACATGTCTTTTGTTCTGATGTACCAGCCTTTCATGGTATACTTGTAAAGGGTTTGTCAGTAATTGATTGACTTCCTGATTTTTGGGCGCAACACATTTCAACTCCAGCTTGAATAGTCCCCCTTTAATCGTTCTAGTTCCAATTACTTTTGCTTCTCCATTTACTTTTACTACACATTGCTTAGGTTTAGATTCGAACGTACTTGTGATCAAGTTATCATGCACAGACAGCATTGAGAATAAGTTTCTTTTAATCTTTGGGACATACCAAACGTCTTTCAAAAGTATTTGCTCAACTTTTCCATTAACGATGGCTTCAGCTCTAATGTTGCCTATACCAATTGCTTCAATGGTTTCTCCATTCGCCGCAGTCACCGTATGTGTGCCTTTGAAGTGCTCGAAGCTCTCGAAGAAATCACCTCTGTTAGTAACATGGCTTGTCGCTCCGTTATCAACGTACCAGTTACTTTTATCTATTGGCAATCCATTCTCAATAGCTAACACAGTCATATTTACATTGACATTTGGGTTTTGTCTAGCGTTTGACGGCTTTGGCGGTTTACCATCTTTTATCCATTTTTGGCATTTCCGCACAACATGGCCAGCTTCTCCACAATAATTACATTTGAAAACTTTATTCTTCGTCTTCTTCTGTGTCTTCACGGCTAATACTTCCTCGGTATTTTGCGTTTCTTCTTTAGTAGTCAATGCTTTTTCATAAGCGCTCAGTTGCGACGTCAGATTCTCCACTGTCCGATCCTTTTTTGTTATTAAAAGCCAACTTGACTTAAAAGCAAAATAATCTTGTGGCAAAGTTCCAAGTATCTTACAAATCAGTAATATCTCAGGCAGATTTGCTTCGATTTGGCTATTCAGCTCGTGCCAAATATTCTTCAACGCCGATATGTGCTTCCTTATGTCATGTTCAGGATCTTTTTTATAATCAAAGAATTTCAGACAGAGATCATAACTTTTGTCTTCGCTACTTCCACTGTATAGGCGTTCTAGTTCGTCCCATACCTCTTTTGCGCTTTTGTAACGCATGACTTGCTCCAGTAACTCGTCCGTCATATTCGTTGTCATCAGAGTCAATACTATACAATCAATCTTTTTGTATTGTTGTAAATCGTTCTCATAATTTACTTTAGCAGCAGCATCAGCAGTCTTTGCTAGTTCTCCGGGCTTGATAATTTTTCCTTCCAAAATTTGTTCAGCTCCGGGAATGGCTCTGCATACCGTTTCGATCCTATATCTCCAGTGCTTGTAGTTGTTTCCGTTTAGGTGCACTATTTGTACCTTTGAGGCTTCAGCTATAGCCTTATCCATTTTCGATGGATTTATCTTGGTACACTTTCTGCTAGAATAAATTTATTTTTCTTATTTATTCTTTCCTACTAGGAAAAAACTTTTGCAGCTTCTCTCGCAACTAACCACGTTCTGCTACCATGTTAAAGTTTGGTGGTGGAGATGTAGGAAAAACAGTTAATACGAGAAAAAACGATAAAGAAATATATTGAAACTTAGTATAACAAAATAATTAGAATGACTGTCATCAACAGTATGTATTGCTAGGCAACACAACCATAGAGAGTCTACTAATAAGGAGTATGCATTCCTTAACAATATAATATCATAATAACATTCAAATGTTACCTTACATAGACGTGAATTAATAAATCAAACTGCTTCATAGTTGAGCTTGAGACCACTGAGACTAGACACTTGTGCGCGTGCGCGTTTATTGCAGCTTTATCATAAAGGTTGAGTGTAGCTGTTAGATTTTTTGTACGAATCTAAATGAATCAAGAAAAGAGCTGTCCTATTTGGTCGGGACATCGCGGTCGCCGCAGACCACATCCTGGGCTCAACTGTTCATGCCAAGTGTTGTTATGGCACAGTCTTCGAAAATCTGTCTAAAGAAATGAAATGTTTCCCAAATAAAGTGTCACTGAACGTCTCTGCATATCCTTTCTGCAATACTTGAAGGTCAACTGCTATATTTCCTGGAAAGGGTTAAGTAAAGCGATCAATGCCAGGTGACCCACTACTTGCACAATACGAAGCCAAATATCCGTTTTCCTCGAGTGACTGATACCCGTCGTGCAAATGTATCGGGAAACCACTTGCGACACCACCGAGCGAGTCGCCCCACATGGCAGGCGCGGGCGGAACTACTCATTGTATAACAAGCAATCTATTCTGCCTGCTTATGGCTTTATACCTAGCAATAGCAATGTTCGTGAAGTTAATGCAACTCCCAGAGCCCTCATCAAGGTCGCTTGTAATTACAATTATGATAAATGATAGCCTGTAAGGCGATGCCACCGACGAGCACTCATTTTAGATAAATGGACAGATACGTGGCATTATAATGATACCGTCACAAACTGCCCATTGCGCGAAGTTGTTTCATCATTACAAAGTATTTTTTACAAAATAATTGCATACTTAAGATTAGCTAGTTTGAAGCTCGTTACAAGTTATAATGTTTCTAACATTACGATATTTACCGTCATTACTGGAGGCAACGGCTATTAGCGATATCGGCAGGCATACACGCGCGACCGGCGGCGAAGGCGCGGCGACGCGCGGCGCGGGGTCGTCGGTGTGCGGCCGGCCTTACGGTCGCCCGTTCATGATCCATTGGCTCCAGACATGCGCATATCATTTGTAAAAGGAACAGTTTCGCCTTCACCTCGAATAAATTTAAGTGAGTCGGTGGTCGTCGGTGGCCGACTGACCAAAATGCTGCAACAGTTAATGACTGCCGGCTGTAAGGTAACGCTCCGCGAGTTTAGTATCGGTGAGGACGCGCCCTTGCCGCGTCCGCACATACTTCCTGTGTCGAAATTATGATATAACAAAAATAAATATAAAAATTCCAAGCAGTCGTGAATCATAAACATGGTAATTAAGAACCTGCTGAATTTAATTATATTCTGAAGAATTTCAGCATCTCGTGAGGCAATCGTTAAGGCGTACACGCACACGCGCGCACGCCACAGCTGTTGTGTTAGTACGTACAGCGGTATGCGCGCGCACCAGTAATGAGTACGTTGGAGTGCCAACAATACTCAATGGTCACTTAACGACTGAACCTGTCGGACTACAGGGGTATTAAAGTTGGGGGGAATTTTCGCACCTTATTCGTTTCCCAACTCAAGCATTTTCATGTCGATTGGTACTACTCGTAATAATGTCAATTCATATAAGTAGGTATTTGTATGTTCTTCAAATATTCGTGTTATCACTGTTAGTTTTAATTCATTATCATTCAGCATTTCAGCCGAAAGACGTCCACTGCTGGACATAAGCCTCCCCCCATTGGGGGGTTTGCCATAATCGCCACGCTTGGCAGGCGGGTTGGCGATCGCAGTATAGTGTTAAAAGTGCTTAAAGAACGCTGCTGCCCATTCTCTAGTAAGTCCCTTAGTCGCCTTTTACGACACTCACGGGAGGAAATGGAGTAGTGCTATTCTTTACGTCCGGCACCACACGGTACAACACGGTACACGGTAGTTTTAATTACTTTAAGTAAAATACCAAACTTTTAATACTATGTAAATACGAGTGACCTATCATATACATAATATTGTAGTTGTCGGTACAGTGGCCGTGGGACAACCGCTACGATCGATAGCTATTCTCACAGAATCGATTGCCTAAGAATTCTCTCACGGCGTTTTTCTATTCGTAAAGCAGGTAATAATTAGAATTTGTTTTAATTACAATAATACACATATTAATGTTTGTATAACTTTGTAATGAATGACTAAGTGAGTGATTAGTTGTCAGATCGCGGGCAGAGCAGAGGTCGCGGTGCGCCGGCGCAACCCAACGCGCCCTGCATACACAATTACGCAACTAGCACACACATATAACTGACACACACACACCATCGTGCGGGGCCACCGAGCTGCGTCTGTTGCTTTTTCTATTTGCTGATATAAATACTACAATTATCGTAGGCTCCGCTGGTGCCAGCTTATTCTCGTTCTACGAAAACGGAAGCTAGCAAACGAAGAAGTGATTCATATTATTATGAACAACTCATTGTCATCATTTCATTCAAGCTTCTCAGTTAGAAGGACGAGCGGCGACATCAGCCCCCCCCGCAGAACTGTGAACTAACCGGTTGTGTGTCCCGCAGGTCCCAACAGATAGTTTGCAACGGTGAGAACGAACAGGAAGTGCGGTGCTAGTCCAGAACAACGTCAACTACTAGCATGAGGACGTCCGTGTACATAGTAGCGCTGTGCGCGCTGGTAGCCGCGCATGCGGCGCCGGCGCCCGAACCAGCACCCGAGCCCGCGCCGGCGCCCGCCGCGCTCCCCGACCCCAGCGCCGACGACAGACCTGAGATCATCGAGATCATCGCCCCCGCCGCCAGTGCACAGGTAACTAACACAACTACATTACCAAACATAAGCCGCTTCTCGTTACAAAGCGATGAACAGACGTCCTCTTTGCGCGCCTGTGCATGCGAACAAGAAACGAGCCCCTCTACAGCCCGTAGTACCTATATACAGTTAATATTAGAGTGAATATACAACAGAAAAATTAAGAAGTAGGTTAAAACGCCTTCTGTTAGAGAAAGTCTATTTTACAGCACTGACGAATTTCTAACTGATAAATAAATCGAACTTGTGTGAAATATCTAGATATTATTCCTAATTACTTTGAGATTTAACTGACTAATTGGTTATACATATATTACGTAGATTTCGTCAGAAAAAATCTACCTATTGGTCTTGCATTTAAAGTCGAGTTTTCCGAAGATTTCACCCCTAGAACCCTAATCAACCGCCGGTTAAAAAGTTTATATATATATGTTGGTTAGTTGGTGGGGCAACTAGCAAAATTTAGCCACACTCTACTACAGGTCGCAATTATGCACCGATTGCTTTCAAACTTGGCCCAAAAATTTAAAGGGTAAAAACTTAGTTAAATTCGTGAATGGGTGGAATTCGTCCATGAGGAGCGGCGGGGGGCGGTTTTTCAAAAATCTGTTTTTTAGCCATAACTTTTTTCCTATGGAATTTTTTTGAACCGTTTACCATTATTATCATTTCGAGTAAGAAATTTTTGATGCAACCTCTAACTTGGGGACGGGTTGAAATTTCCAAATTTGAAGGAAAAAAAAATCATATCTCCGAAACGGTAAACATTTTTACCGTCGCAAATATATTTTTTTTTTTTTTGAAAGCAAATTGTTTACTCTACAATTTTTAATTTCAAAGGCTGGCGATAAAACTTATAGTTTTCGAAATAAAAATTATAACTGAAAAATTGAGGGCGTTTCCATGCTCAATTCGTTGCCTTGACGACCAAGTCTTTAGTTAATATTCATAATGGAGGGAATTTCAGCGCGGAGAAAGCTTCTTCGTGGAACCTTCTTCGAAATATAGCCTCCTCCTGCGGCTTGCCGAAGGGATTTTTTCTAAGTTGAGTTGATGACACTATGCTGTAGTACATTTAGATTTTAAAGTTCTAATTTGTATTCTTAACACGAACAGACTGATAAACTCAATACACACTAACAAAGATACTGCAGTGTTTTGTTAAAGGCTTAAAGTTTACACTGAAAGAAATGTTTGTTTTAATGGTATTATTATTATTATTATTTTTATATCTTTATATATGTATGTATCTCGGAACCCTGGGATCCCGGACCTTTGGAAGGCGTACGAGGGGCCGAAGCCAACTCGCAGAGGCCCGTTAGACGCTTTTTAATTAAATGGGGCACTAACCGACGATTATCCCTGTACGCACTATGCAAGTCATAGAAATATAAAAAACAGGAGAAGTGGCAAGGGGGCGTGTCTGTGTCCGCGCGCAATGACCAAAATGCTCGCAAAGTAAGCAAATGGCGGTTCTCCGCGAACCAGTGCGCTTTCTACCATGATCATGACAAATTATAAGAATGCCGTGTTGTTTAGTGATTTCTTGTAAAAACCGAAGCCAAAACAAAATGTTTATACATCATGGAATCACTTACCATAAGTTAGTAGAAGTATTTAACTATATTTACTAAAAGCATATTATAAGATAAAAGGCTACGTTGAAGACAAGGAAGTTTGGCAATAATTCCTTCTGCACATGTGGCTTCCCTGGTACCTCATAAACAACATAACTATGTCAATGTCTATTAACTGCTCCCAAGTAACGATGTTTATTTAGATTTTTTATTTTTTTTTATTTTACATACTTCCTTGACATAATCTTTTCATTATTTGACATTATTTACCTACAAATCGAATTCCAATTCTTTATTAGTGGCTTTTGTGGACATGATATTTATTCAGATATGTTACTGTAGTTGTAATTGCAATCATGTCATTAATATTTTATATACTTAGATTATTTTATATTTTGTGAATGTGAGAACGTTGTAGGCCTAGTAGAGTGTAGATTTGTTGGCGGTTTTCTATTTTGTTAAGTACCTGGTAATTGTTGAAAGGCCTACACTGTCCTCCCATACCTATTATCACTGTTATTTAATAATATTGTAAAGCCAATTATTTTTAAAAGAGTAACCGTGGAGTTTCTTGCCGGCTCTTCTCCATAGGAAACGACTAACTCGAACCGTGCACCTAGCTTCTGACGTTTCATAAGTGCCCATGTAGGTTTATGTGAAATAAAATATTTTGATTTTGATTGATTTGTCTTTAAAATCATGAAAAACAACAAGTCGTAAAATATTTCTTGCTTTTACTACGTTCTTATTATTTTCATACATAACAGCGACTGCATTATTTTTACAATAAATACATTGCTTTAACCACTACGTAAGTATGACGCTAAGTGACTAGACAACGCAATGTAAAAATCACAAAACGATATTATGTGTGAGTGGTTGAGTCGCGTAGTAAGGCCGCTGTGTCTTGCCGCGAGCTAATGATGTGCTTGTGCAGATCCATACTAACGTAGGCTATCGACAATAATGTCGATTGTCTAATGAATATATTGCTATTATAGTTTATTCTTCAATTTGTTAACCGTTTTAACCCGGTTGGAAGACCCATGTGAAATAATGTTTATTACACACCTTTATTTTCACATATTGTAATTTTTTTGTATTTACTTAATAATATTTTGTTTTTAGCAAAATATTGTTTAATTATATTATATTATTATATGTAAACCGTTTATTATTTATTTTATTTCAGGTCCCCCACAAAAGTTTTAATACAATAATAATTAGAAGAATCGATAACTTTTCGATTTAGCCAATCATTAGCGTATATGTAAAATAAATGGTTTTTGCACAGCAAAACGATAGAGCCCGATGTTTTCATGTGAGTGAGTTGTACGGTGCATGGTAAATGCGCGTTGTGTTTGATGAGATAAGGTTTATAATTGATTGTGTAGTAAGTTACTATTTATGAATTGCGAGTGTGTGCGCGACTTCGTATCTATTGCTTTTACTGAACTGCATGTGTAGTTGTGGCGAGTGGAAGGGACAGACTGGAGACACCGGGTTTCCATACTTTTTTAGCTGCCGGGTATATCTCCTTATTTCTTATATCTATGGTGTAGGACTATTGCAGAATATGGAAACAAAGATATTGGACTATGGGTTTCGGTGGTTAAAATGGACTGGTTACCTAAAACTATGGAAGGACTATGGCCCCTGCCTGATCAATGTTTTATTGTACACGGATAAAATGGCAGACTTGCACACTCAATAGTAAACACTCAAATGCACGCTTAATGTAGTGACAATAACAATGAAATAATCATACTTATCACTATTACACATAATATTACATACAATATTTTACAATATTAAAATGTTGAATATGTGATACCTAATTATTAAATAATTTTTATATGACATAATATTTTTAAATATGTAACACTTATGATTATTTCTAATTTTATTTGTTGACTTTGCTAATTTAATCTGTATGTAATAGAGAAATTGTGTGTTGTGTTTAGTCTTATTTTTATTTAATTTTCTAATAATTTTTATTTATTGTACCTACCCAATGCTATTATGATCCAATGTTGATTGAAATAAATGAATTGAATTGAATAATGGGCCCCCGAAAACGGTCGCTAGCACGTTGTGACGTAGCGACAAGGGGGCAACATGTCCTGAGGAGTGGAGAGGTATTCCACGGCTCTCAGAACAATCCCAGAGCCCGGAAGATGGTCAAGATCCCTACAAGCACTTACTGGAATACTTCCTTCCTCCGAGCACGTTTGCTCTTGCGAATCTCCACTCAAGCCGGCCAATAAAGGCAAGAATGAGGAGGGAGCTCAGTTCCTCGTCAGTGTTCACTCCAGCCGACCAATAAAGGCAAGCCAGAGATGAGGAACATGACTTCTCCCGGGAGATAGGGTCCGTGGGGTTGCCACTACCCAACAGCTCGCCACATGCTGCCTTGCGGGTTTCTGTATCTCTCTTGGTCTGGCTCCTCACCCTAGACATGTTCCGGGAAAGTAAGTCTACCGGCACAGACCTAGAGTTCGGAGCACGCAAGCCCCACCACGACGTCAACGTAGACATACGGCGGTGGGGTTATTATTATTATTTCCTTTATTTCATTTTTATACATATAATTTACATTTTTAAATATTTCTATAAAATCATACAAAAATAAAAACATTTAAAAATATAAAAAATAGCAGCCCACCGGTATCGGGAACAGGGTCCAAGCTACCGGCGGTCAGGACTCCAGAGAGAGGAACCTCCTAACAATGCGAGCCGTGTCCAGAAGTACCGCTCTCTGAATCAAGCCCTTGATCCAGCCGCCCAACGAGAGCCTCCTTAGATGTTGGTCGAGGCTCTTGGCAATTTAAGCCATTGGCTGATACGACTATCGGCACAATGATCGCTGAATCCACATCCCACATGTCGACAACCTCGCGAGCCAAGTCAAGATACTTGATTTGTTTATCTTTCTCGGCTTTCACGAGGTTCCCGTCATGTGGGACTGTTATGTCAATAATCATTGCGCGCCGCTCTATACGATCCACCACCACTATATCAGGCTTATAGGCAACAATAGTCCTGTCAGTGATGATGGATCGATCCCAGTACAATGTGATATGTCCATTTTCGAGAACTGGGTCGGGCACATACCTGTAGTACGGCACCTCCGATTCCACTAGGTTGTATTTCAGAGCAAGTTGCTGATGGATAATCCTGGCTACAAGGTTGTGTCTATGCAAGTATTCTTCGTTAGCTAGACGAGGACACCCGGAGATAATGTGTCGGATTGATTCTCCCGGACGGTGGCATGCCCGACAAATGTCAACCGTGCCATCCTTCACAATAAATCTCCGGTAATTGTTCGTCATGATAACTTCATCCATAATTGCACAGACAAAACCTTCGGTTTCCCCAAAGAGGTCACCGAAACGCAGCCAGGCTACGGACGCTAGCAGATCTACATCGGGTCCATGTAGGGCCCGGAAAACGCGTCCGTGAAGCTCCTTACTCTGCCATACCTCCCTGCGATCGTTAGTGTCAAGCACTACAGGCTTGCGCCAGTTCTCTTTAGCCAAGGAGAGCGGGGTGAGGCCCTTGTCCACCGCGACCACATCTCGATGCATCCCCACGTCGGCTTTTAGGAAATATTCTCTGAGACTGCATATCTCGCGATTGTGGAGGGTCTTAACATTTAAAAAGCCTCGACCTCCACACTTACGCGGGATATACAGTCTCATTACCGATGACCTTGGGTGATGCATTTGATTTGCAGTCAGCAGCGTACGGACTCTCCTATCCAGGGCGTCGAGTTCGGTCTGAGTCCATTTGAGTATGCCGATAGAGTACATCAAAACCGGCACGACCCAACCGTTGAAGGCGCGCACCTTGTTTCCGCCTGATAAAAGACTATTAAATACTTTTTTCAGGCGGCCAAAGAAGCGTTCCTTCAACGATTGCTTCATGTCAGTAACATTGATGCCTAACGCTTCCGACATACCCAAATACTTATAGGTTTCGGATGCGGAGAGGGCTCTAAGGTTTATGAAATCCGAGAGTTCAGTTCCCACGGATTCCATAATTTCCCCTCGCTTTACATGCATGACTGCACATTTGTCCACACCAAATTCCATCCTGATGGCACTACTGAAAGTTTCAGTTACATGCAGTAGCTCCATCAGTTGCAAATTGTTGGGGGCAAAGAGTTTTAGGTCATCCATGTAGAGGAGGTGAGATATAACCTGACCACCTCTCCTCATCCGATAGCCTAGACCCGAACCCTCCAGCAATGTGCTTAGAGGATTCAAGGTTAAGCAAAACCAAAGTGGACTCAAACTATCACCCTGAAATATGCCTCGCTCGATCCTTATCGGCTCGCTATTCCTCTGGATATCTCGACATCCTGGATAGCGAAGGACCGTCCTCCATTGCCCCATACATGACATCAGGAAGGTGCGCAGAGTTGCATCTACTTTATACAACTCCAGCACCCTCATGAGCCATGTATGTGGCACCGAGTCATAGGCCTTCTTATAGTCTATCCAACATGTCGACAAATCCTTTTGGGAACGACGAACCTGTTGGCTAATGGCCATATCAATGAGGAGCAGCTCCTTAGTACCACGGGACCCGTTCCTACATCCATTTTGAGAGACAGACTTGATGGAATTGGTGTCTACATGTTTGTTAAGTTTAGTTTTCAAAATGGATGTAAGAACTTTATAGACCGTCGGTGAACATGTGATCGGCCTATAATTTTTGGGTTCCGCGGTGCTACCTGATTTATGGAGTAGGTGGGTAACTTCTGTCGTTAGGAACTGAGGTAGCGAACCAGATTCCAAAGCTGTCTGGTACTGTGCCGCCAAGCGAGCATGCGACCTTTGAAAACATTTTATCCAGAAGCTGTGCAGCCCATCCGGCCCTGGAGACTTCCAATTAGGCAACGGACGAACTGCACGAGCTACATCTTGGGGGCAGATGGTAATAGCCCCCATTTCTGGTATTGGATCGCATGCTCTCTCGACTTCCCTAGTCCAAACACCTTCGGTGTGACTGACAGGTACCGACCAGATACTGCGCCAGAAAGAACACATGGCGTCATCATCCGGCAGGCGCGTGTCAGTCACACCTTGGGCCGGTCGCTCCCAATCCCTATAGACCCACCTTTCATCGCTCTGGAAGGTGCGATTCTGAGTGTATCGGCTCACTCGACGCTTATACCTACGAATACGGTTGGCCCATGCATACACTTTCTGCTTCAGGAAGTCGATGCGCTCTGTGACACGGGACGTATAGTCCTGAGGGCAGATATCAGTCCCTGAGAACGCCCGCCTCACAAAGCGCATCACTCTAGGGCGAGTATTGCCCTCCCTGAAGCAGATTAGTTTGCCGATGAGCGCTTTGGCCTCACCAATACGGCGCTCAATTCTGCACTGCCAAGCTGGTACGGCCAGTTTTATTATTTTATTATTTTTAGTTTTATTATTTATTTTTATTATTATTATTATTATAACTGTACTTAACAAAAGTTTTGGTTACTGTTTACACAAAAATTTTGACTTGCGAACTGATGTTATCTGTTACAAAACCCTGTTTTGCACACTACAAAATCTGTTTTGTTAATTTAAGCAAAGTTTATTTCCTTATAACTAAAGTTGAGTTATTTTTGAAGTAACTTAATTAGTTCGGCTAATTATTTCTTTCAGTGTAATTACTTTGCGCAATGGATAAATTTATAATTATTTGATGTTTACTTATTCATATTTGTACGCCGTTGAGGCAGAACATGACGGTGATAGAATTTAATGTAGGTAACATCTTGCATGCCATGTGTGTAAAGGTACTCTTTGAAAAATTAATGATCTTGTGTTGTCTTATCTGAATTCTAACTCAATGTAACGCGTGAGACGGGGTGAGGGGTGAGGGGACGGGTCAGCGCCTCGTGAGTCGCGTGCTCCTAATCACTTCGATCCATCAATAATAAAATTACATAATTGCATCGCTTTGTTTATGACAATATCCCTAACATTAATAATAATGAATGATTCGTCTATCTCTGTCCACGTCGAGGCTGCGCCTTTTCGACACCGATTAGGAGGCCACGGCGACGCATCAAAAGCACGCGATTCTTGTGCAACTTAAAACGTGCTCGTGTCCTCTCCTCTATCACAAACATAGTTTTCTTATATATGGAAAATGTCTTGTAACGTAAGAATGATTCTTGTTGCAGGAAACACTAGCGACGCTGAACCTGGGCGCGCCCGGCTCCGAGCTCAGCGAGAGGAACAAGAGAACCATCGGCATCCTGCGCCAACTGTTCCCTTCTCTCACGCAGGTATGACACGCAAGCTCCAATCCGTGCCTTCTGGAGAGCATAGTAATACTAACCACCAGTAGTTAGACCCCGTTTTTTAACACAGGAACATAATCTAGCCCTTCGGAGCCATTCCGAGCCAGTCGAGCGGGTGGCGGCGAGTGTCGGTCAGCATCAGGCGGACCGGCGCATGTGACGCGGTCCGCGGACTATCGTGTGTTGTGTGTGGTCGCTGTCGGCGACGCTAAGGGAGGTGTATGTTCTAGATAATCGAACAGAAGGTACAGCAACTAACGAGCATGGTGCTGTCAACGCTCGGGCCCGTGGTGCTGCGCCTGTTCCTGGGCGGCCGCAACAACGGCGGCAACACCGGTAGCGGCACCGTCGAGCTCGACGACGACGACGACGACGACGACGATGACGATGACGACGAGCCCAGCAGCACCACCGCCGCGCCGCAACCGCTGAGCACGCCCATCGCCGGCTTGCGGCGCAGGCGCGCGCTGTACATCCTGCCGGTATGACGTCACGGACTATGCGCACTCTCAGCCTGCCCGGAGACGGCAGTGCGGGCGCGCGCAGACCGCGCGCCTCCATCGTCATCGTCATCGCATCGTCATCGTCACTCACGCATGGCCACGTCACGTCACACTAACCATCACCTACACGTCACCACTGCCGCCTCTTACGCCCGCCTCTCTTGCAGAACACCATCGCGGAGGAGAACCAACTCCTGTCCGGAGCTGAGTCGCAGCAGGCGGAGGTGCGCGTTGCGTTTGGCGAGAGCCAGCCCGGCGACCAGCAGGCGGCCGCCAGCGACGACCAGCAGACAGCTGCGCAGACCAACGCCGCCAGCATCGACGAGATCACCCTGGACGACGCTGACAACAGCGAAGAAAACAGAAATAAGAGGTGAGTCAGCAGGCAGCTTAGGAACGGATATTATGAAATTCGTTAGTACTACGTTACGTAACAGATATGTACCGTATCACAAGGTTAAAATAATTCAGAATTTTTAGATTCTGAGTGCCTGACAATAGTAATGGTAATATGAATAAATTACCGTGTAAATCGATTAATAATTGTTTAGGGTCTTACTTAACGCAGACGTGGTGGTATTGTGCCGCAGATTGCGATTTATTCGAACAATACTCGGGAGTGAGAGCTGCTATTGTAGGTTTTTGCGATCATGTTCGCACGTTTCGATTTAATTTCGCGGCGTGGCGTGCGATCATGTAACTGTTACGAGCGGCTCACATGAGCGCGACGCGGCGATGCTAACGAGCCTAATGTTCCAGATTCCTGAGCTTCGGCGGCGGCGCCGGTGGCGGCTCCGGTGGCGGCTCGGGCAACTTCCTTTTCGACATCGTCAGGGTAAGACTCACGCATCTCTCATCACACCATATTATCATTTTACTTCATAACTTTACCACATTCACTGTTAACAGTTTTTAAACAATGTTAGAATAACTCAAAAACAACCCGAGTACTGTCCTATTCGCCGTGGACAACTGCACTGCCGTGCGCGGTGAGTGCACGCGAGGATTGCGCGACAGTTGCGCGTCAGTTGCGCGTCAGTTGCGAGTAAGAAGGTTTGTTTTGCAGCGCGCTCCGGAGGCGATGGCCCGCGCGGCTGGCACGGCGTTCCGTCTGTTCGCGGGCACGGACTCGCTAAACGTGGGCCTGACCGCCTCGCACACCGCCACCCTGGACCCTAACGACCCTCAAGTATACACACACAACATTCTGCACCACTACATAGACAACACACGCCAGAACGTAGAAACATCGCATTACGATAGACCAAACCTGGGCTCTGCTTACACCCTGGTGATGAAGCGCATCAACAATCAGTTGTTCCGCTTGGTCCCTGGGGATCTCACTAAGCATAGGACTGAGCTATCGTAGTGAGACCGACACAGCTCGTAGAACATAGTCTGTGGACACAGAACACAGTAGTGAATGTAGTTACCGTTAACTCACACAACCCCAAACTACTCACATCCATGATATCCATCCCTCATTTTCCCTCCCCAGTCGCCAGTATGTTACTCTGCACATTACAGATTACGTAGATATTACTAACTATTACTAACATGTAGCGCATAAGACGAGTGTCATCATGTGGGCGTCACCGCGTGTCGTCGGCGTCCCATCACGTCGTTGTTGTAGTTAGTTCTGTAGATTAACATCGTTGACAGTTCCAAGCGGAATATTTGGGGAAGGTCGATGTATTGTCATTTGCTTTCAGTGGTTTTCTGCAGAACGTGCAAGAGATTCGGCTAGTTCGCGACAAGCCACATGCTGTACAGTTCTTTCGCAGTTATTTTACCTCTGACATAAACCTTATAGTAACTTGAATAAAGGTCCCTGTGAATACCATGATGTAAATCAGATCAGTAAAATAACTGTGAGAGGACAGTAGATATACTGTAGTTACTATCTCGGCTCGGCAGCGCCACAGATAACTTACCCATCAGTGCCATACTGACACTTTGCACCCTACATAGTGCACACGTAATGTACCGTGTGCTCTCGGAATGGAGCAGATGAATGTAATCTACTGCTAAAGTACATATTTTCCTTTTATCCGTTTTTATTATTATTTATGTAAATTCAAAATTTGGCATATCTTTTTCTTTTTGTAAAGTTATTTTCAATTGTTTTCTTAAGATAATAAGATTTAAAATTGTTGGTACACCACGTAACTTTAAGCTTCGGAAGAGCGAAGTGTCCCAACACAGGCAATTTTTGTCTAAAAGGTCACTTCAACCACCAGATGTAGTACATAACTTGTGAAAGAAAATAAATTATTTGTATTTGTAATCTGTGGCAGCCGCGAGAATGATCACTGTACTAACATATCGTGTTGTGTTGCAGCTGGTGGCCGGCTCCTCGTCTGGCTCGTCCGGCGGCGACGCGGGTGTGGGTGACGGCGACGACGCCGGCGCCGCCAAGGGCGACAACCTCACGGAAGGTGTGCCCGGCCCCATCACGAGGCTGTTCATCATCGCCAACCGCGGTATCGCCAACCTCATCCAGGACCTCATCCTGCGTATCGCGCAGACCTCCGAGAGAATAGTCAACTTCAAGGCGCGACTGATCACCTCCATCATTTAATGCGCGAGCATGTAGAACAATATCCTAGTGTAGGTAGTAGTGTAGAGGCCAGCGGCGCGGGCCAAGAGCGGCTGAGGGCCCGTGCCGCGTGTGCGCGCGAGTCACGCCGCACGTGACGTCACGGCACGTCGCGCCGGGCGGGGCGCGCACGGGGCGGCGGCGTGGCGCGGCCCGCGGACCGCCCGGCGCCGCCGCCGTTCCTGCTCAAGCTTTTTTATACCGCGATATTCTCGATTCGTTTTTACGTTTGTAAATATGTATTATAGCGGAATTTGTATAAAATAAATAAATAGTTAAATTATTGTCATCTTTTATTTTTACTACCAAAGCCTAATAAAATGACCCTCGTGACTCGTCAACTGAATTCTGCAATGGTTTTTAGACCTTCAAGCGGTTCTTACATGCTGACTGATGTAGAATTTTATAATCGTCAATTTTGTGCTTTTAATCGATGAATTTACGTATAGGGTACATTTAGTAATTCATACACAATGTATGAACACAGTAAAATAAAAAGTGATATACTTAGATAAATGATTGGTCTCGCTGCACTCGACTAGATACCGCGCTATCTAAAAACAATAGCTCCGTGAATGCGGCAACTCATTATTGTGGTGTGTGTAAGTTATCGTCACTTGACATTTGTCAGTTGACATTGTGTGATACTCGTACCAGCTGCTCACCTGATACCCGAGTTAATGGGAAAAATATTTTATGCTGTGGTCTATTAGTTAAGTTATAAATATAGCTCAGAAAATTCTTAAAAATTAACAATAAATTAAAAGCGAATGTATATCTGTGTATTGGAAAGACGTAGGTTTTTTCTTTAGAAAAATGGAAGGTATGTTTGTATAGGTATCAATAATTAGGCCTCATTTTTAATAGTATTTTTTACATGTAATATTAATAAATTATTATTAAAAATAATAATCACTACATATTATAAAACAAAGTCCTCTGCCGCGTCTGTCTGTCTGTCTGTCTGTCTGTCTGTTCGCGATAAACTCAAAAACTACTGCACCGATTCTCATGCTGTTTTCACCAATGGATAGCTTGGTTCTCGAGGAAGGTTTTAGTATGTAATTTGTTAAGTTTTTGTATACATTTTTGTATAAATAAACGATATTTGTTGGAGGTGTCGGAAAAAAATAAACTGTCTGGGAGCTTTCAACGAAAACACTGTCTAAACCCTTTGAGATATAACAAAATAATGTATGGTGGAATTGTGTATCTTATAAAGGTCTTCAAAAAAGTCCGCGATGGCATATGTCTATCTCTTAAGGATAACATACTATATCCATTTTATTGTCTTTTTGTAGGTATTTGTTTGCCGAATTTTACTCTTGGAAATATGATTACGATAACAATATGCTATAATATCAGTAGCTATTAGCCAAATTATGTTAGTAGATAAATAAGCTAGCTACTTACGTGTATTTCAAACAGTATACAAGAATATTTATCATAAAAACATTAGAAAACACGGCGGCCTTATGATCAAAATTTGTGCATTCCAAAACTTTCGTTACTTTTTCACTGACATATTTATCACTTTTCGATAAACTGACACTCAATATGAAATCCACATTTATTTCTCAGTAATTCTGTATAAGATTCTTCTATGATTAAACCGTTTTCTCATGGAATCCATTACTTTACGCACGTATAACCTTGATGAATGTTTACATCGCGCCACACGACCACAGAGTACAGACGTATTTTGTTTTCTTTTTTTTTCGTTCGTTTAGTGGTGTTCCCGCTAAAATGTATTAAAACCGGTCAAGTATTAGTCGATTAATCGAATTCTACAGCCAGATCGTGTTGCAAGTACAAAATAAATGTCAAATATTTCGTCCAATTGCGAACGTGACCCTGAAAAAAGTTATACACCAATGGTGCTCATTAGATTTCGAGTGTTTTCTCAGCACAAACGGTGTATCGTGCGACATTTCGAAGGATTTCGTTTTGTTTTCACATTGTTGGTACTTACGTGAATTATTTTTAAATTGTTATTTGTGTCGCATTTTTATTTCGTGTTGTAAATTGGTACAATTGATTGCTTTAAGAATTTGAGTGAAATTTCGTATTTTGATTTTGTGTTTGACAACTTTAGGCAAAGACTCATTAGACGTTCAGATCATAAGTACTTTTATTATATTAAATCATTTGTTTCGGTTTCTATTCACATAGTCAATCACATTAATATTAAGTTAGAAATTTGAGATATAGCCTGGGATATGGAAAAGGACATAGGGTACTTTTTTATGCGATAACTGACTTCCACGCGGGCGAAGCCGCGGGCAAAAGCTAGTGTAGGATATAAGGTGTTACCAATATAATACTTCTTATTTCTATTCTACCCGTCAATAGTGTGGTTACACATTATTTAGTACCTATCTATATAGCTATTTTGGAGCTGTGGTGGGCGTGTGGTTATCGGAGCAGTGGTGGCCGTGTGGTTAACGAACGCTGACTTGATCCAAAAAAGTCGCTGGTTCAAACCCCGCCCGTACCACTGGGTTTTTCCTAAGTACAGATCTACACCACTAGCTCTTCGGTGAGGGAAAACACCGTGAAAAAACCTGCACATTCAGATTCCTGGGTTGTGATCATGATCCTAAATGAGTCTGGTTCCCCCTGACGTCATGTAGGTCAGATGGCAACCGCTTCACTGTGATTATCAGACTCGCTAATTCTAGAATCATGGTCAGCGAACCCAAAAGCTTTGGGATGCAACCGGGATCTTCGCGAAGATGATGATGAGTCGTGTAGACACCCAACATTTTGAATAAAACAATAATCACATTATACATAATAATATATGTAGTTCATCATCATCATTTCAGCCGAAAGAGGTCCACCGCTGGAAATAGGCCTCCCCCAAGCACCGCCATCTCGACCGGTTCCGTGCTCCCCGCATCCAGCGGTTTCCTGCGGCTTTCACAAGGCCATCAGTCCACCCTGTGAGAGGCCTTCCTACGCTATGTCTTCCGGTACGCGGTCGCCACTCTAGAAACTTTCGGCCCCAACGGCCATCTGTTCTGCGAGCAATGTGCCCTGCCCATTGCCACTTAAGTTTGGCAATTCTTCGAGCTATGTCGGTTAGCTTGGTTCTCCTGCGGATCTCTTCATTTCTAATTCGATCACGTAGGGAAACTCCAAGCATAGCCCTCTCCATTGCCCTTTGGGTGACTTTTAGCATTCTGATATGGCCCATTGTGAGCAACCACGTTTCAGTGCCATAGGTCATCACTGGCAACACGCACTGGTCAAAGAATTTCGTCTTGAGTGTCTCAAGACGAAAGTCTTTGACCAGTGCGTGTTTTTTGCGGCATGTGGGACGAGAAGATATTGCGTAGCTTCCAGATCGCTGCCCAGCCGAGTCGTATTCGACGACTGACCTCTTTCATCCTCATTTTTTATGGGAAGACGAAACATTTTTTTTTTTTTTTTTTCATTTTTCGATCCATGTTCCTTGCGGAAAATTGTTCAGTTTCAGGGGTAGAATCACCCCTTGGAATAGTGTCAGCTAACATAGACAGTCTTATTCATAAACGCCTTTTCAATTTTAATCATTTGCTAAGCAACTGATTAGCAAAATTCTTATTCATAAACGCTATTTAGCGCTAAGAGGTTGCTAAGCAATTGATTAGTAGCTGTCAGAATTAAACACCACTGGTGCCCTGTTAAGAGGATGCTAAGAGGCAAGATGGCGGATTTTACTTGAATCAGCTGTTCGATTCAATAGATTTTTGTGTGTTTCGAAGTTATTTTGTTCCTAATAACGAGTTGTGCTATATACAATATGGATTTCAACAATATGTTACGGGATTTCCAAAACGACGTAGAAGAATTGAATAATTTTGAAACGACGGCGGGTAGTAGGCGAAGCGAGCGTTTAGAAGACCTACAAAGCTCGTTTAAATACGCTACGAGACTGATTACCTGTTACATAATCTTCATTCGAAGTACAAATGACGAAAGGATTTATTGGGAAAACTCAATCAAGAGGAGGCTCAGTAGGTGCTCAGTAGGTTTGAAGAGAATGAGTTCATGAGGAAGCTCATCGGGGATAGTGATTATCCAGTGTGTTATCCCATGCGCCCCTCATCTTATGGCGCCAGTTCTAAGGCCCAAAACTAAAGAAAAGCCACGTTATGGCAGTCACACACAAATAACAAGAGACATTTTATAGAAAACAATTTATTTTGATACATAATAAAGCCACATTTTTGTTTTAAATTCGTTTCCAATATTCTTCCTCCAAAGACATGTGTGCCATTCTTTTGTCATGCCACTCTCGTTCCTCATCTTTTTTACGTAGCATGGTCTATAACTCCCTCGCCGTCTTTGCGAGTTTGAATAATAGTATTGGTGCTAGTGGCTTTTATAGCAGCAGTCAAACTTGTATCTGTAAACAAGAATAATAATTGTTATTAAAGGACACTGCAACCCCGGTGCAAAAGCACTAGGAAGTAATATAAAATAGACACATGTATCTACATACACTTCTTAAAGAGTATATTCGTGTTAACAAGCCTAAAGGACATGAAAATACGTAGCTATTATCGGCTACTGATTTAACATTCATTTGGTCAGTTTATTTTATTTGATTAAATAGGAACAACAAACAGCTACATTATGCAATGTTATAAACAGAAAAACATGAATGACTTAAGCAATAATGTAGCCCACAGCGCTGTTCACAGATTACCACTAATGAATAAAAACTTAAAGTCACTAGGAGGTGAACTGTTCATGCATGACAGTTACACCATTATAAAAACAGAACAAAAAAAAAAGTTACATACGTTTACATTAGTAAGTAGACATAAATTCAGGGACAAATACATTTTCCTGGTTACTCCAATTATTGGAGCTTATTAATTTCATTGCTACCACCGCAAACACAATGAAATAAACATAATAAATTATTTTATTCAATTTCATATTTTCCGATATTTTTTTTGACTTTTGTCTGCCAAAGTCACGACAGATACAAAAATCGTGGTTTTGACGGCTTTATTCTTAAAATTATGTTTTTTAGTCGACTATTTTGATTATAATCTGTGCCGAACGCATAATTTCACCTCTATTTCGTTTCGCAACTAATCATCTGCTAACTAGCGTTTATAAATAAAGAAAAGTTAATCATTGATTAAGAGCTAACTAATTAGGCCTGTGTTCACCAACATTTAAATCAACTGTTTAGATATTTAATCAGTTGTTTACTCAAAATTTGTTAGGAAATTTTACATAAACCAACTGTTTAAATACCTAACCGGTGGTTTGAATGTTGGTGAACACAGGCCTTAGTTAGCTAAACCGTGGCTAATCAGTGATTAGCGAGATTTTTATAAATAAGGCTGAGATAGTGTATAGATTACAAGGATAAACATAACAGTCTTATTCATAAACGCCTCTTAAACTTTAATCATTTGCTAAGCAACTGATTAGCAAAATTCTTATTCATAAACGCTATTTAGCATACATAATAAAGCTACATTTTTGTTCGTCCTCCAAAGACATGGGTGCTTTTCTTTTGTCATGCCACTCTTATCACTCTTAGCATGGTCTCCTGCCTCGCCGTCTTTGCGAGCTTGAATAATGGTATTGGTGCTAGTGGCTTTTATAGCAGCAGTCAAACTTGTACCTGTAAACAAGAATAATAATTGTTATTAAAGGACACAGAAACCCCGGTGCAAAAGCAATAGGAAGTAATATAAAATAGAATCAAGTACCTACATACACTTCTTAAAAAATTCGAGTTAACAAGCATAAAGGACATGAAAATACATAGCTATTACTGCTTAATCATTTGGGCAGTTTACATTAATAAGTAGATATATAAATTCAGAAATAAATACCTTTTCCTGGTTACTCCAATTACTGGAGCTTATTATTTTCATTGCTACCATCGCAAACACAATGAAGTAAACATAGTAAATCATTTTTATTCAAATTAAAATATTCCGTTATATTTTATGACTTTTGTCTGTCAAAGTCACGACAGATACAAAAATCGTAGTTTTGACAACTTTATTCTTAAAATTATGGTTTTTAGGCGACTATTTTGATTATAATCTTTGCCAAACGCGTAATTTCACCTCTATTTCGTTTCACAACTAATCATCTGCTAACTAGCGTTTATAAATAAAGAAAATTTAATCATTGATTAAGAGCTAACTAATTAGGCCTGTGTTCACCAACATTCAAACCACCGGTTAGGTATTTAAACAGTTGATTTATGTCAAATTTCCTAAGTAAAGAACTGATTAAATATCTAAACAGTTGATTTAAATGTTGGTGAACATAGGCCTTAGGCCTGTGTTCACCAACGTTCAAACCACCGGTTAGGTATTTAAACAGTTGGTTTATGTCAAATTTCCTATGAAATTTTGAGTAAACAACTGATTAAATATCTAAACAGTTGATTTAAATGTTGGTGAACACAGGCCTTAGTTAGCTAAACAGAGGCTAATCAGTGATTAGCGAGATTTTTATAAATAAGGCTGTAATAGTCTTATTCATAAACGCTATTTAGCGCTAAGAGGTTGCTAAGCAATTGATTAGTAGCTGTCAGAATTAAACACCACCGGTGCACTGTTAAGAGGATGCTAAGAGGCAAGATGGCGGATTTTATTTAAATCAGCTGTTCGACTCAATAGATGTAGGATTGTTGTGTGCTTCGAGGTTATTTTGTTCCTAATATCGAGTTGTGCCTTATTAAATATGGATTTCGAGAATCTTTTACGGGATTTCCAAAACGACATAGAAGAATTGAATAATTTTGAAACGCCAGCGGGAAGTAGGCGGAAGAAGACCTACAAAGTTCGTTTAAAAATCCGCTACGAGACTGATTACCTACTAAATAATTCTTCATTCGATGTACAAATGATGAAAGGATTTTTTTTTTTTTAAGGATTTTTATTGGGAAAAATCAATCAGGAGGAGGCTCAGCACAGAGTACATTTATATAAAGGAGAGGCTCAGTAGGTACTCAGGAGGTTTGAAGAGAATGAGTTCATGAGGAAGCTCATCGGAGATAGTGATTATCCAGTCTGTTATCCCATGTGCCCCTCATCTTATGGCGCCAGTTCTAAAGCCCAGAACTAAATAAAAGCCACGTTATGGCAGTCACATACAAATAAGAAGATACATTTTATAGAAAATTTTATTTTGATACATAATAAAGCTACATTTTTGTTTTAAATTCGTTTCCAATATTCTTGCTCCAAAGACATGGGTGCCATTCTTTTGTCATGCCACTCTCATTCCTCATCTTTTTTACGTAGCATGTTCTCCTCCCTCGCCGTCTTTGCGAGGTTGAATAATAGTATTGGTACAGTGGCTTTTATATCAGCAGTCAAACTTGTACCTGTAAACAAGAATAATAATTGTTATTAAAGGACACTGAAACCCTTTAAAGATTAATTTGACAGGACTAAATTAAATTTATCTTCTGTCCTTTTCTTAATGAAATAGAAAGAAAAGATGCACTGAACTTAAATTTAGTTTAGTTTGTGAACAAGGGAATCGGCACCTATGACGATCATAATGCCGTGTCTCCGACAAACTACACAAAACATTGTTTGGCAACGGTATTTTGTTTGCATAGTTCAAAAAATAATGTAATTTTAATTTTATAGTTGATTATTTACAAAAAAAAAATATGATAAAATGCTTTGCACCACTGTCCTGTCATTTTAGCAGTGACATTTCTTGACATTACTTTGTTTACATAAATTATCTGAATTAGAGACTTTGGGTATAAGTCAAAATAGTTTATGAGGATAGGAGTTCACCTGCGGGAAAAAGAACATTTAAAGAAAACCTGAGATACAGCATAAACAATTTTTTTTATCTCCACTTCATTCATAATTCCTGTGATTTTGGTTTGACGGGATTTTGGTTTGATACCTACTACAAATACAATATTTTAAACTATAAATAGATACTAAAAGGTAAAGATGTAATATTACGTCCAGTGAAAAGTGGAACAAAGGACATTGACCAAGTGACTAAGGAACCTAGTATCGGTATGAAACATGCGGTGACTCAAAGATTTATGGTTTAATTTAAAGAATGATTTTAGGGTTTTCATATGTTATTTACTATTTTATCATAATTCTCAGCATTACACAGTAATTAGGTATAAAAATCTAAGTTTCGAATCGAATCTCCTGGTTTTTTGTCACAATGTATGCTGGTAAATTCAAAATAAGAATTAGTAAAAATGACGATTGGGCTTTTTTAATACTCGTTAATTTAAAAAAAAAACTATGTATGGGTAAAATAGGAAATCGAAATAAAAACTAATACTTTTATGATGTTTTTTATGCGGAGAATTTAAGGATTCGCATTATCAGATAAAATCATTATATTTAAAAACAAGAATTATCAACATTATAAACCTAAGTCACCACAGAATAAATAACGATACTAGGTCCTGTCAATCTCCTTTGCTGCCAGCGCTATACATACACTCTAATAAAGCATTCATCTGAAATGATTGATGAAGGTAATTTATTTTATTGGCGTACAATTTTCCCCTGAAATGGGGAAGTATCCGAGTAAAAAGTAGGCAGCACTGAGCTTGGAGGTTATGTAAAGAATAATAAATAATAAAAACATAATTCAGCTCTCATTTTATCTTGAAACAGCTGTATATTTATTTTAATATTTTAAAAATCATATTAGTTGAAAACTTCCACTGTCTTTCACCGAATAAACTAAAATATTTAGCTACTTACGAATGAAAGGACAATCCGGCAATTTTCTTGTCACTATCGCTTTTGCAACCAAGAACACTGCACCTTACCTTTGCAGCAATAGCTAAAGTCAATCCTCAACAAAAAACACAAAATAGTTAGTATTTTTCGAAATAACAAATTAAATAATTTAAAATTTCGTCGCAACCGAATTTCGAATCAAACGTCAAACTTTGTTTAGCAACTGAAGTGCTGTCCTTGAAAAACGCGACACGCGATAAGGGACAGAAAATGTTAGGCTCTGTCTCTTTTCTTTACAAGCATCTTGTATATATTTTTCTTTTTCTTGTGGAAGTGAGATAGAAGATGACCAGCGGTCTATATTTTTCTCTGCCTACGGTTTTGACTTTTGTCTGTCAAGTCACGACAGATACAAAAATCGTGGTTTTGACAACTTTATTCTTAAAATTCTGTTATTTAGTTCGACTATTTTGGTTATAATCTGTGCCGAACGCATAATTTCACCTCTATTTCGTTTAGCAACTAATCATCTGTTAACTAGCGTTTATAAAAGTTAATCATTGATTAAGAGATAACCAATTAGTTAGCTAAACAGTGGCTAATCAGTGATTAGCGAGATTTTTATAAATAAGGCTGACAGTGGTGCCGATTCCCTTGTTCTCAAACTAAACTAAATTTAAGTTCAGTGCATCTTTTTCTTTCTATTTCATTAAGAAAAGGACAGAAGATAATTTTTAGTTTAGTCCTGTCAAATTAATCAGCGGATGTCACTACTCCATACAAGTTTAGACGTGATTAAAAACTAGCCGACTAAAATTACGTCAATTTACGTCAAGCGCTGATTAATTTGACAGGACTAAACTAAAATTTATCTTCTGTCCTTTTCATAATGAAATAGAAAGAAAAAGATGCACTGAACTTAAATTTAGTTTAGTTTGTGAACAAGGGAATCGGCACCAGTGTCTATTGAGTTAGATAAATGTAGGGAAAAATATGACACTGATATCCAGCTCCTCTATAATGAAATACTACACAAGGAGCACTTGCTGAAGGATATTTTTGAAAAATATGATACTTCACAACAACAATTAAGCGACCGCTTGTTTGAGGCTGGGGAACTATTGGACTTGGTGAAGTGCAATGCTGAGAGGTATGAGTCCCCTTCCCCTTTGAGTGACCTTTCATGCAGCTGTGCCGACCAACCACTACCTACTCAGCCTCAGCCAAACTTGCTCCTTCCGGTGTTGGCTCTTCCAGCAGAGATCTGTGTTAATACGAAGAATAAATCTTTTTTTTTTTGTGACGAATTAGGTTCAGGCTTTGGAAAAATATTACTTCATTACCTTAGCCATAGTTTTACCAATAATTGTTATCATAACATAAGTTTTAAGCAAATGATTAAAAGAATTGCAAACACAAACCTCAATAATTATTCTACAATGGTTTTGTTATTAGGTAATAATACTGGCATTACCAGAAAGGACATAGTGGATGGTGTAGACACCTTATTAAAGTTAAATGTAGGAAAGCTGATGTTATGTGCTTTTCCCTACTCTAATTCTTTATCTGACGCTGAAAATAATTATATTTATAAGTTGAATAATACTATTCACAGGCTGACATATTGTCATAGTGACAAATTATTGTATTTTGACACTAACAAGTTTGTTAGTGTATTTAAGTTCACTCAGAGAACTTTATCTCTGTCTTGGGAATGTAGACATTGCTATGTTGATAGCATATAATATTAATGAGGTTATAGCTAATATAACAGATTGTAGTATTAGAGACGAGTCTGTGTTGTCTAGTTATACTAACAACATAGTGATTAGTTATGTGATTAGTATTGTGATTAGTTATAATAACAAATATACAAATTAAAGCCAGACTTCACAAAAAATTCAAAAAAACTAAGTTGGATAATGATTATCACAAATTTGCGGAATGTAGAACTCGTATAAAAAAGTTAATAGAAACTGCGCATATACAACATAAAAATAAAATTCAGTATCAATTTGTAAAGGATCCGAAATCGTTTTGGCAGTATATAAGATCGAAAAGAAAAACACTAAATAAGCAGAGTATCATAAAAGAAGGTCAACATCTAACAGATGATGAGTGTGCTGTGCAGTTCGCTGACTTTTTTGAGTCTGTGTACAGCAAGGAGCCACCCAAACTGGACGCGTGCGCGGCGACGGCGGAGGTCGGCGCGACCAGTGCACGGGTACACATTGAGACGCTGAGTCTAGCGGAAGTTCGGCAGGCGCTGGGGAGTCTCAAGCCAAAACGTTCGTCTGGCCCAGACGGGATACCAGCGTTTCTGTTCCGAGACTGCGGAAGGGTACTGGCGGAGCCATTACTTCACATTTTTAATGCATGTTTACATCAAGCCACGTTTCCTCAAAGGTGGAAGATCACGCGCGTTGTTCCGGTCCCTAAAGGAAAACCAAGTTCAGATACCTGTAATTATAGACCGGTGGCTGTACTCTCCACGCCTGCTAAAGTACTCGAGTCGGCTATTCAGCGCTCCGTTCAGGAACAAATGCGTGCGCGTCTGTCAGATGCGCAACATGGGTTCCGGCCTGGACGCAGCACTGCTACAAACCTTACTAACTTTATGGTACAGGTGGTGCCGGCGGTAGATTCGGGGGTACAGGTAGATGCTGCGTACTTCGATTTTAAAAAGGCGTTCGATACGGTGGATAGTGACATCTTGTTAAAGAAGCTCGCGAAAATTGGATGTACACTACCTCTGCTACAGTTCTTCGCTAGCTATATGCAGGATCGCCAGCAATATGTCGACTACAATGGCTGTGTATCTCAACCGTATTACACGAGATCGGGCGTGAGCCAGGGCAGCAATGTAGGGCCTCTCGAGTTTATTGTAATGATAAATGACTTGCCGGAAGTCGTCAGACATGGGACTTGTTTATTGTTTGCGGATGACCTGAAATTGCTGCTCGAGGTTCGGGATCACTCGGATTGTGAACGCCTACAGGAAGACATTGACAGAGTGGTCGAATGGAGCAATGACAACAAACTGCAGTTTAATGTTGCTAAATGTTCGGTGATGTCGTTCACTCGCGCGCGAACTCCCTTGAGTTATCAGTACAAGGTTGAAGATGTGCCGATGCAACGAGTGTCTCAGGTACGAGACTTAGGGGTAGTCTTCTCTCAGGAACTAACTTTCCGTGAGCATATCAATAAGATATGTAAGAAGGCATACAGAAACCTAGGTTTCGTACTCAGGCAGTCCCAAGGATTCACCAACATCACGACACTAAGGGTACTATATGACGCATTAGTCAGAAGTCACCTCGAACATAGCGCATTCATTTGGGCGCCTCATGAGGCGAAATATAGTGTTATGTTGGAACGTATCCAAAATAAGTTCACGCGACACTTGTATTACAAGCTGTATATCCGTGGGGTATATCCATTATACCCATTGATGTACCCTACACTATTTGTTCTGGGTATGGCAGGGTATAACACTCTAAGAGTACGACGGGAGTTTTCGCTCGTAGCGTATGTAGTGAAACTACTACGTGGCGTGGCGCATAACCCGGGAGTGCTGCGACACCTACAGCTGTACGTGCCCGACCGGTACGTGTGGAGGCAGCAACGTCCGCCCCTGCTCGCTGTACCTGCAGCCAGGACCAACCTGCTGGCGAGAACTCCTCTCACTAGAGCCATACGCGTGGTGAATGAGGTTCACGGGAGGGTTGATGTATTGTGGTGCAAATTGAGTGAATTCGCAAAAGTTACACTATATGTAATAAGTTATGTAGATTAAGATATTTTTTAACTAGGTATAAGGTTTAGATTTAGGATTTAGTTAGTAAGGCCACTCTGTCGCATTGGATCATAGATCTGTAATGATAGTGTAGGTAAGATTATTATAAATAAATAAATAAATAATGTATCATCATGTTGTACGAAGGAGGATCCACCTATAATACCAACATCATTGGAGGCCAATACCAGTAAGATAGGATATTCTCTACCTGCTGGAACTCATACGGGCATTATAGATTCTTCACTTGTAGTTGTGGAGGTCACTCCGGATAATTCTTTAAACTAGTTAGTAAGACAACAGAAGTTACCCCTTCAAATAGCCGAAAACGTATGATACACGGCGGATCATGAATATTGATTAAAAAATCGATTAAACCGAAAAGACATCATTGAACTGTCTCTTGAACACACAATTGAATTGTCCTGTGTTGAGCTCGATAAGCATGTTATAGTATGCGTATAGAGACCTCCAAGTTACCAGAATCTTGTTATGTTCGATTCTGTAATGGAAGATGTGTTAAAGAAACTTAGTACCTACTAGTAGTAAATCAATAATCATATGTGGTGATTTTAAATATTAATTTATTAGAAAATAACTTGAATAGTGTCAGATTGTTAAGTCTTTTTAGGTCATTTGATTTGTCAATTTTTTTTATTGAACCAACCCGAGTGACAGCTTCTTCTGCCACTTGTATAGATAATATATCTTGTAATTGTGATTACTTACACAAACAAATCGTAAATAAGTTGCCATCTGATCACAGTGGACAAACAATAACATTTTGCTCTTACATGCCTTTATAAAAAAATCAAATAAGGTTTAGGCCACGTTAAGGTTTAGGGTTACATGTAAAAATTTAGAAAAATTAAATAATTCTTTGGCCAGTAAATTATGTCTTCAGAGTTTTAATAATGTATGTGACCCAAATGAGTTCTACGCCGAGTTAAATACGCAATTTAATGACACATTTCCACTAAAGACTAAAAGTATTTATACAAAGTTCTTATTTAGTGATTGGGCAACTCCAGGTATTCGTAAAAGCAGGGAAAACTATTTGAACTTTATGGCCTAAAGCAACATATGAATAATACTAGCTTTCATAAGTATGTTGCAAAATATTCAAAAACATTTAAAAATGTATGCAAAATAGCTAAAGCTCTTTATATTAGCAATAAAATAAAATCAGCTGATGATAAAATAAAAACTACTTGGCAAATAATAAATAATGAAACAGGTAGGAAAAATCAGCGAAATACTGAATTTAATTTAGAGACTGCACATGGCCCCGTCAACTCCGATGTAGAAATAGCTCAGGAATTAGAAAACTTTTTTGGTAATATTCCCCTTAAAACTACAGAAACTTTAAATTCCTCACCCGCGCTTTCTGCTGCTTTACTTAGAAAGAATGTAAAGGCATGCCCTTTGGAGTTCAGGTTTCAACATACAAACCCCCAGGCTGTTATAAAAGCTTTTAAAGATCTTAAAATTAAATCAACAGATCTTTGGGGAATGTCTGTAAAAGTCTGTAGGTCTATTATCGAAACCATTGCGCCCTATTTAGCTTTCATATTTAATACCAGTGTCTGCGACGAGACACTGGAGCTTGTTGCTCAATAAAACGTTGGAAATGTACTTGAATAACGTAGTATTTATTTTATACGAATTTAGTTTAACAAAACAAATGAATATATGCGGACCGAACGATTTCTTGCTGTTGAGAATTTTTGTTCTATATAAAACCATATATCAAAAAAGTCAGGTAGAAATTTTTCCTTCGCCGATAATAGCTGTGCGCAAAATACCCGACACTTATAGCGCCTTATCAAAAGGATTAGCAGCAACTTGACACGCAATATAATATAAAGTCACTAAAGGCTCAGGCGTTAACACCAGTGTAGACCAAGGAGTCTTTCCAGATCTCATGAAACACAGTAAAGTAGTTCCATTGTTCAAATCCGGTGATAGTAAGGAACCTAACAATTATAGGCCTGTGTCAATTCTTCCAGTTCTCAGTAAGGTGTTTGAAAAGTTGATGCTCAATCAAATGTTACGTCACTTTAATAAAAACTCCATCTTTCATGAACAACAATATGGTTTCACCAAGGGGCGTTGTACAACTGACGCCGGTGTCACCCTAATAAAGAACATTTTTAATGCTTGAGAAGAAGCACAAGATGCCATTGGAATCTTTTGCGACCTCTCTAAGGCGTTCGATTGCGTAAACCATGAGACACTTCTGCTGAAACTAGAGCACTACGGAATTAAGAATACCGCTCTTGATTTACTAAGATCATACCTGAGGGATAGGAAGGTTAAAGTTCAGGTAAACGGCGTAAACACATTAGGGTCTGAAATGAAAATGGGCGTTCCTCAAGGTTCGATATTGGGTCCATTCCTCTTTTTAGTTTACATTAACAATTTACCCCAATTACTTCAAAATCACCCGAAGATGGTGTTATTTGCAGATTACAAATCATTGATTTTTTAAATAGATCGACGGTCACAAAAACTTGACGACGTGAATAACTCTATTCTTCAGGTCCAAAATTGGTTTACCGTAAATAATTTGGTACTAAATTAAAAAAAAAACCAAATGCATTACATTTAAGTTACCCAATGTTAGAAGTAACGAATGTGACATCATATTGAATGGAGAAAAACTGGAATTTATAAATCAAACGGTTTTCCTAGGAATCACGCTAGATGAGAAATTACAATGGGGACCTCATATAACATCTCTTGCGGGGCGGCTAAGCTCGGCCGCGTATGCTGTTCGAAAGATAAGACAGTTAGTAGATATAGAAACCGCGCGTTTGGTTTATTTTAGCTACTTCCATAGCATTATGTCGTATGGCATTTTACTGTGGGGTCGGGCTGCCGACATTGAATCCATTTTTATTTTACAAAAGAGGGCTGTCAGAGCCATTTATAATCTACATCGCCGCGAATCTCCTAGAGAACTATTTAAAACGATTAATATTATGACGGTACACTGCCAATTCATTTATGAAAATATTATGTATGTAAGAAAAAATCTACATCTTTTTAATAAAATCAGTGATAGGCATAATTTTAATACTAGAAATAAAGATAAAATAGATCAACCATTTTTCAGATTATCTAAAGTACGTACATCTTTTATGGGGTACTGTGTTAAATGTTACAATAAAATACCTTGTGATATATTACAATTAAATGAAAGAAAATTTAAAACTCATATAAAAGCACACTTTGTAAACAAGCATATTACAAATTAGAGGATTATATCCAAGATAAGAATGCTTGGAAACATGCTGGTCCTGCTCCATAGGACAATTTAGAGTCTAGACAAAATCAAACTGGTTGCTAATTTAACTGTATAATTTATAATTTTTATGATATTAATTTTTATTTTCTGTGATTAATATAAATTTAACTCACACACTGACTTTTTTTTTGGATGATCATATATAATGTTTGTAAATATGTGAGCACCATGTACCTATCGCATTTATTAATTTTTCTGTCATTACTTCACTTTTCATTCTTTTTACCAATTGTGGTAAGTAATTTTTGTTTTTATTCTAGGTACATCGTCTTCACCTATAATTATTAATTAATGTATACAAACTATTGTTAACATTTTAAAAGAGTAAGTATGGAGTTTCTTGCCCATTCTTCTCCATACATAACTACCTTTTGGAAGGCGCAACTAGAATCAATTAACTATTCATGTAATTTTTGACGTTCAAAAGTGCCTATTTAAAATAAATGATTTTACTTTGACTTTGACAGATACAAAAATCGTAGTTTTGACAACTTTATTCTTAAAATTATGTTTTTTAGGCGGCTATTTTGATTATAATCTGTGCCAAACGCGTAATTTCACCTCTCGTAACTAATCATCTGCTAACTAGCGTTTATAAATAAAGTTAATCATTGATTAAGAGTAATTAGCTAAACAGTGGCTAATCAGTGATTAGCGAGATTTTTATAAATAAGGCTGTACTTCTCTCGTTAAATGGCGCCGCTGCATGATGCATACAGTGGCGTGAATTCGAAATTAACTGCTAATTTGTTTTAAAACATTAACAGTCTTATTCATAAACGCCTCTTAAATTTTAATCATTTGCTAAGCAACTGATTAGCAAAATTCTTATTCATAAACGCTATTTAGCGCTAAGAGGTTGCTAAACAATTGATTAGTAGCTGTCAGAATTAAACACCACCGGTGCACTGTTTAGAGGATGATAAGAGGAAAAATGGCGGATTTTACTTGAATCAGCTGTTCGATTTAATAGATTTTTGTGTGTTTCGAAGTTATTTTGTTCCTAATATCGAGTTGTGCTATATTAAATATGGATTTCAACAATATTTTACAGGATTTCCAAAACGACGTAGAAGAATTGAATAATTTTGAAACGCCGGCGGGTAGTAGGCGGAAGAAGACCTACAAAGCTCGTTTTAAATACGCTACGAGACTGATTACCTGTTATATGTTCTTCATTCGAAGTACAAATGATGAAAGGATTTATTGGGAAAACTCAATCAAGAGGAGGCTCAGTAGGTGCTCAGGAGGTTTGAAGAGAATGAGTTCATGAGGAAGCTCATCGGGGATAGTGATTATCCAGTGTGTTATCCCATGTGCCCCTCATTTTATAGCGCCAGTTCTAAGACCCAGAACTAAAGAAAAGCCACGTTATGGCAGTCACACACAAATAACAAGAGACATTTTATAGAAAACAATTTATTTTGATATACAATAAAGCCACATTTTTGTTTTAAATTAGTTTCCAATATTCTTCCTCCAAAGACATGTGTGCCATTATTTTGTCATGCCACTCTCATTCCTCATCTTTTTTACGTAGCATGGTCTATATCTCCCTCGCCGTCTTTGCGAGGTTGAATAATAGTATTGGTGCTAGTGGCTTTTATAGCAGCAGTCAAACTTGTACCTGTAAACAAGAATAATAATTGTTATTAAAGGACACTGAAACCCCGGTGCAAAAGCACTAGGAAGTAATATAAAATAGACACATGTACCTACATACACTTCTTAAAGAGTATATTCGTGTTAAGAGGCCGTGCACGAAATCGACTGATTTTGATCAATTTTGTTCATTGTTTGTGAGAAAGGGAAACATAATTTTAACAAAATTATTTGAGATTTGAAAAGTCGTGTTCTTTGTTATGCATGTGGCTGAAAGGGATTTTTCAAATAAATTAAGTACTCACGGTAAATCACTAATATTTGCAACAAGTTTTCCGAAAAATGACGCGAGACTGACATTTGATCATCATTCTACAAGAAACTACTTTTTATTTTGAACATTAAAAATTATCATCAACATCATTATATGGTCTACTTGCATGTGGCGGAACCACTTTTTTCAACTTCCATACAAAATATAGCAGAAAAATTATATTTAAAAAACCTTTTTTTGTTTTAAACCTCGTCAGTAATATATATTTTTGCTATTATTTAGCAAATCATATCAAGAAATTTAAAAATCACAAATTAGTCTTCAGCTATCCTTGAAATATAATCAAAATTTTATTTAATGATTATACAATATCTTCATTAAGTAAATCAATGGCGAAATAAACTATACTTTGGAGAGCACAAAAATGATGAAACTATTAAAAGCTGCTGTGACTGACACGAATGGTTTAGCACCATGAAAACTGTACTTTTATAGTTACACAGACTTAATGTTTCGATTATTTCAAGTTTTCTGACAATTAGTTAAGAAATTGATAAAAACGAGTTTTTTTCGTGCACGGACCCTTAACAAGCGTATGACATGAAAATACATAGCTATTATCGGCTACTGCTTTAACATTAATTTGGTCAGTTTACATTAGTAAGTAGACATAAATTCAGAGATAAATACCTTTTCCTGGTTACTGGTTATTGGAGCTTATTATTTTCCTTGCTACCACCTCAAACACAATGAAATAAACTTATTAAATTATTTTATTAAATTTCAAATTTTCCGATAATTTTTTTGACTTTTGTCTGTCAAAGTCACGACAGATACAAAATTCGTGGTTCTGACGGCTTTATTCTTAAAATTGTTTTTTAGTCGACTATTTTGATTATAATCTGTGCCGAACGCATAATTTCACCTCTATTTCGTTTCGCAACTAATCATCTGCTAACTAGCGTTTATAAGGCCTGTGTTCACCAACATTCAAACCACCGGTTAGGTATTTAAACAGTTGATTTATGTCAAATTTCCTAAGTAAAGAACTGATTAAGGCCTGTGTTCACCAACATTCAAACCACCGGTTAGGTATTTAAACAGTTGGTTTATGTCAAATTTCCTTTGAAATTTCGAGTAAACAACTGATTAAATATCTAAACAGTTGATTTAAATGTTGGTGAATACACCGGTTAGGTATTTAAACAGTTGGTTTATGTCAAATTTCCATAGAAATTTTGAGTAAACAACTGATTAAATATCTAAACAGTTGATTTAAATGTTGGTGAACACAGGCCTTAGGCCTGTGTTCACCAACATTCAAACCACCGGTTAGGTATTTAAACAGTTGGTTTATGTGAAATTTCCTATGAAATTTTGAGTAAACAACTGATTAAATATCTAAACAGTTGATTAAAATGTTGGTGAACACAGGCCTTAGTTAGCTAAACAGTGGCTAATCAGTGATTAGCGAGATTTTTATAAATAAGGCTGTAATTTGACACCAAAAACTATGGTAGGTAAATTGAAAGCTCCGAACTTCGCTAAAGTTATGCCGCGCCAACGAGCAACGACCATATAGCCCATAGACGCCTAATGTTTGATCAAACGCATCAAAACAATTCTGTCAACTAGCTGAGGTATGAGGAAGCGGGGTACTGCGTTCTGATTGGCCCTACCAAGGTCATTACGTATTACTAGGGATGGGGCAAGTTTAAATAAAACACGAAGGTATCGATATTTTTTTAAATAAGTGGCTGTTTAACCTTCCTATTTCTTAATAGTATTTTAACATGCACTTAATGTAATTAATATAGGTACTTAAAGTAATAACATATACAGCCTTATTTATAAAAATCTCGCTAATCACTGATTAGCCACTGTTTAGCTAACTAATTAGTTAGCTGTTAATCAATGATTAACTTTTCTTTATTTATAAACGCTAGTTAGCAGATGATTAGTTGCGAAACGAAATAGAGGTGAAATTATGCGTTCGGCACAGATTATAATCAAAATAGTCGACTAAAAAACATAACTTTAAGAATAAAGCCGTCAAAACCAACCAGATTTTTGTATCTGTCGTGACTGTTGGGATCCCAACACTAAAGTTATTAAATGATGCGAACATCACTAGCGCACGCGCTTGGTAGCCATCTTTATTAGAATGTCTCGTTCACTTTTCCTCACGATCGGTCCGCGACAGGTCGCAACAACGTGCTCCTGCCTACTAAGCTGCCTACCTACCAGATTGATGGTGTTTGGTGAGAAATAAATCTCATTAGTAGAACTGGCTGTTTTTTCCTTCACAAGTTCCATTACTACACGTCTATACATGGTCCTTCGAGTTTCGAGAACATACAGTGAAGACAGCATCACCTCAAGTCAGCAGTGCAGACGCATCATCGATCATCAGTTCATCAGGCAGGCACAGGTTTTGTACCATATACATTCCTCGCGCTAAAGACCTCGGTACGTATTATCGTCAGCGGTGCAGACGTTATACGAGGAAGTGCAGTTTTACCACGTCGGCAGTGCAGACGCTAAGAAAAGTTTCCCGTCGGCAGTGCAGACGCTAAGAAAAGTTTCCCGTCGGCAGTGCAGACGCTAAGAAAAGCTTCCCGTCAACGCAGCAGTGCAGTGCAGACAAAGGAAGACATCAAAGTCCCGTGCATATTGCATATATTCACGTCGGCAGTGCTTGCAGACGTAATACATACAGCATCCCTGAATACCTACATACATTATTACGCATCAAGAGAAGGGCAGACGGGACACGGTGCGAACGACGCATGTACCAGACGAAGTGGGCGGACCCAGCCAGCGGTGTACGCAGGCGTACGACAGCCGCCATTTTGAAGCGCAAGATTCGCTTAGCCTCACGTTAATCGTCGCGTGTGTTGTGTTGTGCGTATATGCGCGGTCCTTGCGAAAAATAATAGTGATCGGCAAAACAGTGTTTTTAAATAAGTTTACTATAATTAGCTTAAAAATAAGTTTCAGTAGTGTTACATTATAACCATGGAGCTGAAGGATTTAATTGCCGCACGTGGCTACTTGAAAGGTACGATTACGAGGTTACAATCTGCTTGTTCGCAATCATTAGTTAGTATTTCCAAAGAAACTTTATTAGCTAAACGACAAAAGTTGATAGATACGTTTACGCAATACGAATCTCACAATATAAAAATCTCGTCTCTCCATCCAGAGGACAAGGAGGACATCGAGCAAGTAGAAAACAGTTATTATTTCATCATCACAGCAATAGATGAGGAACTCAATCGCCGTAACAGTGCTAGCAACAATCATTCAGCTCCTAAGTCAGTTAACTTACCGCCGATTGACATACACATTTTCAGTGGTAAGTTCTCAGAATTCGTACCTTTTATTAACCTGTTTAATTCCTTAATTGACAATAATAAGTGCCTTGACAAGGTTCAGAAACTGTATTATTTACGCTCGTACTTAAAAAACGAGCCATATGACTTAATTAAAAATTTACCTTTGACAGGTGAAAGTTATGTAAAGGCCTTGCAAATAATAAATAAGAGATATAATAATAGGCATAGATTAATAAATGAGCACATCAACTTGTTATTAGATATTAAGCCGCTAACAAAGTCAACGGCATCTAACTTAAGAGATTTTGTGTCAAATGTAAAACAATTGCTTGCCACTCTCAGTAACTTGGAGCCAAACGTACAATTTTGGGATGCTGTAATTTTGTGTATTTTATATCGAAAATTAGATACGTACACCTCCCGTGCATTTCATCTCGAGAGAAACGCCGATGAAGAGCCAACTATAGAAGCCTTCTTGGATTACATGGATAAACGAGCACTGGCGCTTGAAAATGCTGATCCAGGGATCTCCCACGGGCAGCTACGCCAGTCTCCTAAAGAGCCAGGGCAAGCCGCTGGTAGGCTAGTGGCAAACACAGCTGCTCAGGAGCCGTCATGCTCATACTGTAAGTTGAAACATAAACTTTATTCTTGTAACACTTTTAAATTACTGAATGTAGATCAGCGAGTGAAGTTTGCCAATGAAAATGCCCTATGCAATATTTGTTTACGTGCTCACACTGGAAAGTGCAGATATCATTTCCGGTGTGCAAATTGCAAGGAAGCACACAATACCCTGCTACATTGTGGCACAGATAATAATAAGTGTAATACACAAACCACTGGCTCAGCATCAACCGCATCATTAGCAGCAAGCAATAACAACAATAATAATGTTCTTTTACCCACAGCTAAGGTGAAACTTGTTGCTCGGGATGGTGCTGAAGTCCAAGTTAAAGCCCTGCTTGACAGTGGGTCCCAGCTGACCTTTATCACACAAAGGGCATTACAGCTGCTTGATTTGGAACCTGCTCCTAGCAATGTCAATGTAGTTGGTATCACTAATTCAAAAACGAGGTTGAAGCATTGCTTGCCTCTTGAAATACTTTCCCTAACTAACCCTTTCAAGGTTGCAGCCACATGTCATGTTGTTGAACAAATAACCTGTAACTTACCTCAATATAAGTTCAATACCTCAGACATTTTGATGCCTAAAAATATTAAACTGGCTGATGATCAGTTTAATGTACCAGCTGAGATTGATTTATTAATGGGAGCAGACATATTTTTTCAGGTGCTGCTGCCTTCAGAGCTGCCGGTGCTGCGTGAATGCCAGCAGTCTGCAACAGAGGCTAGCAGTCCGCAACCACATCTTGTCAACACTCAGTTTGGATATATTGTTGGAGGTACCTTACCACACGCTAATTTATCAAAGGTCTGCAATAAGGTAAGCTTAAAATGTAATACATGTGAGTCAGATGTTAATGAAACCTTAACTCAATTCTGGAAAACAGAAGATGTTCCAAAAATCTATGATGAAAGATCATCAGAGCAAGAGCTCTGTGAATATATTTTTAATAACACTGTTCAGTTGAAAGAAAATTGTTTTGAAGTTGCTTTACCATTGAAATTACCTCTTAATGAAGTCAATGATTCGTTGGGTGATTCTTTTAATCTTGCATTAAAAAGATTTTTAAACTTAGAAAAGAAATTACATAAAGATCCCAAACTTTTCTCTGAGTACCAAAAATTCATTCATGAATATTTAAATTTACATCACGGTCAGTATGTAGACATTGGGCAGTACGAATTAAACAAAAATGCTATATACTTTTTGCCACATCATGCAATCTTGAAGCCTGAAAGTAAAACGACTAAGCTGCGTACAGTGTTTGATGGCTCTATGAAAACTAACAAAAAAGTTTCACTTAATGATTTGCTTTTAAATGGACCCATTGTACAAAGAGATTTATTTGAAATATTGTTATTATTTCGTTGTGGTGATTTTACATTTACCTCTGATATAAAACAAATGTTTAGAAATATACGTGTAACACCAGAGCATACCTCTTTGCAAAACATATTGTGGAGAGATAGCCCCGATGAGCCAATCCAATGCATTAAGCTTGACACGGTCACATACGGGTTGAAAAGTTCAAATTATCTAGCCACTCGTTGTCTTAAAGAACTAGCGGTACAAAATAAAGACACTTTTCCGCTAGCTTCATTCATTATAGAAAACTGTACATATGTAGATGATATTATTTATGCAGATAATGACTTGAATACTATCTTAGAGGCCAAGTCACAAATTCGCCAGCTTTTGAAGTTAGGTAACTTTCACACACATAAGTGGTCATCAAATGATAATAGAATATTGTCTGACATTCCTTCAACTGAACAGCAGTTTGATGATTTAGAGCTACAAACTGATGATTATTATTTGAAGACTTTGGGCTTACAATTGATGGTTAAAGATGATAAATTTAAAATGTCTTGTCCAGAAACATTTAATAATCATAATTTTACAAAGAGAGATATCCTCTCCTATATTGGGAAAATGTTTGATCCCATGGGCTTTGTCAGTCCCATTATTGTACAAGCAAAAGCTATAATGCAAAAGCTATGGTCTTCCAAGACTGAATGGGATTCCATGCCTGATGATGATATTAGGAAAGCATGGCTTGAATTCTCTTCCAGTCTAGCTGCAATGAAGCCAATTTTTATCAATAGGAATATACATATAACTGAGTTAAGTAAACTTGAATTAATAGGATTCTCAGATGCATCCAGTTCTGTAGCATACGGATGCTGCGTGTACCTGCGAGTTACAAATAACGATGGTAAAGTCAAAATGTACTTGTTGTGTTCAAAATCGCGCATAAATCCGCTTCAAAATAAAAATAAAACTGTACCCCGCTTAGAACTTAACGCTGCTCTGCTTCTCTCAATGCTTATGGCAAAGGTTTATTGCACGCTGAAATTAAAGTATAATATAAGCAATATTTACTTGTTTTCTGATTCACAAATTGTTCTCGCATGGTTGCACACAGAACCCATGAAACTTAACGCTTATGTTGCAAATAGGGTAAGAGCAATCACTAAAAATATGCCTAACTGTCAGTGGCTATATGTAAACACTGAGAATAACCCTGCAGACTTTATCAGTAGGGGTGTTACGCCAAGTGAGCTTCATGCCTGCAGCCTATGGTGGGATGGCCCTGGATTTCTGCATGACAGTGAATATAAATTTAATTTTAAAATAGATGTACCTGCGAACTTACCTGAATTAAAAACTGGGTCAGCATTCTCCGCCAGCCAAGTGTCTTCATGTACCAGCAATGTTTTCGATCATATATGTAAATATTCTAGCATTCACAGGATGGTACGTACATTGGCTTATGTAATGCGGTTTATTAATAACATAAAGGGTGGCAAAATAGCTCACAAATATCTCTTAAGTTCTGAATTGAATAATGCCTTGATGTTGCTTATTAAGAATGAACAAGAAATATATTATAAAGACGAAATTGAATGTTTAAAAAATAATAAAAGTGTAAAAGGTCCCTTACAAAGCTTATGTATGTAGTTTAGGTATCCTGCGTGTAGGTGGCAGGCTACACCATTCTAACATTCCACATGCTCATAAACATCAGGTTATTTTACCAAAAGGATCACATGTTACTAATTGTATTATAAGATCTGAACATGAAAAGCTATTACATGCAGGTCCAAAATTATTACTGTGTAACTTAAACCAAAAATATTGGATAACTAATGGATTAATGTATGTCAAAAAATTAATTCATAAATGTATAATATGTTTCAGACAGAAGGCAAAGGCCTCTAAACAGTTGATGGGTTCCTTGCCAGCTGACAGAGTGACTGCTATGAGTCGCCCTTTTGAGAAAGTCGGTGTGGATTTCGCTGGGCCTATTGATATTAAACTCTCGCGCGTGAGACGCTCCGTGGTAGGGAAAGGTTACATTTGTGTATTTGTGTGTTTCGCTACAAAGGCAGTTCACCTCGAAGTCACATCAGATCTCACTTCAGATGCCTACCTCGCTTGCCTTAAAAGATTTATTTCTAGAAGAGGACTGCCCAAAGAAATCTACTCTGATAATGCTAGTACTTTCAAAGGTGCAAGGAACCAATTAACTGAGCTTTATCAATTACACTCTTCACAGAATCACCAAAGACAAGTATGTCAATTTGCAGCCCAGAGAGGCATTAACTTCCATTTTATACCAGCGTATTCCCCGACCTTTGGCGGGCTATGGGAATCTGCTGTGAAAATGACCAAGTACTTTCTGAGAAGAGTATTACAAAAGCAATTGTTAACCTATGAACAATTAAACACTGTACTAATAGAGATAGAAAGCATATTAAACTCTAGACCTCTGATTCCTATGTCATCTGATGTAAATGATTTTAACTACTTAACACCAGGTCATTTTTTAATAGGAAACTCATTAACAATGTATCCTGAAAATGATGTAACTACTGTTCCTCAAAATAGACTCAAGTTTTGGCAAATATGTAATCAAATTAAACAATCATTCTGGAAAATGTGGTATAAACAGTATCTTAATACATTACAAAATAGACCTAAGTGGTTAGATATCTTGCCTAACATTAAGACAGGCACAATTGTTATTTTAAAAGAAGATAATGTACCCATAATGTCATGGCCCATGGCCAGAGTTACCAAAATATTTCCCGGCCATGATGGTCATGTAAGAGCAGTAGAGGTCATAAATTCGAAGGGAAATACCCATGTGCGATCTGTTACAAAAATTTGTATCTTACCTATAGATGATAATGTTTATTGATATTTTTATTGTGCTAGCTTAAGGTAGCTAGAACAATTTTATTTTTTTTTCTCTTGTTTCCTCTCGTAAGGCCGGAGCATGTTGGGATCCCAACACTAAAGTTATTAAATGATGCGAACATCACTAGCGCACGCGCTTGGTAGCCATCTTTATTAGAATGTCTCGTTCACTTTTCCTCACGATCGGTCCGCGACAGGTCGCAACAACGTGCTCCTGCCTACTAAGCTGCCTACCTACCAGATTGATGGTGTTTGGTGAGAAATAAATCTCATTAGTAGAACTGGCTGTTTTTTCCTTCACAAGTTCCATTACTACATGTCTATACAGTGACTTTGACAGACAAAAGTCAAAAAAAAAATCGGAAAATATGAAATTTAATCAAATAATTTATTATGTTTATTTCATTGTGTTTGCGGTGGTAGCAATGAAATTAATAAGCTCCAATAATTGGAGTAACCAGGAAAAGGTATTTATCTCTGAATTTATATCTATTTACTAATGTAAACTGACCAAATGAATGCTAAAGCAGTAGCCGATAATAGCTATGTATTTTCATGTCCTATACGCTTGTTATCACGAATATACTCTTTATGAAGTGTATGTAGATACATGTGTCTATTCTATATTACTTCCTAGTGCTTTTGCACCGGGGTTTCAGTGTCCTTTAATAACAATTATTATTCTTGTTTACAGATACAAGTTTGACTGCTGCTTTAAAAGCCACTAGCACCAATACTATTATTCAACCTCACATAGACGGCGAGAGAATTATAGACCATGCTACGTAAAAAAGATGAGGAATGAGAGTGGCATGTCAAAAGAATGGCACACATGTCTTTGGAGGAAGAATATTGGAAACGAATTTAAAACAAAAATGTGGCTTTATTATGTATCAAAATAAATTGTTTTCTATAAAATGTCTCTTTTTATTTGTGTGTGACTGCCATAACGTGGCTTTTCTTCAGTTCTGGGCCTTAGAACTGGCGCCATAAGATGAGGGGCGCATGGGATTACACACTGGATAATCACTATCCCCGATGAGCTTCCTCATGAACTCTTTCTCTTCAAACCTCCTGAGCACCTACTGAGCCTCCTCTTGATTGAGTTTTCCCAATAAATCCTTTCGTCATTTGTACTTCGAATGAAAAATATGTAACAGGTAATCAGTCTCGTAGCGTATTTAAACGACCTTTGTAGGTCTTCTTCCGCCTACTACCCGCCGGCGTTTCAAAATTATTCAATTCTTCTACGTCGTTTTGGAAATCCCGTAAAATATTGTTGAAATCCATATTTAATATAGCACAACTCGATATTAGGAACAACATAACTTCGAAACACAAAAATCTATTGAATCGAACAGCTGATTCAAGTAAAATCCGCCATCTTGCCTCTTAGCATCCTCTTAACAGGGCACCAGTGGTGTTTAATTCTGACAGCTACTAATCAATTGCTTAGCAACCTCTTAGCGCTATATAGCGTTTATGAATAAGAATTTTGCTAATCAGTTGCTTAGCAAATGATTAAAATTTAAGAGGCGTTTATGAATAAGACTGAAAATGTTAAAAATAAAAACAAAATATCAAAATTCTTTCCGTCTTTATTTTAAAAGGATTTTTTTTTTTTTCAGAGGTTGTTTCATATATTGTACCTAATAGTTAAAAAAAAACACTAAATTCTAAAATTCAAATAATTATTCATAGAATACAATAATGGCCTATAATATTCCTAATGCTGGGACAGACGCCTCCTCTCCGTGAGGGGGAAATTTTCTGTGTGGATTAAAATACACCTAATTTTTGGACAATCAAAAACACATAAGTTAATCATTTTTGAAATGTATTAACTTTGTCTAAATCTTCCGAACAGTGTTTGTGTTGAGCAGACTTTGTAAAAAAAGCTAGCCTTGTGGAAATATAATTTGTGCATAACACGTATTGACAAATCCAGTACATGATTGGTTACTTCAGAGTGGAATTGATGGTTACATAAATTAGGAAATAGTTCCTCGCCAATGAAAATGCTGAAAGTATTATTGAACAGGACGTTGGTTTTACGCTTTTGGTTATTTTTTTTATTTTTTCAAGGTATGCTTTTATGGTTATTTCAGAACGACGACAAATTTTGATCACAGTTGGTGAAGGGTATATCAAGCCACCTTTGTCTCTATAAGTTATTAGACTACTTTTAACTTTGGATTTTATTTTAATCCTATCAAACACTAAAGTGGCGATAATAATAATTCGCCTTTGCATTGGGCAGCTTTTCTCCATTGTACCTAATGAGTTTTTTTTTTTTTTTTTTTTCAATTTCTTATTTATACCTATAGTATAGGTTTTTGCTTTATCGATAACAGATTTGGTCAATTTGGATTTGCTGCATCACTATTTATGTTTACCTAATAATAGAGGAAAAGAGATAGCGAAAAAATTACTTTCAAAAGAAAGGGACGCAAACATGAAAGACATCAACGAGAGTCCTTGCACCTCTGGTTCACCTACAAGTATGACCAGTATAAGATGAACTCCGATAAATAATATAAGAAAATAAATCTAATTAGGTACACTATACTCCATTTATAATAGCATTAGACAGAAGTTAAAAAAGGTTATTTTTGATGCACACTTTATAACAAAAGTACAATAAACTTGTTATAGTTACGATTGACGCCAAATCGATTAAAATGAATTTATATATCAGCTATCACACTTAATTGTAATCATTTAAAAAAACAACCATATGAAATTAAGTAGCTTTCATTTAGATATATTATTTCATTCCAATTTAAAATTACAGTGCCTATGCTAAAAACCTAAAAGAAGCAGGAGTCAACAATACTGTAACGCTTTTTGTTTCACTATAATCCTACCAAATCTAAAATGTTACTTAATCCCTTCATAAGCTGTGACAGCCGGGGATTTCTAATTTTACTGGTTTATGTCGTCTGTGAAATTGACTTGACAATGTTCTAAGATTGTCATGTATGTCATTTACTTGTGAATACTTTGTTTGTTATTGTTTAATTTTCGTGATTTTGTTGTTATTTATTAAAATAATAAATAATATTGAGTTATTTCTTTACTATTGTATTGTTATCAGTGTTGTCATTGGGTTGTTTGTACAAAACGTAACTTTTTTTTTTGAGCTACTTGTGATCCCGGTGCGGGACCGAGTGGCTTACAACATATAAGTGCTGAGTCTGACCAAAGCCAACGGCGAAAAAAACGTGGTCCAAAAGTTGACTCCGACGAAATAATAATGTCTCCCAAAAAAAAGAGAATTCTGCGTGCTGTAGAAAAACAACCTGTGATAAATATTTTTAAGCAATTGGAGTCCTGGCCTGCAGATACTCCTCATTATAGGACTGAGATGATAAACAAAATCGCAGAAGTTGCCGGTAAGGATGATTCATAAAATTATTACTATAAAAATATTTGAAACTAACATGCATTGTGATAAAATGTATTATATTTTAGAAACTCCGCACATGATTTTATTATTTACAGGCGTATCTCGGGCTACTCTGTCCAATATTCTCAAAGAGTACAACATAAAAAGTCGCCTGCAATCTCCCCCTCCCCAACAGAAGCACATGAAACGTGATGATTTTGATGACATCACATTTAGTGGAATATGCAGGAAAATTCATTCCTTCTTCTTTAATAATGAGTTGCCCACCTTGGACAAGATGCTGGAAGCAGTTAACAGTGACGAGTCTTTGCCAGATTTAAAAAAAAACAGTCTGTATAAAATAATTAAATAAACATTAAAGTTCACATAAATCAAACGGAGCAGAAAAAGTGCACTCATAGAAGTCATAGACAAGCAGGAGATCGTCCTTTGGAGACTAAAATATCTTCATGACATAAAAAGGCTAAGAAATAAGGGAAGGAAAATATATTATTATTTAGATGACACTTGGCTAAATGAAGGTACAGTGCTTCTAAATTTCTTAACAGCTATTTATGCACTAAGCAGTGTATGACCTCTTGCATTCAATAACATTATAATTAATTATACATTTAAACATAATTTCATAAAATTGGTTCGTGAAATGTATTTATATTAATAACCTTTTATCATACAAACAGGTCACACGAAAAGCCTAATATGGCATGACACTAATAATAAGTCTTCAAAAGAAGCACATTGGGAAGGTCTATCTGCTGGTTTAAAAAATCAAACTTATAATCGGTCATACTGGTATGTATTTTATGGACTGTCCTCGCCATAAAAAAATGAGCACCTCATTGTTATTAACTATTAATTAAGTAATACATATTATATTGTATTATGAATTAACGCATGCAAAGCGAACTTTTAAAGTTATAAATTTTGTTATAGTATTTATCTATGAACTATTTCCTGCAGTGAAATTATATAGGGGGTACGGAATAATTGACTTGTATTAATTTTATTTCACAGGGTTTGTGAAGGGTTTTTAATGGATGCTGCATTAATATTTGATGCAAAGAAAGGTGATGAAGATGACCATTTCGAAATGGACGCCTTCAACTTTAATAATAATAATAATTTATTTATTTACACTTCAAGACACAATCATCTGTGTAGCCCTGACTCTTGTACTAGGATTTCCTGTTTCATAAGAGCCAGACGTCTCAATTTACAGGGAATATGTTATAGAAGCGCGATAGACAAAAGTGAAAATGGTTCAAGTTAATTTTGTCAAAAATTGAGAGTGGCGCTGTAATTGTTGTGGACAATGCGCTATACCACTCAAGGACATTGGAGAAGCTGCCAACCACAGCTACACGAAAGGCAGATATACAGGAATGGTTTAAAAGCAAAAATATTCCTTTTGAGGAAAAAGATCTTAGGGCAACTTTATTAGAAAAAGCAAAAATACAAAGACATTTATACCAAAAGTTTGTTGTAGTTGAGATGGCTAGAGAGAAGGGTATTTCAGTATTGCGCCTCCCATCATACCACTGCGAGTTCAACCCTATAGAATTAATATGGGCTCAAATGATGGGGTATGTGGCTCAACATAACAAAACGTTCAAATTAGACAAGGAGAAACAATTACTCCCACAAGATCTGGATAGTATTACGCTAGAACGATGGCAGTCTTGCGTTGCTCATGCAATTAAAGAAGAGAAAAGGTTAAAGCATAATGGATGATGTGGTAGAAAGATTTATTATTAGGTAACATCGGTGAAACTTCTTCATCTTTATTCTCTGATGATAGTGACTAAATTATATGATGAAGACGAAGAAGTTACACCAACTATTGTGTGTTGAAAGTTGTTGTTTTAAATAAAATATTGTAAAAAAAAAAGACTTTTATTTCCTTTGATCTTAATTAAATTTAAATCATCACGACGTAATCGTTTGTTTCATTCATTCGTTTTGTTGTAAGTAATGTGTGATGAAGATGTTATTACGACCTATTTATCAAAGTTATGTTAAAACATTTTTAGTTTAATTGTTTAAACTTATAACTTTGAATAAAATGTTTCGCACTCCTGCTTCTACGAGCCTCTTTTTTCTAATGCTATAGTAAATGGAGTATAGTTTACAAATTAAAATAAAAGTCATGTCCTTTCAATGAATTCCATATCGATGTATTTAGTAGTAATAACTAAACGCAAACATATATTTGTTTTATTTCTATGACGTCTATAAATCAAGTTCTTATAACATCTTATTTTCAAACTACTCATAAGTTGGTTTCGATTTTATTTTAAAATTTTGATGCTGTGCAGTGTTCAGTTAAATAAATACTTGTTTTAAAAATGTCAAAAAGGTTGTGTAAAGTACATTCTGATCGTTTTTGTTATGTTTGTGGTGAATTTATAATATCTAAAAAAGGATAACCCATAACGGAATCACTTAAACATGCATATTTCGGTTATTTCGAAATTTCGGTCTGTCACCAGGACAAAACATGGGCTCCTCACGTTTTTTGTGAAAGATGCAGAAAAACTCTAAGCTCTTGGGCTGCTCTCGGACAAGTCAGCGATGAACATGGAGAGCGTTTTCATCAGGATTTGAAATTTTTTGAGCAAAATTATCAAGGATACTGGGACCGGGCCATGTTAGGTGATTATTGCTGGTCTCTTATTAGAGATACAGACACGAATAAATACAAGAAAAAAGCTAAGACAGTTCACTTTTAATTTTTTGTTTGATATTTTTGTAAGTATTATTTTTTGTAAAAAAATATCAAAAATAATAAATATCTTGGAAACATGACGTGTTAGATTTTTTTATAATTTTTCTGAAACTCAGTGCACCTCGATTGTTAAGAAAAAAAACGTTTCATTCAAAGGACAAAAACTTTGTAAACTAGTGTTATGAATATGATTGTAACTTTTAACTTACCGATGAATTTGTTATGCCATCTTTAAGGAAACTCGAAGTCTGGCTGTTTTTACCACACCAACGTATTGTATTATAATATTTACTAGCTTTTGCCCGCGGCTTCGCCCGCGTGGATGTCGGTTATCGCATAAAAAAGTACCCTATGTACTACCCTCTCCATATCCCAGGCTATATCTCAAAATTCTAACTTAATATTAATTTTAATGTGACTCACCATGTGTTTATTACCGAGCTGGTAATGAGTTAAACTATCGAACTAATGTGCACACTAATAGGGTTGAAAATAAAACCACAATTGTGTACTGATCTAATCTAAGCTGGTATATTTAATTAAAATTGCGAGACCCCAACCAAATCGCGGTAACGAAACCATAGCGAGATCTATTTCGACGTCAACGCCATCTATCGAGCTTGACATCAAACTTTTGACATTTCACAATAATAACTATGGTTTTATGGTTTCTTCATGAACACTATGTGAATAGAAACCGAAACAAATGATTTAATATAGTAAAAGTACTTATGTTCTGAACGTGAATGAGTCTTTACCTAAAGATAACAAACACAAAATCAAAATACGAAATTTCACTCAAATTCTTAAAGCAATCAATTGTACCAAATACAACACGAAATAAAATTGCGACACAAATAATAATTTTAGAATAATTCACGTAAGTACTAACTTTTCTCAGGGTCACGTTCGCAATTGGACGAAATATTAGACATTTATTTTGTACTTGCAACACGATCTGGATGTAGAATTCGATTAATCGACTAATAATTGACCGGTTGACATTTTAGCGGGAACACCACTAAACGAACGAAAAAAGAAAACAAAATACGTCTATACTCTGTGGTCGTGTGGCGGTGTGACGCGATGCTTAATGTAAACATTCATCAAGGTTATACTTGCGTAAAGTAATGGATTCAATGAGAAAACGGTTTAATCTTAGAAGAATCTTATACAGAATTACTGAGAAATAAGTGTAGATTTCGTATTGAGTGTTAGTTTATCGAAAAGTGATAAATATGTCAGTGAAAAAGTAACGAAAGTTTTGGAATGCACAAATTTTGATCATAAGGCCGCCGTGTTTAGTAATGTTTTTATGATAAATATTCTTGTATACTGTTTGAAATACACGTAAGTAGCTAGCTTATTTATCTACGAACATAATTTGGCTAATAGCTACTGATATTATAGCGTATTGTTATCGTAATCGTATTTCCAAGAGTAAAATTCGGCAAACAAATACCTACAAAAAGTCAATAAAATGGATATAGTATGTTATCCTTAAGAGATAGACATATGCCATCGCGGACTTTTTTGAAGACCTTTTTATGATACACAATTCCACCATACATTATTTTGTTATATCTCAAAGGGTTTAGACAGCGTTTTCGTTGAAAGCTCCCAGACGGCTTATTTTTTTCCGACACCTCCAACAAATATCGTTAATTCATACAAAAATGCATACAAAAACATAACAAATTATATACTAAAACCTTCCTAGAGAACCAAGCTATCCATTGGTGAAAACAGCATGAGAATCGGTGCAGTAGTATTTGAGTTTATCGCGAACAGACAGACAGACAGACAGACAGACAGACGCGGCGGAGGACTTTGTTTTATAATATGTAGTTTTGTTATATCTCAAAGGGTTTAGACAGCGTTTTCGTTGAAAGCTCCCAGACGGCTTATTTTTTTCCGACACCTCCAACAAATATCGTTAATTCATACAAAAATGCATACAAAAACATAACAAATTATATACTAAAACCTTCCTAGAGAACCAAGCTATCCATTGGTGAAAACAGCATGAGAATCGGTGCAGTAGTATTTGAGTTTATCGCGAACAGACAGACAGACAGACAGACAGACAGACAGACAGACGCGGCGGAGGACTTTGTTTTATAATATGTAGTGATTTTCACCAATTTTTATTGACTAACGCGGGAGTGTTTACGGCTCACAGAACTGGTCGAAACTGAATCAAATTCAAATTCAAAATATCTTTATTGTGGGCTGTATGTTTGTTACAGGTCTTAACAAAAAATTTCAGTTCCAATATGTCCTGCCTAATTGGCATACAATAATTATGTGTAGGCATTAAGTTTAAAATTATTTTACACGTCAAATTTAGTTATTATAAATGTCAAAATATCAAAATACAGTTAAATTATTATTAGGTATATACAGTGAAATTAATACATGGTCAACAAATCAATCAATAATTCAAGAAATCTTGGATCGTGTAGTATGCTTTATCAATTAAAAAGTTACGTAATTTATTTTTAAACACTGGAAGTTCCTTAGTGCTCAGAATGTCAATAGGTATTTTGTTGTATATTTTTGATGCAATGCCAAAGAAGCTTTTGTTAAATAGAGCCGTTTTATGTGGTACATTAGAAATTTTTAACATATATCTTTTCGATTTGAGTTTATCAAATAGATTTTCATTTGTTTTTACAAATACAGCTATTTCATAAATGTAAATTGCAGGAAAGGTAAATATTTTAAAATCTTTGAAATATGGTTCACATGAATCATGAACACGGATACCAGCAATCGCACGTACACATCTTTTTTGCGCTTTAAACACTAAATCCCTATTAGTGGCATTGCCCCAATATATGACTGCATATCTGTGTCGACGCAACATAAGCATGGTATGCGGTCAAAAGAACTGATTGATCAACAATTTTGGATAATTTATATAAAGCATATGAGTACTGATTAAGTTTATTGCATATTGTATATTTAGTATATTTAAGAAGAGGCTAACATCATTATTAATTAATAAATGCTATTATTCAGTACATGATTTTTTGACTGATAAGAGTTTATAATGTTATATTAGGTAATCTATTAATTTTGGTGCAAATGTAATGATTTTGTTTATTACTATTTTTAGAATTAGATTATTGTTTTATTTATTGTATTCATGCATGAATGATATTTGTTCCATCCATCCACTGTACTTTGTTTATGTACTTTTGTTTTTTATTCAACTGAGTGGATCTAGAAACTTATATACCTACTTATTGCCTTTGCATGCCGTAAGGTAGAATGTGGAAGAGCTATTTGTTAAAATGTGAATGTTGTGTGTGTGTTGTTATTTTCATTGTTACGCCCGAAATTTACTAATTTAGTTTTTCCTACATTGATAATTAAGTTATTATCCGTCAGCCAGTTAATTATATTGCGAAGAGTGGAATTTATGTCATTTTCAAAAGTATCAGTATTTTTACCTGTAAATATGGCTGTGCTGTCATCAGCAAAAAGGATCATGGGATGCTGTGAAACTTTAGGCAGATCATTTATGTAGATCAAAAATAGCGGTGGACCTAACACACTACCTTGCGGCACTCCATATAGTACTTTTTTGGGCATGGATTTATGTTTTTGTTCGGTATTATTTAAGAGATTAATATTATTTATTTCTACTACCTGATATCTATCATTTAGATAAGATTCTACAAGTTTATGGACGTTACCCCTTATTCCATAACTGTACAATTTATTTAAAAGTGTTCCATGGTGCACATAATCGAACGCTTTTGTCATATCCATAAACATAGCAGAGACAGGAACATGTTTATCAATATTAGTATAAACTGGTTTTAAAAGATCATAGATTGCTAAGTTAACTGATTTATTTTTTCTAAAACCTTTTTGTTCTTTAGCAAATAGATTGAACTTCTCGAAGTGAGTATTAATTGCATTACATATAATTTTGAATAAATAGGGATAAGTGCTATTGGTCTGTAACATGCCACGTCTTCCTTGTTATTTTTCTTAAAAAGTGGCTTCACTACGGATTTTTTAAGTTTAGTCGGAAACACACCATGTTCAATACATAAGTTAAATATATGACTCAGTACTGGACTGATGATGGGAGCAACTTCCTTTATTGAGGATGTTGCGTCATCATATCCAGCACTTCTAGTATTTTTAAGTGATTTAATTATAATATTAATGTCATAAGGTATTACAGGGTTTAAAAACAAAGATTTATATGAGCTATTGGGTAATGTCAATTTGTTATTGAAAGATGTCAAATTTATATTAGTCTTATTATTATTAAAATTGACCACAACTGATGAATTATTGTTATTGAGTAAATTTATTGGTTTTATTAAATTAATATAGTAATTATTAAATTCTTCAGCAATTGTTCGTGGGTCTGATATTTTATGATTGTTTACTTTTATTTTATTAATATTTTCTTTTGGAAGTTGGCTTTTTTGTTTGTTTATAATTTTCCATGTGGCTTTCGATTTGTTCTCTGCATTGGATATTAGGTAATTATTTTGAGATTTTTGGGTGAGTTTAACAATTTTTTTGAGACGAGAACTATATTGTTTGAGAGCATTTTTCTTGTCTTCACTGGGATTGAGTCTATACTTCCACAGTTGTTTTCTTTTTTGCCGACAACACTGGCTTATTCCCCTATATAGCCATTTAGGTTTTTTAATAATTGTGTTTTTAATTTTTATAATTGGAAAACAGAGGTCATAAAAAAGTTTATAATGGTCGAAAAATATGTTGTATGCCACTTCTGGATCATTAGTTGAGTAAACATCATGAAAACTCAAACTCATTAGACATTCTTTAGTTAGGTTCTCTTTACTAAAGTCTCGCCTTTTTGTATACCAGAAGTTGACAGTACAAGTTTTTTTAACAGGAAATTTTAATAATTGTGCCGTGTGATCTGACATACCTAAGTCAATGACGTCACATTTGCTACCTCTAATATTATGGAAAATGTTGTCAATGCAAGAGTTACTTCTTGGCCTTGTTGGATTGTGTGTGCCAATTTTCATATCAAAGCTGGAAATAATATGTATAAGTTTCAGAGAAATGGAGGTTCTTTTTAACAAATCAATGTTAAAATCACCGCAAATAATCATTTTAGTTGATTGTCGATTACGTAGTTGAACTATGTTAAAAAATGTATTGAGTTCGTTTTGTGTAGATTTTGGAAGTCGGTATATACATATAATCACCACATTATGACCCAGAAGTTCAGTGGCGGAACATTCCGCTACATTAGGAACACTAAGGCTAACTAAATCTTGAGGAACCTTAGATTTATGAATATTTTTTACTAGTATAAACGATCCTCCATTTCTGTTATGTCTATTACAATTTGCCGCTAAAGTAAAATTCGGAATGGTTAGGTACATAAGGTCATACAATACGATATACATAATACGATATACATAAAATATCGACTTCTTTACTTCTAATCGAAATTATTGAGTGGCGACCTACATCAGATCTATAAGTCTGATGTGTTGACAGACATCGGTCACCTGTTATTAGGCGTCTATGGGCTATATGGTCGTTGTGCCGCGCAAATCTTTTATTTGTAATTTATTTTATCAAATTTAAATTTGGAATCATCCAAAAAGGCCTACAAAATAACCTTTCTTCAAAAGATTTTAAAACCGGCCAGTATTTTTTGAGTGTCCAGCTTTATACAAAATATCCCTAGACGGTATTGATGTGTGTACTCGTATATGTATGCATGAACATATCACGTTAAAAAGAAAACAATTATTTCGTGAATGTAAGAATGTCGCTACATTACATAATTATAGATTTGTGTGGGTTATAAGATAAGGTAAATCTTTATTTGCCTTAAACATGGTATAAAGGTGTTACAGTCAGGTATTAATCTAAAGTCCACATGTTTAGCCATACAGGTATGTATCAATTGCATGCAAAATAATTATAAGTTAATTGTTGTTCAATGTCACAGATATAAGGTCAATACAATAATATAATAGTTTTATCTCAGCATTATCCGCAATGACAGAAATTTACAGTTTATTGTTAAAAAAATCTTTAAAGTCATAAAACATATGTTCTTTCGGCCATCTCAATACTCTGTTTTTAAATGAGTTAATATTATATAACAATTTTATTTCTTTTGGAATCCATACTATATAATATTACTAGCTTTTGCCCGCGGCTTCGCCCGCGTGGATGTCGGTTATCGCATAAAAAGTACCCTATGTCCTTCTCTATCCCAGGCTATATCTCAAATTTCTAACGTAATATTAATTTTAATGTGATTCACTATGTGAATAGAAACCGAAACAAATGATTTAATATAATAAAAGTACTTATGATCTGAACGTATAATGAGTCTTTACCTAAAGATAACAAACACAAAATCAAAATACGAAATTTCACTCAAATTCTTAAAGCAATCAATTGTACCAAATTACAACACGAAATAAAAATGCGACACAAATAATAATTTTAAAATAATTCACGTAAGTACAGTCAGCAACAAAAGTCGATTAACATTTCACTTTCCTAAATCTTAATTATTGAACCAAATATTTAATTAAAATCGGAACAGAAGTAAAAGGTAAAGAAAAATAACTCTATGCTACATACCAAATATTTAATTAAAATTTTAACTAAATATTTGGTTCAATAATTAAGATTTAGGAAAGTGAAATGTTAATCGACTTTTGTTGCTGACTGTACCAAAAATGTCAAAACAAAACGAAATCCTCCGAAATGTCGCACGATACACCGTTTGTGCTGAGAAAACACTCGAAATCTAATGAACACCATTGGTGCATCACTTTTCTCAGGTCACGTTCGCAATTGGACGAAATATTTGACATTTATTTTGTACTTGCAACACGATCTGGCTGTAGAATTCGATTAATCGACTAATACTTGACCGGTACTAATACATTTTAGCGGGGACGAAAAAGAAAACAAAATACGTCTGTACTTTGTGGTCGTGTGGCGCGACGTAAACGTTCATCAAGGATATACGTGCGTAAAGTAATGGATTCAATGAGAAAACGGTTTAATCATAGAAGAATCTTATACAGAATTACTGAGAAATAAGTGTAGATTTCATATTGAGTGATATTTTATCGAAAAGTGATAAGTATGTCAGTGAAAAAGTAACGAAAGTTTTGGAATGCACAAATATTGATCATAAGTAATGTTTTTATGATAAATATTCTTGTATACTGTTTGAAATACACGTAAGTAGCTAGCTTATTTATCTACGAACATAATTTGGCTAATAGCTACTGATATTATAGCGTATTGTTATCGTAATCGTATTTCCAAGAGTAAAATTCGGCAAACAAATACCTACAAAAAGACAATAAAATGGATATAATATGTTATCCTTAGCAGATAGACATATGCCATCGCGGACTTTTTTGAAGACCTTTATAAGATACACAATTCCACCATACATTATTTTGTTATATCTCAAAGGGTTTAGGCAGCGTTTTCGTTGAAAGCTCCCAGACGGCTTATTTTTTTCCGACACCTCCAACAAATATCGTTTATTTATACAAAAATGTATAGAAAAACTTAACAAATTATATACTTAAACCTTCCTAGAGAACCAAGCTATCCATTGATGAAAACAGCATGCGAATCGGTGCAGTAGTTTTTGAGTTTATCGCGAACAGACAGACAGACAGACAGACAGACAGACGCGGCGGAGGACTTTGTTTTATAATATGTAGTGATAGTGATAAATGTGAAAGTAACTCTGTCTGTCTGTATGTTACGTTTTCACGCCTAAACCGCTGAACCGATCGTCATGAAATTTGGTAGAGATATAGCCTGGGATATGGAGAAGGACATAGGCTACTTTTTTACGCGATAACCGACATCTACGCGGGCGGAGCCGCGGGCATAAGCTAGTTTTATTATAAATGCGTATACACATGACTAGGAACACTATACTCGTCCGTGAAAAAGAACAATCGAAGTCGTTCGCCATTCGGTCACATCAAGATCTTAGTAAAATCAAACCAGGGGCCGCTGGCACTAGGGACGAATCTATCAAAATCAAAATCGAAATATTTTATTTCACATAAACCTACATGGGCACTTATGAAACGTCAGAAGCTAGGTGCACGGTTCCAATTAGTCGTTTCCTATGGAGAAGAGCCGGCAAGAAACTCCACGGTTACTCTTTTAAAAATAATTGGCTTTACAATATTATTAAATACCAGTGATAACAGGTATGGAGGACAGTGTAGGCCTTTCAACAATTACCAAGTACTTAACAAAATAGAAAAGTGCCAACAAATCTACACTCTACTAGGCCTACAACGTTCTCACATTCAGAAAATATAAAATAATCTAAGTATATAAAATATTAATGACATGATTGCAATTACAACTACAGTAACATATCTGAATAAATATCATGTCCACAAAAGCCACTAATAAAGAATTGGAATTCGATTTGTAGGTAAATAATGTCAAATAATGAAAAGATTATGTCAAGGAAGTATGTAAAAAAATAATTAAAAATTCTAAATAAACATCGTTATTTGGGAGCAGTTAATAGACATTGACATAGTTATGTTGTTTATGAGGTACCAGGGAAGCCACATGTGCAGAAGGAATTATTGCCAAACTTCCTTGTCTTCAACGTAGTCTTTTATCTTATACTAGCTTCTGCCCGCGACTTCGTCCGCGTTAAATTTCATGTTCCCCCGACCCACCCCGTCGCAACACATTGCCTGCCCGTGCTTTTACTTCGTATTCGCATAAACTTTCATTAAAAAAAAAAACCCTCAAGAATTGGACTGTAAAATGCAAAAAGATTTTTTCAAATCCAACTCGCAGTTCCAGAGATTACCTCGTTCAAAAAACAAAAAACCGGCCAAGTGCGACAAGTCGGACTCGCGCACGAAGGGTTCCGTACCATCCATACAAATCCTTATCCTTACTAATATTATAAATGTGAAAGTAACTCTGTCTGTCTGTCTATTTGTCTGTCTGTCTGTATGTTACGCTTTCACGTCTAAAACGCTGAACCGATCGTCATGAAATTTGGCAAAGATATAGCCTGGGATATGGAGAAGGACTTAGGCTACTTTTTTACGCGATAACCGACATCCACGCGGGCGGAGCCGCGTGCAAAAGCTATCCATAATAATATTATAAATGTGAAAGTAGCTCTGTCTGTATGTTACGTTTTCACGCCTAAACCGCTGAACCGATCGACCTGGGATATAGAGAAGGACATAGGCTACTTTTTTACGCAATAACCTACATCCACGCGGGCGGAGCAAAAAAAAAAAACGGCAAAAAAATCATGTCCGTTGTATGGGTGTATCCCCTTAAATATTTTTTTTTCTGTTTTTTTAGTATTTGTTGTTATAGCGGCAACAGAAATACATCATATGTGAAAATTTCAACTGTTAACTATCACGGTTCATGAGATACAGCCTGGTGACAGACGGACAGACAGACAGACAGACAGACGGACAGCGGAGTTTTAGTAATAGGGTCCCATTTTACCCTTTGGGTACGGAACCCTAAAAACTAACTCTTCAGCTTTAGAATAGACTACCTCGCAGAGTTGATCATTATTTTGCTGCGGAGTTATTATAAAACAGTTATGTCTCCTAAGATATTCATTGAAATTAAATGATGTAAGGGCAACTTTGTTCAAAATTAAATACTTGTGATGAATAACGTATTTATTTGGATAAGGATTCCTTCGCAAATAATGCATTAATTTCGAACAAATTTGATTACCATAAAAAAAGTTATAGTGAGTCAATCTTAAAAGATAGACATATGCTGTCGCGGACTTTTTTTTAGAATATTTAAAGAGGAATAATTCCAACATACATGATATTTGCGTAACTTAAACCGTTTACGCAGCGCACGCAACGGAAGCTCTAAGGATTATTTTTTCCCGTTTTTGCAACATTTTTCATTTATGCTCCGCTCCTTTTGGTTGTAGCGTGATGTTATATAGCCTATAATATTCCTCAATAAATGGACTATCCAACACAAAAAGAATTTTTCAATTCCAACCAGCAGTTCCTGAGATTAGCGCGTTCAGGCACGTGTCAGTCACACCTTGCTCGGGTCGCTCCCAATCCCTATAGACCTTACATCGCTCTGGAAGGTGCATTCTGAGTGTATCGCTCCACCCGACGCTTATACCTACGAATACGGTTCCCCCATGCATACACTTTCTGCTTCAGGATGTCGATGCGCTCTGTGACACGGGATATATAGTCCTGAGGACTGCTATCAGTCCCTAAGAACGCCCGCCTCACAAAGCGCATCACTCTAGGGCGAGTTTGCCGATGAGCGCTCTGGCCCCACCAATACGTCGTTCAATTCTGCACTGCCAAGCTGGTACAGCTGGTTTTGGTCGTGTAGCTCTGGAGTCATTAGTAAATTTGACGTGAGCTACACGACATACCGCTACAGCCACGCAGTACAGAATCGAATGAGCATCGGTGAGGTTTTCGCAGTCATCAAAATAATTTGACAAATGCGAATCCAGGACCGCCACCAGCGCCCTATTTTTGTTATGCATGGGCAAACGAGGTAAGCGTGGTCTAAGTTCGGGTGACATGAACCGATATTCTCGAATCGCACCCTCCAAAGCACTCCTCAATTCCTCATTGCACTGGGTACTTACGTTTGTAGCCCTGTCATCACTCCCCTCATCAGCTTGATTTGTGTTGAATTGTGGTGGTACTACAACAATCTGTGACGGGGGGGCCATGACATGGCTACTCTGCATTTCACTTCGCAGGCGATCAAGTACAGTGTCATCCAACATATGATTACGTTGGATGACCCGCACCTGATCCGACAGTCGTTGTGTCGAAACGTTGACAGCTGGCTCAAGCACCTGAAAAAGAGACAGCATCCGAACACGGTACGCGCTCAGATTGTTTCCCCCCTCTGTAGCCCCATAGTATGAGCGCATGACGTTTTCATTAATGGGTCACGTCCATCTCATGCGCTGCACACTTCCGCCGGGGCTATCAGAGGCCGGTGGGCCTCGAGGTCCTAAACCGTCCGGCGGCCGGCGTCCTGCCCGTCGCCGAGCAGGTGGTGGCGTGGAGCGAAGAGTCCGGAGGTGGTTGGCGTGCTTGACGTGCGGCTGATCTTGTCAACATATTAAGATCTTTATTTTCCTACTCGTATTTTCCATGTTCATTGTAGTTTTATCGGAGGTGACATCTGTCGTGTCACCTCCGATTCGGCAGTTTTTAATGAAATTCTATTGCATTGTGGTGAATTATCATCGATTTAGAATACCCTAGATACACTATCACCTACAAATCAAAGTCGCAAAAGTGTCCCATCGCTAAGTTACAAGTGTGTGCGTCTACTAAGGCAAATCTAAAACACATAATGTACTTAACAACATTTCAATTTTCCTTACATACAACCTTATGTGAATGGAATTAAGGTGTAGTTTCGAGTGCGCGCGATGGGCGGTTATGACATTTCAAAATTAGACCATCGCGCAAGTCGTAAAATTTTATTGCTCTCAGCTGTAGGTAAGATAATTTTAAACGATACTATTCCTTAAGCAAATGCTTATTAAGTCAGATTCAGTTTACGCCGCGTGACAATGAATCGTGAATCGTAAAAAAAATTTGCTTTGGAACAGAAGGATAATGGAGTGGTCTTGAAATTTTACTCAGTACTATGTGCTTAAATAAAACAGGTTGAGGTGGTTAAAATTAACTTATTTTTATTTTATTTATTAAAACAATTTAAAAAGATTGATAGATAATGGTGCCGATTCTCTTGTCACAAAATTCTCTAAACTAAGACTAAAAATCACCAAAATTTAGTTTATTCCTGTCAAACGACCATTTCCTATTCTGAAATTGACGAAAGTGACACAACTTAACTATAATTTAGTTTGACAGCTCTAAGATGGTACTGAGTTTTTAAATTTAGTGAAAATGGCAATTTAACTATTCTGAATTTGACGTTTTTAAACTAAAATTTAGATTTTCTAACTAAATCTGATATATTTATAATCGCGATTAAAAAGGTGTGGAATAAAATTAGTTTTCATGAACTAAAATTCACACCAATCACCGACTCTCACGACTTCTGGTGCAAAACCAGTACCTACTGTATATAAGGTGTATCTATTCATACACGAAATATTTTAAGAGAAACATCTTTAAGTCGTAAAAAAGCCACAGCAGCGAAATTTTTTATTTTTTATATCTAAGTGTTTTATATTTCTACATAATTATTATAATTTTAAAATTGCTTGAGACATTTTGCGAAAAAATCCTTTATTTACTTATTCTATGAATGACCCGCCTCGACGCGGTGACGCCGAACGGTGCGGTGGGGTGGCGGCACGAGCGCGGTGAATTTTGATAATTAATCATCATATCAAGTTTTTTTTTTTAATAATATACTCTGAATTAAAAAAAAATCATTTCCATGGCTTCTTTACCACCTATAGGTGTATCACTTAAAATATTTCGTGTTTATCCCAATTTTTTTTTTTCTTCTCTTTTGCTTATATCTCCAAAATGGTGCGTCCTATCGCAAAAATAATGAAAATTTCGACCCCCTTTAGTAAATCCTTAAACCATTATTACTCTACATGTAAGTAATATTTTTTTTTTTTCCACACAAAAAGGGAAAAATTCCATAAAAAACACGTCGCGGACTCAAAAATCATAGGCAAAAGTACATTTGTACGTTGCGAAGCCATGAAAAAAAAAATACCACGTGGAGTCACGATTGTCAAATTCGATTTAGTTGTGTCAAACTTATTTTTAAATTTAGAGAATTTTGTTTGCAGAATAGCTTTAAGATTCTCATAGCCAAAAGTAACGAATTTTAGTGATAGTTTAGTTAGTTTAGTTCGGTGTACAAGAGAATCGGCACCATTAACTCAGCACATTTACTCAGTAGTCACAATATCTTATGTAAAAACTTACTGCAATACATGGAATAACCGCTTTCTATACTTTCCGAAAGCCTTTCTTCGTATAATACATATCATTTTCTGAGAAGTGACAAGAGCGAACCACACAATAATTATATTTTATAGAATCATTTGGCTTAAAAAAATCTTCACTCCTCTCATTAGCTATAATTTTTCGCCATTTTTCCCTTTCAATTAATAATAACTATAATATAAAAAACACCAATCACCATTCAAATAAATTTTGCTCATCTCCGGACGGGCTATAGTTATTCTATGTTAATTCCATATTATTGACATACCGCAGAAAGAAAAAAACAATAAGCGACTCTATTCATTTAATATTTGACTATGTTCCACTTTATACATCTTCCATCTCATTTTCACTTAATACAAGTGCTGCGCGAGGGAAAAAGCCAACTGCGTAGCGTCAAATGAAGAGACGTATTGAAATAAATTGTATGTTTTTAATGAGTTTGAAGGCGTATTTTTCCACAAATTCACTACATTATAAAACTATTATCTAGTACTTACCGAAAATACGATATGCCATTCCTTTTCAACGTGATTAAAGTATTATTTTTGCACTTTTTTACGGAGCACTTTGGCGTGTTCACCCGACAACGAAGCGCGCGTTACTGAGAGCGCAACTGTGCTTAGAAGTAATTTAAGCAGTTTTATCGAGACACATTTCAAGCGTTGACGGTGTATCTAGGGTATTTTAAATCGATGTGAATTATGGTCTCTTTCTTTAATTTCCAGTGGTTTTCCGGTTTCAGGTTTCGATTATGTTGAAAAAAATCTGGTAGAAATGCGTCAAAATAAATATCACTATTAAAATTTAGGAAAATGAAAAGTTTTGTTGACACGGTGTTGCCATAATTATTATTATTATTATTAAAGTGTTTTGAGGTTAAGTTTCTATAGGTAATTTGTTTTTCTAAAGAACGGTGCGTTACCTTTTCATGAGTGTTGCCAGGGGAGAGGGGGCACCCCCTCTCACCTCTTCTACCCCCCTCGTGCCAAACAATACAAAATTTTTATCATTCACACATTAGACGAGGTGATGCAATCAGAATTGGTATGGAAAAAAGAGGTTATAAAATAAGTGCCAAAAATAACGTTAAAATAAGTTATATATTAAAATTTCAAAACTAAATCGTATTATACATAATTCAGACGTTAGTATGTTACAGTGCTGAGTCTTTTTCTTGTACATCCTCGAAATATGCGACGCCTCGCACGGTCGTCGTGCAGATAAGTAATACCAGGAATAGACTGGTAGTACAGTCACTTCGCAAAATCAAAACCAATTTTCATGGAGAATAACAATTGCAACTTAGATTTTGCTCGTGACTGTACCTACATGTCCCTGAGGTCGCGCTGCGGGTGGGTGGGCGGCGTGTTGTCGAGCAAGCACACCCAGTCGCGCAGACGCGGTTCGCGCGCGTAGGCCTCGCGAGGCAGCGCGCGCGCGGCGCCGGCCTCGCCCGCGCCCAGCACGGCGCCGCCCAGCCACGCGCACGCGTTCTCGTGCGCCGGCGCACTGTGGAACTTGAACTCGTTGATGTGCAGGCTGGAGCTGGAACATGCCAATTGTATTCAAAGTTGAACATAAGCAAAGATTCAATTGGTAGACAGTTTATACTCAATATTTATTCGCATTCCACGATGTGAACTTAGGTTAGGTTTTACAAAGACATGGGGGTTTATTTATAAACGCTGCTTTAAAGTTAAGTAACGATTAGCGACTGTTTAACCATACATTTTTGACGTTTGAACGTCACTTAACTTTAAGCAACGTTTATGAATAAACCCCAGAGTCATAGTAGATCCTGTCGGGCATAGCAAAGGAGGAGGGAGGAAGAGGGCTTTAATCTGTTGAATTAATTGGTACAGTTGCCAGCACATCAAGATTAGGGCTTGCAAAATCCGTTAATTTTTACTATCCGGCTAATACGGATAAAAATATTTTACTATCCGGATTATCCGGATAGTGCGGATAATACGGATATATTTTAGTTTTTATTATAAATCAAACTAATAAGCTTTTGTAACACGTTTTAATCAGTCTCTCAAACAAAATGACAAAGAAATAATAAATTATACCAATATTCCAAGTAAAAATCACATAAAAAAACTAGTTCATTTTCTAAAATTATACAATAAAACATTGATACCGCACAAAAAAATTGTATCTATTCTTCTCATACTAAAAACAATTCTAATTAAAAAGTGATCTTACATTTATCAAAACATCCCACTCAAATCAACCTATTAAAACATATAATTAAATAAAAATATCACTTTCCCTGGCAAAACAGCTCAATTATATTATAAACAACAATAGTATAAATAAAATATAATAAAACAAAAATGAATAAAATATCTCAAAATAACCAAATAACCCTTTATTTATAATATTACGTAATTTTTAAGGCCCTCCAGAAGCTGTTTTCTTCCGCCATACTTGAGGGCAAAACGCCACAGGCATGGAACAGAGGTGTGGTGATACTTTTCTTTAAGAAGGACGATAATGCCCTCCTTAAGAATTATAGGCCCATCTCACTTCTGAGCCATATCTACAAGCTCAAGAGTCATCACGAACCGTCTCGCGCGCAGGTTCTGGACTTCCAGCCTGCCGAACAAGCCGGATTCCGTAAAAGCTTTCTATCGGTACATCGAGGTGCTGAAGTGTCTGTACAAAAAAGCCACTATGTCAGTCCGACTCCAGGACCAGACCTCGAAACCTATCCTTCTGCAGCGAGGTGTGAGACAGGGAGATGTTATCTCTCCGAAACTGTTCACCGCTGCACTGGAGGATGTCTTCAAGGTTTTGGACTGGAAAATTGTTGGCTTCAACATCAATGGCAAGTACATCACTCACGTTCGGTTTGCCGACGATATAGTTGTCATTGCTGAGACTATGGAAGACCTCAGTACAATGCTCGATGACCTCAGTAGAGCTTCCGAAAGAGTTGGTCTTAGAATGAACATGGACAAGGCAAAAGTCATGTCAAATGCCCATGTAACACCCACTCTCATATTCATGAGAGTGGGTGTTGTATTATCGGAGACGCTACACTCGGAAGTTGTGGACGAGTATGTTTACCTAGGACAAACTGTCCGGATAGGTAGGTCCAACTTCAAGAAAGAGGTCAATGGTCGAATCTGACTCGGCTAGGCAGCGTTCGAGAAGCTACGCAAAATCATCTCGTCCCACATACCGCAGTCTCAAGACGAAAGTCTTTAACCAGTGCTTGTTGCCAGTGATAACCTATGGCACTGGAACGTGGTCACTCACAATGGGCCTTATTAGAAGGCTAAAAGTCACCTAAAGGGCAATGGAGAAGGCTTTGCTTGGAGTTTCCCTAAGTGATCGAATCAGAAATGAAGAGATCCGCAGGAGAACCAAGGTAACCGACATAGCTCGAAGAATTGCCAAAGTTAAGTGGCAATGGGCAGGGGGGCACATTGATCGTAGAACAGATGGCCATTGGGGCCGAAAGGTTCTGGAGTGGCGACCGTGTACCGGAAGACGTAGCGTAGGAAGGCCTCCCATAAGGTGCACTGACGACCTTGTGAAAGCCGCAGAAATCCGCTGGATGCGGGAAGCAAGGAACCGGTCGAGGTGGTGGTGCTTGGGGGAGGCCTATGTCCAGCAGTGGACGTCTTTCGGCTGAAATGATGATGAATGATGACGTAATTCTAAAATTATTTATTTGCGAAATTTTGGTAATATGATCTTAATAATCTTAACTTAATCTTTGCGATACAATACAATCTTGAAAATGGTGCCGATTCCCTTGTTCACAAACTAAACTAAATTTAAGTTCAGTGCATCTTTTTCTTTCTAGTTCATTAAGAAAAGGACAGTAGATAAATTTTAGTTTAGTCCTGTCAAATTAATCAGCGCTTGACGTAAATTGACGTAATTTTAGTAGGCAAATTTTTAGTCGCGTCTAAACTTGTATGGAGTAGTGACAGGCGCTGATTAATTTGACAGGACTAAACTAAAATTTATCTTCTGTCCTTTTCTTAATGAAATAGAAAGAAAAAGATGCACTGAACTTAAATTTAGTTTAGTTTGTGAACAAGGGAATCGGCACCAATGCGTGCTGTATGGATGTGAGTTTAAACATAAAGTTAACAAGTGTTCAATGTTGTTGTGATCTCTGTCACTAAATTATATTTTAACTTATTGTGATTTGTGAAGTGAATAAATAATTGCAAGAGTGATTAACTATATTACAATAATAAATAACGTAATAACAGTTATGTACTTTAAAGATGACAGCTTTTAATTTAATATTTAAAAGATAAATACAACTATCCGTAAAATCCGGATTTGAAATTCGGCGGATATCCGGATTGCAAGCCCTAATCAAGATACACGAAACTGTCAAACTTCTCCAAACGATTTTAAACTTTAAAATGTTGATGATTAAAATTAAAATCATATAGTTGTTTGGCACCCATATATATGTACGGTGGCCAGCACATCAAGTTACCACAAGCTGTCAATTTTTCACGTTCGATTTTGAACTTAAGGGGAAAGCGCTAAGGAAGCCCGCGAAATTTAAATTTTCATACGATTTTTGCAAGTTGCAGCTCATTGTCTGGGTTTATGTTGATTAAAGTATCATTCGCGACGGTAACAAATATGTATTTACCGTAACAAATATGTATTTACATAATTATAATCATTAGAATCAGTAACCGTGACTTAAGAACGCGGCGATGGATGAATTGTCCATACAAACGTAATACCGAAATCATTTACAATTTGAGCATATTTTAACCATATTATGCTGATATTCGGATAGAGACAGTAGGTACTTATCTAGGTTCCTACATTTTTTTTTCTCCCAAAAAACTTACCTAAAATGAAGTTTAAGCGGATTGCATTTCGCACATTTTTACAGCGTACATGACATGTTTTCATATAGTTTTTTCTGTATTATAAGCTAGTATCCGTAGTACTAGTAAGCTAGCAATATTTGTAACATTGTTTCGATAGAAACATAGCTTATATTATCAAGTTACAAATAATATGGAAAAACATTAAGTTTTAACCAAAGACATTAAATTATACGTAACAATAGACGGGATATTGCGAACAAAATCGTAATCCGATAGTTATGTCCTAGTGGTCATAAGTCGCTCAGTCTAGTTTGGTACGCCTGCGCGTCAAGTCGTATTCGTGTCCAACAAAGCATTGACATAAATATTAAAGAAAAATATTTTCTAAGGAAATATGGCCGAGTTGCGCATTACGTTACTGTAAATCTCGTTATGGCAAAACGACTGGACCTAATTTCGGCTTATTTTCGCATGAATTGTTTATATTTACTCAGTAATTAGAATTAAATAATTTTCATAAATAGATCTAGAACATTTGCAAATTTTGTAATAAACGCCCTCTTTTGCTGAGTAGCTTTACTACTGCCTTGCAGAGATGTGACGTTATTTATCGAATTTGTTATAGATAACATTTATTAACGTAAATAATAAATAACACTTAAAATATAATACTGTTTGAATATAGTCATGTCATTTTGTCTAGATGCCAATAAATGAACAAGTACTATTCGTTCATGTAGGTTTCTGTTACTAGGTTTCCAAATGTTAATAATCTAGAACATGAAAAGTGGATACGGTTTGTTCAAATAAACCGTAGAGAAGAAAATTGGCTTCCATCTGCTTCATCAAAATTATGCTTAAATCAGTTAAATCACAATTTTTTCTAAGTGTCTGCTTCAGAGCTAAGCTTCTTTGACAATCTATACTAATACTAAAGATGAAGAGTTCGTTTGCTTGTTTGTTTGAACGCGCTAATCTCTAGAACTATCAGTCGGATTTGAAAATTTATTTACATAAATTCATCACATACATATTTGTGTCCAGTGGAAATCGAACCCACGCCTAATAACGATAATTTAGTAATTTGTATGTAAAAAGAATTTTGTAAATAAATAACTTGTAAACATTGAAACTACTAGTCAGTTTATTGCTTTCCAATTTTTTCGGCACTTGTTTCAATCTATTCTAATGCGAAAAAAAAATAGTCTTAGTTAACCTACCTAACTTTTTTCAATATTATCGATACCTTTATATCTATATGGTGAAATCCCTACCACAGGTTTTATAGTTTCTACTTGACGTCACCCGGTATTGCCAGACCTACGAATTTATCCATAGATCTACGGATTTTGGACCGCTCCTCGGATACATGACACTTTGTGATATAACAATTCGGAGGCAAACGAACGAAACGGCAACGAGGCACGTTTAAAATTATTTTATTTAAAAATGTACATAAAAACACACTGAAACTGATACTACTAGACTGACCTAGTCACACTAGTCATAGATAGTGACACGAACAAGGAGTAGCGAATAAAATTCTAAAATATATTTTTTCTGGGACAAGTTTTGCTTAGTTTGTTTAGTTTTTGACATTTAGTTAGTTTTCGATATGTATTTACCTGATTTGAACTATAATAGGTTTTTCAGGCTTATTCCACCGATTGAAAATCGGATCTGGCAACACTGACCACACTGGCCACCTACCGAGCGATAGCTGAATAAATAAATTAATGTTAGCTGTTTTTTGTGTTATAATGTTTCCAATTGCCGCTCAAATTTTGCTATATTATGCTAGATGGCGTCACTGAGACATGGGATCACAGTTTTTGTATGACATTTCTTTGCATAGCCTCTCTATTGTATCTTAAATCTCTTTGGTTTTAACATACAAAATCACAAATTTTCGATAGCTAGTAGCGCTATCGCGGCAAGCAAATGTCAGTGTGTGACAGGGGCGTATTTACCCTAGGGCCAAAAGGGCCATGGCCCGTGGCATGTCGTTCAACATGGCTGGACAAACCTTCAAAATCGCTCGCATTTAACTAGGTCAATAGGGCATTATTTGTGACGGCTAAACACTCTTATTTCAGAATTTGTGACGCTACAGAAGCTTAGATAATCTATCGAAAACGTGTCCAGCCAGCTTGAAAAACCACTTTTCGCTGATCTCTCAATCTCGGTAACGGAAGTGATTTTGACGACTTTTTGCATATCAACGGGCGTCACATACATTTGTGACAGGCATCGAGCTAAAAGTTTTGTGATACGTACAGCGGTTTAGTCAAAAAATGCAAAAATCTGTGCCAGCCATCTTGAACTTTTGTCTGGCACTTCCGAATCTCAATAACGGGAGCGTTTTCGAATATGGTTACTTTACTAACATTTAGTGACGCAATTTGTGACAGTAATAACGTTTGATTTATGGCGTCACATGTAAGGGTTTACGAGAAATCAATAAAAACTTAATGTCCAGCCAACCTGAATTCTAGTTGACTGGACACGTGTATCTCTGCTGCCTGATGATCTACGGCCTTCGAAATGAGTTCAAAATTTTGTGACGGGGACGATAATGATAACCTGAATTTGTGACGGAGAAACTTTGAGTAGTTTCAAAGATATTGATCATTTAAGTTTTCCCATACAACACACAGTCAGTAGGGTTACCAATAGTGTAGGTTTTATGTAGGACAAAGTATATTTTAAGGTGTTTTCTTTAATGGACGAAAATCCATGTATTGGTGATACTAATACGAATAACTGTAGGTATTTAAATCGATAGTTGACAAAGGTGAGGAAGGGGAGGTCATTTTTAATGTTATTGATTATTTACGAGGGCGGCACTGAAAATTTCGGGAATCAAGGAAGAGACACAACATTACTATTTAAAAATGTATTTATTGCTTTTCGAAGTATTCTCCGCGAAATTTGACACATTTTTCCATACGATGGAACCAATCATTGAAGCAACCATTCCATTCGGAAGTTGGGGTCTCCAAAATGGCCGTTTTGTAGGCGTCCACAGCTTCTTCAGGTGATGAAAATCTCTGTCCACGCAATTTATTCTTTATTTTAGGGAAAGTATAGAAATCATTAGGGCTTAGGTCGGGGCTGTACGGCGGATGGTCTAATAATTCTATGTTTTCTTGCTCTAAAAACTCTTTTGTTCTGTGCGCGGTGTGAGAACTCGCATTGTCATGATGGAGGATGATGCGGCGGTTGCAGTTCTCTTTACGGAGTTCAGAAACGACCTGTGGCAAACAAATGCTAGCACACCATTCTGCATTAACCATTCTTTGTCCCTCAAGAGGAATAGTCGTAACATGGCCGGTTTTGGAGACAAACGTGGCCACCATTTTTTTTGCAACACTCCGTGAACGAACAATTTTTGTTGGCTTTAACTCATTTTCGAACACCCAAACTCGTGACTGGTTTTTTGTTTCGGGTTCGTATGCATTTATCCAGGATTCGTCACCTGATACGATATTGTATACAGCATTTGAGGATCCTGCGTGGAATCTTTCGAGAGTTCTGACGCACCAAGTAACGCGAGCCGCTTTTTGCTTTTCACAGAGCGAATGCGGTATCCATCGGGAAAACAACTTTTTTACACCTAATTGTTCATGCAAGATTATTTGTATTTGACTCATGCCAATGTCTAAAGTTGCCTGAATTTCGCGCTATGTCACATGTCGATCTTACTCAATCAGCTTACGCACAGCATCAACGTTTTCTTGGGTGACTGCAGTTTTTGGACGACCTTGACGGGGATCATCACTGAGCTTGACACGTCCACGTTGAAATTCAGCAAACCAGCGATAAATTGTGGTTTTGGATGGGGCTTCATCACCAAATGCAGAAATCATCCGGTCAACACACTGTTTTTGTGTTAAACCACTTCGAAAGTCATAATAAATCATCGCTCTTGAATTTTCTCGAGTCAATTCCATTTTCTCAACGACTAAACAAGTTTGACAAAACCTTGTGACAAGACCGAGAATCTTTTTTTAAATAAATAAATGGTATTCGATTTTTAAAACCAAGGAGTTTTCAATTAAAAAGATTTTAATATGACAGGAACAGTGGAAATATTCCATTCCCGATACTTTTAGTGCAGCCCTCGTACGTGCAGATACCTACTCTTTTTAGTAGGTACGTATTGGTGTTTTTCATGGTAAGTACATAGGTAGATATCATAGATATAAGAAATAAGGAGATATGCCCGGCAGCTAAAACCAATGAGGTTATATTATTCTAGAGGCGCAACGTCCGAAACGTACACGTCGTGTCCGAAAAACGTAACCACTTAAAGACGTAGCTTTGAAACGGATACATAAATTATGTCACAATGTCAAAATAATCTGTTTGTCTCATTTCTTCTTCCGTCAAACTAATTACGTTGGAACGAGACAAGACATTGTCATCGGAAAAACAGCCAGAGTTGCCATCGATCAACGTAATTACCCCAGAATGAATAAAGATATTTTTTATTGAATCAATTACCTACTATGAAAAATTGTATTATGGAACTTTCAATAGATTAAAGATTGAAAGAAATTGAAGAATTTGATACATATAGGAAGAAAAAAGAAATGGGCGTAAACGTAAATATTATATTTCAAAATATTAATATTGTGTCAAATAACTATTGTTTAAAATGGAATGATATTATTTCAATGTTTGACAATCATTTATACATACTAATATGATAAATGTGAAAGTAACGCTGAACCGATCGTCATGAAATTTGGCAGAGATATAGCCGGGGATGGAGAAGGACATAGGTTACCTTTGACGCGATAACCGACATCCACGCGGGCGGAGCCGCAAATGATAAATGATTTTATTTCTGTAAGTAGTAGTTTGTAGTAAGTTTGTACAAAGACTTTTACACGTCAATCATATTTTTAAAACTAGATGAGGTCGGCGTTTCCTATCTGACTACTCTGAAAAGAAAGGCCGAAACAAACTCAGCGGTCACAGTCTCTTTTAAAGTCCAGACATAATCTTGGTCAGATCATGCGATGACCATGTAGATTGGTGTCTGAAATGGGCTTTTGATGAAAGAACCACACTGAGTGGACCTGTCCAGTCAGTGCACAACACTATTTAACACAATGTGATCATAAACAATCTAGAATTTTTTATTTATAAATATAACCTCACTTTACGTCTAAGATTATTCATTGCTAATAAAATTATTATGTTTTGTAAGAAGTGATGATTTATTAAGTTAAAACCTTCGAAATACACGTGAATGTGTTACTTTCCTATCAAACTCAAACTCAAATCATTTATTTCAATTAAACCATTTACAGGCACTTTTGAATTGTCAAGGAGTCGGTCAGTAAGAAAAATTAAGCTACATGCCCATTCCAAAGCGTAGGTACCTATGGAGAGGAACGGGCAAGAAACTCCATGGATACTCTTTTAAATTAAATTGTTACAAAAGTATTCGTTACATCTATAATGTTGCATTTATAACTAAAAGTGAGAACGATGTAAAAATAAAAATAATAAAAACTTACACGTTAAAAGCGTCAAGCGTAGGTACAACAAATAGAAACAAAATAAAATAAAATAACCCGTGGCAGTTAAGAGATGACCAGTCCCAACTGACGGCGCCCGTTCACGAACATGACGCATGGATTAGCACCATTCAGCTCAACCATTTTGAAGGGAGCTAAATGATCCAACACACACGCCACCATCAGCGAGACATTTAAGTGAGCATGACATACTCTCAACCGCCAGGGCAAATTCAAGTCAATGAAAGACATATTACCCGGTCAATGGTAGCTCTATAGTACATAGGACTCACACCTGTGCTATGCATTTATATAATACAAAGGAGATTGAGTTTATACAATGCAAAGATAATCTTACACTCTTCAGCAGCTCCAACATGATTGTCAAATCCCAACAAGCAAAATAATCCTGGAATGCGATTTTATAATGCTACGTGGACTTACAAAACTCCGATGATAGTTTTGGTTGTTGCTACTGCGCTTTTAACAGCATAAATACATGCTGTTGTTACTCAAGTACGTTTTATCCTATAATTTGTACTTATATCGGTATATAGGATCATATTTCCTGAAAAATTTAGGATCAATACTCCTATAAAAGCATGAAACAAGAGTAATTGCACTCAGGAGTAATTACTCCGGTAACTCAGACTTATATGCGCCTATAAGATAACATCTGCGGACCATTTAAATCTTAATACTCCTGTAGGAGCATGTACCAGGAAGATATGCAATGAGGAGCAATTACTCTTGTTATTTTTACTTATAACTTCATATAAGCTAATAATTTGTGACCAATTTAAGTAAATTAAAGTTAAATTACTGTAAATCATTTATGTATCTGGTTAGGTTTTACATAAACTTAAAAGTAAGTTTAAATGAATTTCATACCCACATTTTAAAAATAATAAATCACCAGGAATATAACAGCACTCGGTAGGATAAAATGTTCTCTATATCGATCTATCGTATGCCTTTTTAAACCTAGACATATTTATATAGGCATTCCAGAGTAATGTTATTGTCAAACAATCCTGGTTAAAACTCTTAAGAAGCCCCTTTTGCTTGTTTAAACTGATGTTTAACCTAGCACGTAGAACAAACCCTTAAAATACTCCTTTAACTTCAAAGACATTAAATTATACGTTTGTTTAACTTACTTATCTATATCTAAATATCAATCGATTTTCATCTGAGCATTGCGGAACCCTAATCGGTAACAATGGCGAATCTTTTTCGGTTTTGAGAAAACCCAATATAGAACCAATATACTTATATTGGTACTATGTCACACTTGGAAATGCTAAAAATACTTATTTTAGCACTATGTCATACTTGGAAATGCTCACCAAGAAAATGGCAGCTGACTTCATAATATTTATTTAATATTAATTAATACTAAAATGTAAATAAGCAAATTTCAAGAGGCGCTTTAATTTTTTTACCAAAACCATGATAGATTTCACAGAAAATTCACATTCCCCTACGAATAAGCTATCTATAAGACTAACAATTTGACAACAATAAGATTTTGTTTTTCTACTAAGGTTGACATTAATAAATTCTGGTTCATATAAATACTCTCAAGACGTTAAAAAAAAAAAAAAAATAACAGAGCACACTTCGACTGTTCAGATATTTATTATAGAAGCATTTCTAGGCGCGTATTAATCTCATTTTTTACTATAACTTACTTATATTGAGATCTACAGGAGTAATTGCATTGACGTAACTCAATTACAGGAGCAATATAGGCATATATGGCATTTCAACGGTCTAATATAAATACGTTATAAGTAAAAGTAGACTTATAAAGTGGGCCCTTTTCGAGACTTATATGCGGATATAAGTCTCATATAGTCCTCGATAAATGATGGTTCTAGGATAGTATAAAAACCACTTTTTGCTAGTTGGGATGTTAATCAACTAGCTGAGGTTGTGGAGCAGGACCAGCATTCAGCCAAGCATTTTTATCAGCGATGTAATCCCCCAACTTATAATATGCCTGCCTACATAGTGTGCGTTTTATACAAGATTTAAATTTAGTCTCATTCAGTTGAAGTATGTGGGGAGGAATTTTATTGTAACATTTTAAACAGTACCCCATGAAAGATGAGTCTACTTTAGCCAGTCTGAAACCTGGTTGAGCTAATAGGTCCCTATTTCTAGTACTAAAATTATGTCTTTCACCTCTTTTTCTAAAAAGATGTAAATTTTCCTTACGTACATGATGTTTTCGTAGATATATTGACAAGGTACCGTCATGATGTTAATATGCTTAAACAGTTCCCTTAGAGAATCGCGCCTGCGGAGATTATATATGGCTCTGATGGCTCTTTTCTGCAGAATAAAAATAGACTCGATGTCTGCAGCCCGTCCCCAAAGTAAAATACCGTAAGACATTATACTATGGAAGTAACTGAAATAGACTAGCCTCGCGGTATCTACATCAGTAAATTGACGGATTTTTCTGACAGCATATGCTGCTATTATTTATTAAGTGTTTGGGTACTGCACAGTATGTTTAAACCAAACAGACTATAATAATAATAATTTAGACTTACAGGAACATACATTCGTCATTCACTAAACTCCCAACAGTCTGGCAAAATCAAAATCGTTTTTACTAGTAACCCTGATGGCAATATTTTTTTTTTTTTTTTTTTGATAAATGTAATTCGTCTTTTAATGTTTTTTTTTTTTTGGATAATCTGAAGAAAATTTAGCAAACTTTCTTTTGAAATGTAACACCACTTGCTTTATTAATCTTTTCAGACCGTGACATGCAAATTTTAACCGCACGTTTCACCATTTCGATATTTTTTATCCTTAAGCTATCGTTCATTTGACGTCAAGTTGACAACTGAAGTCAGATATGCCTGTGAACATATATGACGTAGTAATGCGTTGGTGCCGTACATTGCTGATCTAGTCCTATATAAGATTGGCTAAAACTGTATGGAAATGCCGACCGATGTCTGCAGTCTATCCCTTCCACTCGCCACAACTACACATGCAGTTCAGTAAAAGCAATAGATACGAAGTCGCGCACACACTCGCAATTCATAAACCGAAACTTACTACACAATCAATTATAAACCTTATCGCATCAAACACAACGCGCATTTACCATACACCGTACAACTCACTCACACGAAAACATCGGGCTCTATCGTTGTGCTGTGCAAAAGCCATTTATTTTACATATACGCTAATGATTGACTAAATCGAAAAGTTATCGATTCTTCCATTTATTATTGTATTAAAACTTTTGTGGGGGAACTGAAAATAAAATAAATAATAAACGGTATACAAATAATAATATAATATAAATAAACAATATTTTGCTAAAAACAAAATATTATTAAGTAAATTAAAAAAAAAACAATATGAGAAAATAAAGATGTGTAATAAACATTATTTCACATGGGTCTTCCAATCGGGTTAAAACGGTTAACAAATTGAAGAATAAACTATAATAGCAATATATTCATTAGACAATCGACATTATTGTCGATAGCCTACGTTAGGAGATCTGCACAAGCACATCATTAGCTCGCGGCAAGGCACAGCGGCTGTACTACGCGACGCAACCGCGTATACAAAATATCGTTTTGTGATTTTTACATTGCGTTGTCCAGTCACTTAGCGTCATACTTACGTAGTGGTTAAAAAGCAATGTATTTGTTGCAAAAATAATACAGTCGCTGTTATGTATGAAAACAAAAATAACGTAGTAAAAAAAAACAACCGAATTGATAACCTCCTCCTTTTTGGAAAGTCAGTTAAAAAGCAAGAAATATTTTACTACTTGTTGTTTTTCATGATTTTAAAGACAAATATAGTCAAATACTTGTACTAACTTATGGTAAGTGATTCCATGATGTACAAACATTTTGTTTTGGCTTCGGTTTTTGCAAGAAATCACTGAACAACACGGCATTCTTATAATTTGTCACGATCACGGTCAAAAGCGCACTAGTTCGCGGAGACTGCCATTTGCCTATTTTGCGAGCATTTTGATCATTGCGATCGGACACAGACACTCCCCCTTGCCACTTCTCCTGTTTTTTATATTTCTATGTTTATAACGGTCGGTTATACATAAGTCACACACACAGATTCCACACAAAGCAAGTCTCATCATCATAGCAGCATTGGCAACGTTCCGAATCGCACTCATGAGCGTTAAAATCGCTCATGCTACTAATGCATAGAAATGGGTTAGTAGTGATTGAATGGTATGAAGTTGCAGCTAGGTATGCAAACGATACATCAATTTTAAAAAAACTTCAATGTATAGTTCATAAACATCGATGTTTTACCATCGATGAAACATTGTTCTTAAGAACGATGTTTTCTCAGCGCCATCTATGTATTGGTTCGTATACTTGCCAAAATAGGTGTTGCTATTTCGTTATTATTCCACGTCAATATTTACGGCGACATAAAGAAATATTGGCAGTACCTACCTACTCTTAACAAATTTCTGAACGTGCACATGCGCTGCCGCTGACCGCACGCGGCGCTTCAATAGCTGGCATGGAAGTATTGTTCTGTAGTGTTGCCAGATGTACGAGAAATCTCGTAACTTTACGAGATTTAGCGGTCTCTGTACGAGATACGAGAAAAAAAAATCTCTTGAACTTTTTTCATGAGATTTTAACCACGTTTATTTTTTTTCCAATTTTCAACGACCGGCGATGCCTGGTACACATAACCATACCCCTTTAAACAAGTTAGGATTGTCTAACTTTCCCCTGACAGCACCATGTATCCAAACTAAAATATTATAATAAAGTTTACAATAAACATCGTATTATACGATCGACTCACTCAGCACATCCCTAGATTCATTACCTCATCTCTGTAGTCTTTGGCCGGGGAATTCCCGCTCGATGTATTTATTTGTTGTTGTCCTTTTTGCACTCAAGTAAACATCGTATTCTTTTCTCCATTGCTCTGACAAAATCATCTTTCTATGAGAAAATCGATATTTTAAACACCAACATTTCATTAGGAAGCACATTGTAGATCTTGAAATTGGTACAGAAATGACGATTAAATCGTCGTCGTATACACATGAAAGTTTTTGCATTTGATAGAGCTTCAAAATATGAAAAAGGCTGGCGAAAAAAAGTGATTTTGCAAAAAGTGACACATAAGCGGTCTTAAAGTCGCAATGACGATATAGTTTTACTTAGTAGTAGTTGAAATTTGTTAAGTTCCAGTGCATTTTGATGTGCCTTCCGAATTATTCAGTGATTAATTTAAAATAATGAGTAGTGACTGAATCTCCATCCACTCCACCTAGAAAAAACTACCTACACCCTGGTCCTCCTCCCGACAACTGGTCGAATCTCAACTCTTATTTAGGTTGTCTTACCACAGATTAATTAATAGTTGTCTTACTCTGATTAGTGATTACACTTCGAAAAGTACATACTCGTACAATGCCGACTGTCGAGTTTAGTTCACCACGGATAGGTAATTATTATTCAACAAATATTCAAAGTAGTTATAATATAAACAATATTGAAATCCACTAATATATACTCGTAAACAAGTGATGAAGCCTCATATTTTAAGTTACAATCATACAATGTGAAGATACAACTTCTTAATTATTAATTAAACAAAATCTTTAAAATAACTTGGTATTTTAATCAATCTACCTGATCTTGATGCCCTAACATCAGTTGCATCATTATTAGTAGTCAATTGTCCTGTAGAACCATTATAGTTCTCTTTAGGTGTAATATTAGTTTGTATGTCCTGTCCTTGAATTCTCTGCTTCTGTACTTCTTGTCCCTCACTAACTTCATAATTTCCTGCTCCTATCATAATACCTTCCTCCTTTAATTAACATTTTCCTATTCCTTGTTATAACATTTCCTGACTCATTTTTTACTTGGTATGATCTTGGACCACTACCTTTTCCTAACACTACTCCGCTTTCATGGGGTTTCTTAAACTTCTTATCCTGTATTTTAACAATTTCTCCTTCTCTCAACTCCGGTAAATTTCTGCTTCCTTTATTATAATAGTTTTTTTTAATTTCCTGTCTATTTAAAAGTTCTTGTTTATAACTAACTTTCTTATCCTGTTTTAAATTTAATTTCGGCAAAATTGTTTTAATATTTCTATTAAATAGCAATTCTGAAGGTGATTTTCCATCCAAGGTTACAAGAGTGTGTCTATACATTAACAAACCTAAGTATAGATCTTTTTTATCATAGATTAACTTTTTTTAACAATTTCTTAACAGTTTGTATGTATCTCTCTGCTAAACCATTACCTTGGTGATGTCATCTTATGTTTAAAACTTTTTAATTCAGTGCTAGTGAATTGAGATCCTGCTATATATGCCTGCTATTCGATATTTGGAATACCATGCCTTGCTAGATTTTCTTTAATACTGTCAATTGTACTTTTTGCATATAAATTATCTAATGGTTGTATTTCCACATACTTAATGTATGCGTCAACAATTAATATGTATGGTTTTGAATATAGAAAAAATATATGAGCTGAGCTCCCACCTCATTCTTGCCTTTATTGGCCGGCTTGAGTGGAGATTCGCAAGAGCAAACGTGCTCGGAGGAAGGAAGTATTTCAGTAAGTGCTTGTAGGGATCTTGACCATCTTCCGGGCTCTGGGATTGTTCTGAGAGCCGTGGAATACCTCTCTACTCCTCGAGCACCTCAGGACATGTTGCTCCCTTGTCGCTACGACACTATGTGCTAGCGACCGTTTTCGGGGGCCCATTATTGAGTGTGCAAGTCACCCCCTGCCATTTTATCCGTGTATAATAAAACATTGATCAGGCAGGGGCCATAGTCCTTCCATAGTTTTAGGTAACCAGTCCATTTTAACCACCCAAAACCCATAGTCCAATATCGTTGTTTCCATGTCCTACAATAGTCCTACACAAACCGGGGGTTGTCCTTGGGTGCACTTACATAGTGCGTACAGGGATAATCGTCGGTTGGTGCCTCATTTCATTAAAAGCGTCTAACGGGCCTCTGCGAGTTGGCTTCGGCCCCTCGTACGCCTTCCAAAGGCCCGGGACCCCTGGGTCCCGAGATAAGTCAAAATAATAATAATAACGTTTATTTAAGGAAAACTTAGACATAAATTACAAAAAAATATTTTTGACAGGCTAAGTTAGGTCAGTAAACGGTGTGCTCATCTGTAGCCGAACTAAGCAGAGCCTGTATTTCGACTATCAGCGCCAAACCCCTCGAATATTACACATAAATATCATAGCCGTTTACATTTCGTTATCGTCTTGTACATAATCGTTTTATCAATTTACAATGTGTAAACTTTACTTAAGTATAAGAGAAGGAAAAAGTATTAAAAGAAAAAGAAAAATGTTTGTGTAGTATTTGCATGCATGCATGCATGTCCTCCTCTTATTTGTGTGAGATGGAAATGTACATGTCTGATGTGTAAGAGGGTGTGTGTAGTGTTGTCTTGTGTTCTGCAGTGTGTTGTGGTGTGAGTGAGCGCGCGCGTGTTTGTGTGTATTTTATGAGAAATGTATGTTATATTGTATTAGTTTTTTATTAGGATTCTATGCGCAAAAGAAGTTCAGTCTGTTCGTAGGTAAGACTTTTCAGGTATTCAGTAAGTTTCTTCTTGCATTGTATTTTAGTTAACGGGTATATATTCAGGATTCTGTTTAACCTATTGTAAATTAATGGACCAATGGAGTGGGCAAAGCGTTGACTAAATTTAGTTTTACACAGTTTAGTTCTTTCACATACTATATCTTTTCTTCGTTTTTGGAGTAGTAGTGGATTGTAGCTAAGTTTACAGTGTTGTAGGAGGACAACGGTTAGTATGTACAATTGTCTCACGGTCATGACTTCCCATTTTTCGTAAAGTGTAGTTGTAGAGAATCGAATAGGCTTGAACGACGCAACCTTCAGTACTGCACGTTGGGCGACCTCGACAGACTTCAAAGTTGTTTTTGATGTTCCTTCCCATGAAGATAGACAATAAGTTAGAAGCGATTGACAGAGAGCGTAGTATATCTGCCTTAGCAACTTAAAGTCAGCGATGTGCCTTAGGTTTTAAAAAATATATATGAGCTTTCGTATTCTACAGCATAGCAGCCTAACATGTTCTTTAAAATTCAGATTGCTATCTATGTTAACTCCTAGATATTTCACTGTATGCACGCGTTCCAGTGAAAAACAGTCGCAGTTTTTCCCGGAGTGACACTCGAGTAAATTTTATTATGCTAAAGCAGATGTACTTGGTTTTGTCCACATTTAATGTAAGAATATTACTCTGAAGCCACTTTCCCACGATATCGAAGCCTCGCTGTGCAGCACCAAAAGCCTCTTCCCATTTATTGGCAGCAAAAGAAAGGGCAGTATCGTCTGCAAAGGATATGATTTCTCCATGGGTAAGTTCAAGACTCGTGAGACTATTTATATACACAAGAAATAAGGTGGGTCCCATTATGCTACCTTGTGGTACACCGTGTGTAACCTGAAGGTGAGAACTTTTACATTTTCCCACATGAACACATTGAGACCGGTCAGTCAAGTTACTAGTAAAAAGTTTCAACTGTGTACCTCTAATTCCCAATCTTTCGAGTTTTTCCAGTAAGAGGGAAACAGAAATCGTATCGAAACAAATGATTTAATATAATAAAAGTACTTATGTTCTGAACGTCTAATGAGTCTTTACCTAAAGATAACAAACACAAAATCAAAATACGAAATTTCACTCAAATTCTTAAAGCAATCAATTGTACCAAATTACAACACGAAATAAAAATGCGACACAAATAATAATTTAAAAATAATTCACGTAAGTACCAACAATGTGAAAACAAAACGAAATGTCGCATGCAACGACCATATAGCCCATAGACGCCTAATAACAGGCGACCGATGTCTATCAACACATCAGACTTATAGATCTGATGTAGGTCGCCACTCAATAATTTCGATTCAGTTTCGACCAGTTCTGTGAGCCGTAAACACTTCCGCGTTAGTCAATAAAAATTGGTGAAAATAAATATTATAATACAATACGTTGGTGTGGTAAAAACAGCCAGACTTCGAGTTTCCTTAAAGATGGCATAACAAATTCATCGGTAAGGTAATAGTTACATATTCATAATTAGATTTATTTTCTTATATTATTTATCGGAGTTCATCTTATACTGGTCATACTTGTAGGTGAACCAGACGTGCAAGGACTCTCGTTGATGTCTTTCATGTTGGCGTCCCTTTCTTTTGAAAGTAATTTTTTCGCTATCTCTTTTCCTCTATTATTAGGCAAACATAAATAGTGATGCAGCAAATCCAAATTGACCAAATCTGTTATCGATAAAGCAAAAACGTATAGGTATAAATAAGATATTTGAAAAAAAAAAAAAACTTTATGTACAATAGAGAAAGGTTTCCCAATGCAAAGGCGAGTTATTATTATCGCCACTTTAGTGTTTGATAGGATTAAAATAAAATCCAAAGTAAAAGTAGTCTAATAACTTATAGAGACAAAGGTGGCTTGATATACCCTTCACCAACTGTGATCAAAATTTGTCGTCGTTCTGAAATAACCATAAAAGCATACCTTGAAAAAATTTAAAAAAACCAAAAGCGTAAAACCAACGTCCTGTTCAATAATACTTTCAGCATTTTCATTGGCGAGGAACTATTTCCTAATTTATGTAACCATCAATTCCACTCTGAAGTAACCAATCATGTACTGGATTTGTCAATACGTGTTATGCACAAATTATATTTCCACAAGGCTAGCCTTTTTTACAAAGTCTGCTCAACACAAACACTGTTCGGAAGATTTAGACAAAGTTAATACATTTCAAAAATGATTAACGTATGTGTTTCTGATTGTCCAAAAATTAGGTGTATTTTAATCCACACAGAAAATTTCTCCCTCACGGAGAGGAGGCGTCTGTCCCAGCATTAGGAATATTATAGGCCATTATTGTATTCTATGAATAATTATTTGACTTTTAGAATTTAGTGTTTTTTTTAAACTATTAGGTACAATATATGAAACAACCTCTGAAAAAAAAAATCCTTTTAAAATAAATACGGAAAGAGAATTTTGATATTTTGTTTTTATTTTTAACATTTTATGTTATTACTTTAAGTACCTATATTAATTACATTAAGTGCATGTTAAAATACTATTAAGAAATAGGAAGGTTAAACAGCCACTTATTTAAAAAAATATCGATACCTTCTTGTTTTATTTAAACTTGCCCCATCCCTAGTAATACGTAATGACCTTGGTAGGGCCAATCAGAACGCAGTACCCCGCTTCCTCATACCCCAGCTAGTTGACAGAATTGTTTTGATGCGTTAGATCAAACATTAGGCGTCTATGGGCTATATGGTCGTTGGTCACATGATACACCGTTTGTGCTGAGAAAATGTCTAATGAACACCATTGGTGCATCACTTTTCTCAGGTCACGTTCGCAATTGGACGAATTATTTAACATTTATTTTGTACTTGCAACACGATCTGGCTGTAGAATTCGATTAATCGACTAATACTTGACCGGTTGACATTTTAGCGGGAACACCACTAAACGAACGAAAACAAAAAGAAAACAAAATACGTCTGTACTCTGTGGTCGTGTGACGGTGTGGTGCGATGCTTATTGTAAACATTCATCAAGGTTATACGTGCGTAAAGTAATGGTTTCAATGAAGAATCTTATACAGAATTACTGAGAAATAAGTCTAGATGTCGTATTGAGTGTTAGTTTATCGAAAAGTGATAAATATGTCAGTGAAAAAGTAACGAAAGTTTTGTAATGCACCAATTTTAGTCATATGGCCGCCGTGGCCGTTTTATGATAAATATTCTTTTAAACTGTTTGAAATACACATAAGTAGCTAGCTTATTTATCTACGAACATAATTTGGTTAATAGCTACTGATATTATAGCGTATTGTTATCGTAATCGTATTTCCAAGAGTAAAATTCGGCAAACAAATACCTACAAAAAGACAATAAAATGGATATAGTACGAGTATGTTATCCGTAAGAGATAGACATATGCCATCGTGGACTTTTTTGAAGATCTTTATAAGATACATAATTCCACCATACATTATTTTGTTATATCTCAAAGGGTTTAGGCAGCGTTTTCGTTGAAAGCTCCCAGACGGCTTATTTTTTTCCGACACCTCCAACAAATATCGTTAATTTATACAAAAATGCATACAAAAACTTAACAAATTATATACTACAACCTTCCTCGAGAACCACGCTATCCATTGGTGAAAATAGCATGAGAAGCGGTGCAGTAGTTTTTGAGTTTATCGCGAACAGACAGACAGACAGACGCGGCGGAGGACTTTGTTTTATAATATGTAGTGACTAATTCATCTACTATGATATGCTTGAGGTTATGTACGTTACTCTAGCAGGAAAGTGTCTCCTAGAGTGATATGAGTGGAACGTATAATTAGTGCGTAATCTGATGTAAATGTGCGCCACATAAATAAATTGTGCGCTTTGGAAAAAAACGGAAAAAACGATTCCTGCTGGAGTAACGTTTGTCCAGCAAGAAAATTCTAAACGAATGATCGAAGAAAGAAATATTTTGCATGGGCAGAGCTTATATTTATGCAAAAATATGCGCCGAAAACATAATTTGTGCGTCTTCAGGTTTTCGAGATATTGCATTTCCTGCTGGAATAACGTTTTGCAGAATCTTTTATCTCTAAAACCATCAATGGTTTTGGAGCCAGGACCAGGTGGCGCAGCTCGGCCGAGCCCAGCTCCGATAGTGTGCATATCTGTACCTGTGGGGCGCGTGACGAGGTGGCGCAGCTCGGCCGAGCCCAGCTCCGATAGTGTGTTTAGCTCCGATAATGTGTTTATCTGTACCTGTGGGGCGCGTGACGAGGTGGCGCAGTTCGGCCGAGTCCAGCTCAGATAGTTTGTTTATCTATACCTGTGGGGCGCGTGACGAGGTGGCGCAGCTCGGCCGAGCCCAGCTCCGATAGTGTGTCTATCTGTACCTGAGGGGCGCGTGACGAGGTAGCGCAGCCCGGCCGAGCCCAGCTCCGATAGTGTGCTTATGTGTGCCTTTGGGGCGCGTCACGAGGTGGCGTAGCTCGGTCGAGCCCAGCTCCGATAGCGACTGCGTGACCAGGTGGCGGCTTTGGGGCGCGTCACGAGGTGGCGTAGCTCGGTCGAGCCCAGCTCCGATAGCGACTGCGTGCTCCAGGAAGGCGGCGGCGCCGCGCTGCCGGGCAGCGCGGCGCCGCCACCTACCTGGAGCACGTTGCGCGCTCGCTCGCGCCCATCTCGCATAGAGCCCACATCTGTACCTGTAAGGCGGCTGCGTGACCAGGGGGCGCAGCTCGGCCGCGAGGCGCGCGCGCAGGCCCGGCAGCGCGGCGCCGCCGCCCACCAGGAGCACGTTGCGCGCCAGCTCGCGCCGCACGTCGCGCGACTCGCCCGAGCCCATCTCGCATAGAGCCCACATCTGTACCTGTAAGGCGGCTGCGTGACCAGGTGGCGCAGCTCGGCCGCGAGGCGCGCGCGCAGGCCCGGCAGCGCGGCGCCGCCGCCCACCAGGAGCACGTTGCGCGCCAGCTCGCGCCGCACGTCGCGCGACTCGCCCGAGCCCATCTCGCATAGAGCCCACATCTGTACCTGTAAGGCGGCTGCGTGACCAGGTGGCGCAGCTCGGCCGCGAGGCGCGCGCGCAGGCCCGGCAGCGCGGCGCCGCCGCCCACCAGAAGCACGTTGCGCGCCAGCTCGCGCCGCACGTCGCGCGGACTCGCCCGCACGCACGCCAGCACGGCGTCGGGCAGCGAGCCCAGCTCCGCGTCGCGCGCGAACAGCGGCTCAGCGCACAGCTCGCGCGCCGCGCCCGGCACCGTGATCCGCCCGAAGCGCACCGCGCGCGCGGCCTGCGGCGGCTGCGTCGACGCCCACTGCAGCGCGCGCGAGCGCGGACTCACGAAGCACGTCTTCACTGGAATCAGTCGACGGGAGACGTGTCACCACGAAAAACATTTCATGTTTGTAGATTGCCAAATAGGATAACATCATTTATTTGTCCAAAACATAAGTATACACACACACGGCATGCAAGGTGTTACATTCAATTATATCACATTCATGTTTTGCCTTAATGGCGTACAAATAAATATTCAATGTGTAGATATTAATGGTGTGAAATCTTCCGGGCTACCAGTTCAGTTAGGTGCACCTCAAGGCTCAATACTAGGTCCATTCTTGTTCTTAGTCTATATCAATGACTTACCATTCTATATAAAGGGTATCTGTGACGTTATACTGTTTGCAGATAATAATATATCTCTCTTATTTTTAAAGTAGACAGGAATAGACAAGATTTTGACGACGTAAACAGTGCACTCCAGTGAACGTAAATAATTTACGTTCACTGGTGCACTCTCAATGGTTACGGATTTGTTTACGACAAACTTCGATCAATAATATTGATCGAAGACGACAAATAACCTAGTTTTCAATGCCAAGAAAACGAAATGTGTAAAGTTCGCCTTACCGAATGTTCGCATTCAATTTTGTGCAATGAAAGCATGTTTGAAGGAATTTTGTTCTATTTGATGTAACTAGATGGCGTTGTTCAATTGCGTCACAATTTTGAATCGCGATGTTAAGATTTTCCGTCGATTAATAAGGTTAACGAATGTATGTTTTTTTTTTTAATTTGAGTTAGAGGTTGACGTAGACATTGACGGTTTTTTTGGTTAATGTAATTTAACTGTTAATTATCAATGGTCAACAGGTTAAAAAAGCTGTTAAGGGTATTACATTGCCTGATGACTTTGAAGATCTGACCTCTGTACTTAGTACTTGCTAGTTTGGCGCCATCTACTGACAAACGAGCATACTACAATAAAGATTATGCATTAACACAGATGTGTCGCAGAGTTGTCAACGTTTTTGCCTATTTTATTCGCTCTCTGAGAGATCTATTATATTGTCTTCCTCTAGGAGTCTAGTACAAAATACCTACATTATAATTATTTATTTGATATGATTTGATATAAATAATGCATTTTGCCTGCTGACCTAGCTATCAAAATTTATCTGATTAGGTATGGGTCCTACTACATGATACAATCTGAAGGTTGAATGATGACCAGGTAAATGCTTATCGGTTCTTAGTAACGGAAATAGGATGACCTAGCTTTCAACATTTATCTGATTGAGCACGGGTGCTACGACATGATACAATCTGAAGGTCTGATGATGACCAGGTAAATGCTTATCGGTTCTTAGTAACGGAAATAGTTAGGATGACCTAGCTTTCAACATTTATCTGATTGAGCACGTGTGCTACGACATGATACAATCTGAAGGTCTGATGATGACCAGGTAAATGCTTATCGGTTCTTAGTAACGGAAATAGTTAGGATGACCTAGCTTTCAACATTTATCTGATTGAGCACGGGTGCTACGACATGATACAATCTGAAGGTCTGATGATGACCAGGTAAATGCTTATCGGTTCTTAGTAACGGAAATAGTTAGGATGACCTAGCTTTCAACATTTATCTGATTGAGCACGGGTGCTACGACATGATACAATCTGAAGGTCTGATGATGACCAGGTAAATGCTTATCGGTTCTCAGTAACGGAAATAGTTAGGATGACCTAGCTTTCAACATTTATCTGATTGAGCACGGGTGCTACGACATGATACAATCTGAAGGTCTGATGATGACCAGGTAAATGCTTATCGGTTCTCAGTAACGGAAATAGGATGACCTAGCTTTCAACATTTATCTGATTGAGCACGGGTGCTACTACATGATAAATTCTGAAGGTAGGTTTTGGTATATTTTTATGTGAGCAAAAAATATTATATTATCCGTATCATGTGTTAACAAAATATATAAAAAAACAGCTGTTCCATACAAAAGTGCAATAGGTACTCGAACAAAATATATGGAATAGTTTTTTTTATTTTTATTTCTGAGTTCCTCCCATACATAGTAAAAATTGCTCATATTCATGAGTAAGTAGGTACTGTGTATTACAAAAAAGTGTCCAAGTATTTTGCTTACACTGGTTAAAATAAATTAGCAGGCGAAACTTCACATACATAATGGGTATCGCCAGCTAATTTAATTTGACCATATATGCCCCACCATCTAGTAATAAATTTGGATGTCTGATGATGACTGATATAAATAAAATAAAAAATAAAGTGTTGATTTTGTTTTAATGTTGCTCCGTCCGTTATGCACAAAATGTTACAATTTACAAAATCTAAAATTTATTCCCGTTAAAAGTCATTGAAGTCTAAATACCGTGAACAATGTAAGCTTTCTTGAAGTACGCACATATTTTCGTCTTCTGGTTTTTGTAGGTTATGCGCGAGTGTCATTCTGAATTGCGACGGTTAATTATTTCGACACGGTCTTAATTTCGAAACACAATAGTTCGACTACTCATTGCTTCGACAGAACATATATTCGACAAGCATTAGTCCGACAGAATATACTTCGACAACACACACCTTCGAAGAACACTACTTCGATAGAACACTACTTCGACATGCACTTGATCGGCGGATCTCTATTTCGACGGAACATACCTCCGACATAATACTGCTCTGGAATGTGGCAATAATAATTGAATTTCGCTTTATGGTTTTAGGTACAAAATAAAAACATAAATAATAATCAATATTATGTTTTTAATTATAACCAGTAACAAATCTTTGTACAGTTATATTTTTGAACGGCTTATACAACGATACCCCACACTGGGATAGCTGCGGGCAGCTTCGCTCAGAGACCATTAGTACTAGAAAGCTGTAATTTGGCATGAGTCATCATCATCATCATTTCAGCCGAAAGACGTCCACTGCTGGACATAAGCCTCCCCCAATTAGGGGGGTTTGCCATAATCGCCACGCTTGGCAGGCTGGTTGGCGATCCCAGTATGGTGTTAAAAATGCATAGAGAACGCTGCTGCCCATTCTCTAGTAAGACCCTTAGTCGCCTTTTACGACACCCACGGGAGGAAATGGAGTAGTGCTATTCTTTACGCCCGACACCACACGTGGCATGAGTATACATATTATACATATATACTATACATCGTCCGTGTGGTGCCGGACGTAAAGAATAGCACCATCCCATTTCCTCCCGTGGGTGTCGTAAAAGGCGACTAAGAGATTTACTAGAGGATGGGGTACCAGCAACGTTCTCTATGCATTTTTAACACCATACTGCGATCGCCAACCCGCCTGCCAAGCGTGGCGATTATGGCAAACGCCCCCACAATTGGGGGATTTTAATGTCCAGCAGTGGACGTCTTTCGGCTGAAATGATGATGATTGTTGGAGCGCCTAAGCAAATGGTCTTAGCTTTAAGTGTTCCGTCATATGCAAACTATTGTTTTGTTATGTGCTTATACGCACATCATTCATATGTCATCTTTTTTTTCACCTTTCATTAAATAACTCATACACGTTACATGTGCTTGCTGCCTTTTTATTTAAATCACGCTAATTTCCGCACATAATGGTCCAATACGAGCTGGATTGATTAAATAGCAAGGATCTGCTATTATTAAATGAAGATCAAGAAATTATTAGTGAAATTAGCGAATATTAGTGCAAGTCACTGACCGGCAGTGTGGTATGTGAATCAAGTACATAAAATAAAGCGGTGTTAAGTCTAATGTATTGATAATATCGTCACCCAACACTCAATCAGGTAGTATACATAATTAAGGATATAAAAGGTTAGTCTTATTAATTACCTATTGTATTTGCGTAATTAGTTTGTTCCGTTATTTACCCTACCATTTGCATTGTGATAGTTTTATTGTCATTATTGTGTATTGGCAGCAATTAAATTAGAAATCACACTTATTTAAGTGTAGTAATATTGATTTATTACATTATATTGTTTTAATTTACTTGTCTTTGCCAAAGTAATTACTAATCACGTTAAGTATTTTTGCATAGGTAGTAGGTACTTAGGAGCAATATTATTTTGAGATTGTTAGATATTGTTAATTCATGTTTACTGTTAATGTAATTACCGTATTATTTTAGTTATTGTTCTGTTGTACTTTATACAAGTCATTGTTAGTTTATTGAGTTATTCACTAATTGGTCATATAGATTATCACCTGTAGTTTTAACCAGAGGACATAGGTACATACTTATAATATTGTTTAAACTTTATTGTATAAATTCCAGGTTTACGCTCGAATCCCAGAATGACCGAGGAAAGGGAGTTAATAAAGAAGCGAGGTAGCTTCAAAGGCCGATTAACTGCCTTTGTCAATTATTTGGATGCGCTGGATGATAAAACGTTATCTAGTTCCAATATAACGGAACTACAGCTGCGTATAGGCAAGATGGAGTTGTTATACCAACAATATGATGAGGTACAGTTACGTATGGAGTGTATTGCTGATGATACCAAGGCACAGTTTTCTGAGCGTTCTGATTTTGAGTCTCTGTATTTTAAATCAATGTCTAAGGCTCAGGAATTTGGAAATAACTTTAATAAAGATAATGAATCTGTCTCTCGAAATAAAAGTGAGTTTGGTAGTAGTTATAAGCCAGTAAAGTTGCCCACAATCCAATTGCCAAAGTTTAGTGGATCTTACAATAACTGGTTGGAGTTCCATGACACCTTTACGAGTCTCATTCATTCCAATGATGCTATCGACGAAATCAACAAATTCCACTACCTTCGAACGTCTCTGGAAGGATCCGCTGCCTTAGTGATCCAGTCGTTCGAGTTTTCGGCTACTAATAACTCTGTGGCATGGAAAGTATTATGCGAGCGATATGATAATAAGAGATTATTAATTCACAATCATGTTTCGGCTATTTTTAACATGGAGACAATTACAAAAGAATCCTCTGTAACTTTAAAGAGTTTAATTGACCAGATACATAAACACTTACGAGCATTAGACACCTTAGGTGAGCCTGTTAAGTATTGGGGTACACTTTTGATTTACCTTGTTACTCGCAAGTTGGATAGCAGAACGTTCCGTGAGTGGGAGGAGTACAAAGGTCGTGTTGATAAGGATAGCAAGATTACCTTCGATGCATTCCTTAAATTCATACGTGAGCGCGCTGAGTTAATTGAAACTTTGGAATTGTCGCGTAATGACCAGCATCAATCTGTTAATAAATCAGGGGCTAAGCTGAAGTCTATGGTTACCGTCCAAAGTGGTGGTAAGTCTAGTTCAGAGTCAGGTACAAAGGTCTGTCCCAAATGCAAAGGTGACCATAACTTGAGTGAGTGTGCACAGTTTCTCGCACTAAGTAACGAAGCACGTATTAAATTGCTGCCAAATTTTAAAGTGTGTTATAACTGCTTTCGTTTGGGTCATTTCGCGAATCATTGTAAAAGGCCAGGTTGCAAGCTGTGTAAGCGCAGACATAATACTCTTATCCATGTCGCTGATTTTAAACCTATTTCAAATAGTCATAATAATACGGATAATTCGTGTGATAACAGCTTGTCGCAGCAATCGTCTTCGACGGCTTCTGTGACTGAGACGAATAACGTCGCGTTGTCGGCCAACGTTACATCTTCGTACAGTAGTATGAGTCATGATGTGTTATTGTCAACCGCATTAATTAAATTACATGATCGTAATGGTCGAGAACATATTGTTCGTGCAGTTCTTGACAGCGGTAGTACATCATGCTTTGTGACAGAAAGACTATGTCGACAGTTAAATTTAGAGACAAGGCAGGTAGACAGGTCGATATTCGGCATTAATAACGCTACCTCTCACGTAGGTAAAACGTGTCGCATTAACATGACGTCATTACATAATAGTTTCAGTACTGAACTTTATTGTTTCGTTTTACCATCAATAACTAGTGATGTGCCATGTCGTGAAGTAGATCTGTCCATTCTGAACATTCCGTCTCATATTTGTTTAGCAGACCCTACTTTTTGCAAGCCCGCTCAGGTGGATATTCTTATTGGAGCTGATGTCTTCTGGGACTTGCTTGGGTCGCAAAGAATCAAGTTAGGTACTGGTAAGCCAATTTTATGTGAAACCAGGTTAGGCTGGATTGTCTCCGGTCCCATTAGTTGTAATTACATTGCATTTCTTTCTAGTAACATTAGGTGTAACTTTACTAAAATCGATTCTTCATCTGACGACGGTTTTGATAAAATTCGAAGTGATTTAACTCGCTTCTGGCAGTTAGAAGAAGTAAGTAAGAAGTCTTCCCATTATTCGCCAGAAGAGAAGTTATGTGAAAACCATTTTCGCAATAATACGAGCAGATTGCCTGATGGTCGTTTTTGTGTTCGGATTCCTCTCAAACAAGATCCTTCTATTTTAGGAGATTCAATTAATAAAGCTACTCATTGCTTACAGTCGTTAGAACGTAGGTTAAAAACGAAATCTGATTTTAGTAAAATGTATCACGAATTCATGTCTGAGTATGAGTTACTAGGTCATATGAGTGCATGCAAACAATCCGATTTAAGCCTTTCTGGTTATTTTATTCCGCATCACGGCGTATTACGTGAAAGTAGTACCACTACGAAACTTCGAGTGGTATTCAACGCAAGTTGTCTTTCTTCAACTGGCGTTTCATTTAATGATTTACAGATGGTTGGACCTACCATTCAGGACGATCTGTTGTCGATTCTTCTCCGTTTCAGACAGCACAAGTATGTCTTGTCAGCAGACGTCGAGAAGATGTATAGACAAATAGTCGTCCATCCGTCTGACAGATATCTTCAGCAGATATTGTGGCGAGGTAAGGCATCCGAGCCCGTTCAATTTTATAAATTAAACACCGTCACCTATGGTACGGCTAGTGCGCCATTTTTAGCTTTTCGGTGCCTTCATCAATTAGGGCTCGATTGTAAGAATCAGAAGGTTGCTAAGGTCATAAAGCACAATTTCTATGCTGATGACCTATTATCTGGCGGTGATGATTTAGATGAGGTTAGATTTATTCGTCAGGAAGTCAAAAATATACTTTCATCTGCTGGCATGCCATTGCGTAAGTGGAAGTCAAACGAACCTCAATTATTGTCTGAAGTTGCTCAATCTTCGCTTGACTTAAATATAGGTTCTAGTGAGCCTGACAAGTTGCTCGGGCTAGGTTGGTATGCAAGTTCAGATGAACTAGTATTTTCCATAGGCTCAACTATATCCCGTAACAGTAACACTAAACGTGATTTACTTTCTATGATTGCAAAGATCTTCGATCCTTTGGGGCTATTGTCACCATTTGTAATCACTATGAAAATGTTACTACAGAGAATATGGTTGGATAAATTATCATGGGATGATCCATTGACTCCTGAAATTAAATTACAATGGCAGACAACTATTAAAACTCTGCCTCTTTTAAATGAAGTTCGTATTCCTCGAATTGTTGTGTGTCATTCATACAAGGAATTGGAACTACATATATTTACCGATGCGTCTGAGCGCGCATATGGTGCGTGCGTTTATGTTCGCAGTGTTAATGATGCAGGTGAGTGCATCGTTCGGTTACTTATGGCCAAAAGTCGAGTGGCGCCAATTAAACCCACTACAATTCCAAGGTTGGAGTTGTGTGGCGCTGTAGTGGGAGCTCGTCTGTATGAAAAGGTGTTAAACTCACTTCGTCTTAAGTTCTCGCGCGTCTTTTGTTGGACTGACTCGACCATCGTATTGGGATGGCTACAGATATTGCCTTCGAAACTTCAGCCATTTGTACGCAACCGCGTCGCTGAAATTTTAGATCAGGCGGGTCATTGCACCTGGCGGCACGTCCCAACCAATGAAAACCCAGCAGACCTACTATCTCGTGGTGTGGATAGTAGTCATCTGCAGGGTTTAGATATGTGGTGGTCTGGTCCGGACTTTCTCCAACAAGACTCAAGTAGTTGGCCTTCGCAATTTAAATGTTTAGAGTTAGGGCTACTCCCCGAAACTCGAACTGATGTCACTTTAAATGTTGTCCTTGACACTGACCATAAGGCATTTATTATAGATTATAATCGTTTTTCTAATTATTTAAGACTTTTACGTTCCATGGCATACGTGTTGCGATTTATTAAAGCGTGTAAACACCAATCGCCACACAGTAAATTTTTATCCGATGACGAATTAAAGAAAGCATTAAACATTTTAATCTATCAGTGTCAACAAGAATCATTTCCCGAACATAAATTACTTTTAAATAAACACAGTTTGACAAAAAAGAGCGTCCTATTAAAATTTAATGTGTATTTAGATGAAAACAATCTAATGCGTGTCGGAGGACGTCTCGACAATTCAGATTTTACACATAATAAACGGCACCCTATAATTTTACAGTCCACTCACAATTTTACTAAATTATTATTTGATTTTGAGCACAAAAGGTTAATGCACGCAGGCCCACAACTATTAATAGCCTCTATTAGAGAATCCTATTGGCCTATAGGAGGACGAAATTTAGCTAAAGCTTGTTATCATAGATGCGTTCGGTGCCAACGTATGCAGGGTAAGGTTGTTACTCCATTGATGGGTAACCTACCGCGGCAACGCCTTCTTCCAGGAGGGTATCCGTTTGAAAGTACCGGAGTTGATTATGCGGGCCCTATTATGAGCGCTAGTCGTCAAGGTCGTGGATGTAGACTCGTCAAGGTGTACATAGCAATTTTTATCTGTTTTACCACAAAGGCTGTGCATTTGGAGCTTGTGAGTAACTTGACGAGCCATCATTATTTATTAGCCTTGTATCGGTTTATTTCACGAAGGGGTAAGCCAGTTCACATATACTCCGATAACGGTACCTCATTTGTTGGTGCGTATAACGAGCTATCTAAATTTTTGAAAATTAATTCTGATGCTTTGAGTGAAACCATAGCTAATGAGGGAATCAAGTTCCATTTCATTCCCACGTATACTCCACATTTCGGCGGTCTCTGGGAAGCGGGTGTCAAATCGGCAAAATATCATTTACAACGAGTGTTGGGACAATGTAATTTAACTTTTGAGGAACTTAACACCACCTTAGCCCAAATAGAGGCAATATTAAATTCACGCCTACTAACGCCGCTGTCTTCAGACCCTGCCGATTGCACTCCATTGACACCAGGTCATTTTCTCGTCGGCCGGCCACTTACTTCATTGCCACAGAAGAATTGTGAAGACCACACTGCAACCCATCTTAGTCGTTACCAACGTATTGAGCAACTCCGCCAACACTTCTGGACCAGATGGACTAAAGAGTATGTTGCAGAGTTGCAGCAACGGACAAAGTAGCGTTCGTGCAAGAATGGCTTAAAACTTGATTCCTTGGTAGTCATCAAAGAGGAGAATCTTCCACCTCTGAAGTGGAGACTAGGAAGAGTCATCGCCGTACATCCAGGTACTGATGGAATTGCCCGCGTAGCAGATATCAAGACCTCTACTGGAGTCATCCGGAGCGCCTTCAACAGGATATGCCCATTACCTGTGTCTTCAGAATCTAAGTCTGGTTGAAAGCACGACTTTCAACGCCCGGGGGCATGTTGGAGCGCCTAAGCAAATGGTCTTAGCTTTAAGTGTTCCGTCATATGCAAACTATTGTTTTGTTATGTGCTTATACGCACATCATTCATATGTCATCTTTTTTTTCACCTTTCATTAAATAACTCATACACGTTACATGTGCCTGCTGCCTTTTTATTTAAATCACGCTAATTTCCGCACATAATGGTCCATTACGAGCTGGATTAAATAGCAAGGATCTGCTATTATTAAATGAAGATCAAGAAATTATTAGTGAAATTAGCGAATATTAGTGCAAGTCACTGACCGGCAGTGTGGTATGTGAATCAAGTACATAAAATAAAGCGGTATCCCAGTGTGGGGTATCGTTGTATAAGCCGTTCAAAAATATAGCTGTACAAAGATTTGTTACTGGTTATAATTAAAAACATAATATTGATTATTATTTATGTTTTTATTTTGTACCTAAAACCATAAAGCGAAATTCAATTATTATTGCCACATTTCAGAGCAGTATTATGTCGGTTGGTATGTTCCGTCGAAATAGAGATCCGCCGATCAAGTGCATGTCGAAGTAGTGTTCTGTCGAAGTAGTGTTCTTCGAAGGTGTGTGTTGTCGAAATATATTCTATCGGACTAATGCTTGTCGAATATATGTTCTGTCGAAGCAATGAGTAGTCGAACTATTGTGTTTCGAAATTAAGACCGTGTCGAAATAATTAACTGTCGAAATTCAGAATGACACTCCTGCTTTCTATTTTCAGAGGCTTTGTCTCATTGAAACATACTCCAAAAAAACATTGCTCTTTCAAATGAGGCCTAACACGATGGTTGTACGTATAGTACCGTCACTGAAATACTGTACCCACCTTTGGAGTCCACCATCAGGTAGATGACATCATCAGTCACCAAGGTCTCCCTGAGCCCATTCAAATGAGTCCAAACACGATGATCCTACGTAGTGCCGTCACTGAGATCCTGTACCCACCTTTAAGAGTCCACCATCAGGTAGATGACACCATCAGTCACCAAGGTCTCCATGAGCCCTTTCAAATGAGTCCAAACACGATAGTTCTACGTAGTGCCGTCACTGAGATCCTGTACCCACCTTCGGAGGCCACCATCAGGTAGATGACATCATCAGTCACCAAGATCTCCATGAGCTCTTTCAAATGAGCCTGAACACGATGGTTCTACGTAGTGCCGTCACTGAGCTCCTATACCCACCTTCGGAGTCCATCATCAGGTATGTGGCATCATCCATCAGTCACCTAGGTGTCCATCCTCCGTCAAACGAAATTCTCAAAATATTGTTTTTATTTATTAAAGAAATAATTACATAAAAAGAAAGAATAATTACTATAAACTAATCTAAATCTATACATATAATAAAATCGTAGCGAAGGCAAAACTGTACATTGAATATTAAAAAAAAAAAGTTATTTCCACGAGGTCTGGGAACGATTCTGATGCCGAAAATATAGCTTTTAGAATTTTTGTTTGTTTGTCTGTTTGTCTGAATGTATGTTCCAGGTAAACGCAGAAACTACCGGACCGATTTTGTTAAAATTTTGCACAGATATTCCCTATAGGTCTGGTCAAATACTACGTATAAATTATCACGCTATTTGCTATGGGGGATGTGCAGTATTGCATTATGTTTTGAGATGGGTCCATAAGGGCAGGTACCTTAACCGTGGTCGCTACAAGAAAATGGTCTTAAAAGACTATCTTTAACTTTTAGAAAAAAATTGATCTGTATTCACAGATTTTGAAAAAAATGTAAAGTCTGCAAGAAAATGGGCAATTTTCACAAAAAAAATTTTTGATGCCAATCGATCCTGTTTCTTACGAGGATCAAAAAACTATATGGGACCAACTGAGGTTTGAGCCAGAAAAGTCAGAAATCGAAAAAAACTTTTCCCATACAGTTCTTAAGAATGATAAGTCTCTAATTCAGATAATTTATGTAAACAAAGTTATGTCAAGAAATGTCACTGTCAAAATGACAGGACAGTGGTGCAAAACATTTAATCGTATTTTTTTTTTTTTGCGTATTTAAACGAGCTTTGTAGGTCTTCTTCCGCCTACTACCCGCCGGCGGCGTTTCAAAATTATTCAATTCTTCTACGTCGTTTTGGAAATCCCGTAAAATATTGTTGAAAACCATATTTAATATAGCACAACTCGATATTAGGAACAAAATAACTTCGAAATACACAAAAATCTACTGAATCGAACAGCTGATTCAAGTAAAATCCGCCATCTTGCCTCTTAGCATCCTCTTAACAGGGCACCAGTGGTGTTTAATTCTGACAGCTACTAATCAATTGTTTATCAACCTCTTAGCGTTAAATAGCGTTTATGAATAAGAATTTTGCTAATCAGTTGCTTAGCAAATGATTAAAATTTAAGAGGCGTTTATGAATAAGACTGTTATTGTCTAAGTCTAATAAATCGATGAACGCCGGCTGCATGCACGAAAAAGGATGACTCATTGTTTCGTTATGCTCACTGTCCCGTTACGCTCATTGTACGGATGAACGCCGGCTGCATGCACGAAAAAGGATGACTCATTGTCCCGTTACGCTCATTGTCCCGTTACGCTCATTGTACGCTTGCAGACAACCAATTTTTTTATTATTAGTATTTTGACGTGACAACGTCTAATAAATCGATGTTATCATTTCTTTTGTTCAATATGTAATTATTTTTGTAGATGCATATTTATAATGTATGTGTGCCATGTCGATTTCAACCACGCGGACAACTCATAAAATTTGATGAAACTTTGCCAGAAATTAGTGGTAACTTGTTACTATACACCCCTCTTTTCCTGAATTTGTAGCAAAAAAAATTAAGACGCTATGACCAAAAATAGTTGGCCGCTAGAACCGCCACTTGCCGTAGTCATCGCCTGTGATTACACAGAAACGAAATAACGCAGATAGGCGAATGATGCATCAAAAGAAAGGTCTTAATTTGTTGTAATTGTTGCAAAAATAAAAAAAATAAAACATTATAACGTAAATATACAAAAAGTATAGTATATTTAGTTTCCAGGTTATAGGTAGGTAGGTATCTCTCCATAAATATCAAATTAATAGAGGCTGATGTGTATGGACAATTAGTTGCTAATTAGTTGCAGCCAATAAACAAGAAAAATTTCTAGAAAATAGGTTCAATAATTTGTTAGAGTCGATTTTAGTTGGCCGCTCGGACGGAAATATACTTAAAATACAATGGCGTTTATTTCGTTATTTAAAATAGGTTCAAACTTAGTTTTAGTTTTAGTTTACTAATCATAAAGATAAAGATATATTTATTAAATAACTGTGTACATCAAGTTCTTATTTTAAACGTAAACATTTTAGGCTCAACAGTCTACCCATGTCGGATATGCAATAGTATTACACGGCAAATAAATTTCAAATAGATTATAGACAAATTACAAGTGAATTACATACGAATATTACTTTTTCTCAAAAAACTCATGCAGATTATAAAACACATTATTAATTAACATTTTTTTTTATTTCGATTTAAACATATTTCCATTTAATTGCTTAATAGTTGGCAGTAACTGATTATACACACGAATAGCAGTTACATAGGTACTTTTATAATAAATCATATTATTAATAACAGGTAAATTTATGTCATATTTATATTGTTTGCGAGTGTTTCTCTTAGAATCAGATTTGAAATTAAAATATTGCATATTATTTTTTACAAATAAACATAGTTCAAGTATATAAATGCCAGTCAGTGTCAGGAAACTCTTCTTTCCGAAAACTTCTCTCAATGAATCGGTACTATGCATGTTATATATTGTCCTAAGACATTTTTTCTGGAGAATGAATGTGGACTGCACGTTTGTCGAGTTTCCCCAGTATAATAGGTTGGGGAAAAAGTTTCTTCGCATTTTTTAAGAAAATTCAAAACATTTTTTAATATAGTTTATTTACATTTAACTATAGTATGTAGATACCATTTTGTTCGATAACTTTTTGCCATCTTGAAGGTAGGGACATGATCCCATTGCTATAGAAATTTTGGGACTTCTGATCAAAATACCGCGACAAGTGGTTTTGGCAATCCTCTCGTGATGTTAACCTGACACTGCCTAAAGAATTCTGAAGAGACCGAAACAGGTGGAAATCTGAAGGTGCAAGGTCAGGACTATACGGCGGATGCATTAACACCTCCCAGTCAAACTCTCTTAATTTTTGCTGAGTGGCTAAAGATGTGTGAGGTCTAGCGTTATCATGATGAAAAACCACACCCCTTCTTGCTTTAATCTCATCAGTTGTTCGCAGTAGAGTTCAGAATCGATGGTCCTGCCTGGTGGTAACAGCTCATAATGAATAATGCCCTTCCAATCCCACCACACACAGCATCACCTTGTTGCGAGTTAACCCGGGTTTCGCCACAGTCTGTGAAGCCAGACCGGCCTTTGACCACGACCTTTTTCGCACGTTCTTGTCGTACGTGATCCACTTTTCATCACCAGTTATCAGCTTCTTCAAAAATGGTTCAGTTTCATTACGTCGTAATAAAGAATCACAAATGAGTACACGGTTCATTAGGTTTCTTTCAGTGAGCTCGTGAGGTACCCAAATATCGAGCTTTTTTGTGTACCCATTTTTTTTTAAATGTGCCAAAACTGTTTTGTGATCAATTCCCAGTTCTTCAGCTACGTCGTAACTACTGATATGCCGATCTTGCTCCACTTTTTCAAAAATGGCATCCATTTTATCCGTAATAGGGCGACCAGAGCGACGTGCATCTTTGACATCAAAATTTCCGGATTGAAAACGCTTTAACCAAATTTGTGCTACTCTCACAGACACCGCACTAGGTCCATAAACACCGCAAATTTTTTTCGCGGCTTGCGTTGCGTTTTTACCTTTTTTGTAGTAAAATTTTAAAATGTATCGAATTTCTTCATTAGATTCACTCATCTTGACAGTACGAAAAACAAATGAAAATCACACATTTTCCTAATTTGAATTTGGAATTAGGTTCTTTAAAATTTAAACTTTCAATGATACCAAAACCAGCCAGATACAAATAGTATAGCCAAAGAGATTTTATTACAAGTTCATACATACTATAATGCGAAAAGACTTTTTCCCCAACCTAATATTATACCATAAGTTAGCAGTGGATAAACATTACCAGAATGGGCATTTCTAGTAACACTGGTATTTGTAGTTTCTGCCTTTACTGACGATGCGTAGCAAGCACTGGATATTTTTTTATTAATCTTTTCAATATGTGCCTTCCAGTTTAAATGTTGATCTATTGTAACTCCTGGGAAATTTATGTCTTTTACTTCTTCAATCGCTATATCAGTTACGGTTACATGCAGTTTTGTAGGTTTACTTTTGTAATTTCTAAATTGAACTAATTTCGTTTTTAAAAGGTTAACTTTTAAATTTATTGACTGCAACCAATCAGTAACTGTTGTTAACGTGTTATTTATTTCACTTTCGTAATTAAAATTATTTGAAAATTCATTGGGAATAAATATAGTTGCATCATCAGCATACATTACGCAAAGGTGGTTAATTAGGTTTGGGAGCTCGTTAATATACAGTAGAAATAATGGGGGCCCTAATATACTGCCTTGCGGTACGGTATTACAGATTCGAATTCAGATTTCGCTACCTCCACCATTTTTGTACTTTCATTGTATACCTCAATAAAAGTGGCCTGAATTCTATAATTTAAATAATTCTCAATTAATTTTAGTGCTATACCTCTTATTCCTATACTTTCTAATTTATCAATTAAAATGTCATATTTTACACAGTCAAACGCTTTTGACACATCAATGAAAAGAGCAGTACATTGTTTTTTATCATTTATCTTTTCCCAAAAGGTATTGAACAATTTACATATTGCCAAAGATGTAGTTTTATTCTTTTGGAATCCGAATTGGTTAGCATTTAAAATATTATTTACATCCAAGAACTTTGTGATTCTAGCATATATGACCTTTTCAAATATTTTCGAAAAACTAGGTAACAGTGCAATTGGTCTATAGTTATTTATGTCGTGTCAAGATCCTTTTTTATATAGTGGCTTTATTAGAGCTTTCTTTAGGTTATCGGGAAATTTTCCCGTCTCCAACATAACATATGAATATGAATATGTCCCAACAACAAACATAAAAAGTAGTAGTATGTAGAAGTAGAAAAAAAGTAGAAAAACTGTAAAAGTAGTAGTAGTATGATCAACAGTAAAAAGGATACTTTCTTTTATGACTCTAATAGGAATATTATCGTGTCCGTAGCTAGTTTAATTTTTTTAAATTTTTTCACTATATTTATTATTTCAATTCTGTCTACTGGGAAGAGGAAGATACTGTTTGAGTTAGAAATAGGCTGTGATTTGTAATTATTATTGCGTGCTGTTGATGTGTTGAGATTTTGGTTAATGTAGAAATGGTTCAAGATACTAGCTAGTTTTACAGGTGATTTTTTATTACACTATTATTTTGCAGTATGTAGTCTATTGTGGGTTGAAGAACATTTGTACTTTGGGTTTGTCGTTTAATTAATGCCCATGTGGCCTTAGTTTTATTTGTACTGCATGAAATGAATTTCGCATTAGAATTTCTTCTTGATTGTATTATTACTCGCTTTAGGATTTTACAACAACGAGAATATTTTATTTTATGTTCCTGAGATCTACCTTTACTCTGAAGGTTCATATTTCGTTTATTTTTACTAGAGACTATGATGCCTTTGGATTTCCATGATGTAACTTTTCGAACCGACCGGTGACGTAACCTAGTTTAGATAAATGTGGCGAAAATAACGGTTAAATTCATATTGTAGGAATATTCTCTGAAATATAGTAGTATAAAACTGTATTAGAGTAGGGTGACCATGAATTTTCACAATGAAGTGAGACTGAATCGTGATTATTGGAATGTTTGATAGTCATAACAAATTTTTTACGACGTGTGTTATACTTTAAGGCATCCTATAGCATATCATACGACGGCACGGTTGGCGCAGTGGTTAAGCTGCGCTGCGTGTCACGGGTTTGATTCCCGCACTGAACAAATATTTGTATGTAGTTGTTTGTGTTGTCTGGCTGTTTGTGTGAGTTTAAATGTTTGTATATGCACCCACAATATAGGAGAAATTCCGAGTGTGTATATACCATTGATGTATTAAAAGTGTAGATACGGGACATAGTAACAGTGCCTGGTCCTATCAAACTAAGAGATGGTCCCTAGTCCTAATGTACCTAATCAATAATTTTGCATGCTAGTTTTAGCGAATTGTTTTAGAAACTTTAAAAAAACCTGACCATCTTTAATGTACTACAATTCTTGCAAATAAATTTCATTTCATTTCTAGTTGGCACTCAGTCGCGCACGGTATATCGTTGATTAAACAGCTCCTTAATTACATTTTTTTTTTTTTTGTGATAAATACGGATCAAAATGACTTCTTGTGCAGCTAAACAGTGTTTTAATCATACAAGAAAGAAAAATAAGACACACGGGATTACTTACCACTCGTAAGTACAGCCAATTTGTTGAAAGTTATAATAATATTATTTAAATGTTTGCTTCGCCATGTTTGTTCTGCTACATGCAATGTCATTCATAATCGTAAACATTCGGCCAACATTCGGCAGCTAACGCGATTTCGCTCACACGACAGCGACGTCTCATAACTCTGTTCTTGTGTATCGGTAACTGTACACTCCTACCAACTTATCTGTGAAATGGCGAAAATTGGAACTACGGCCGTCATGTTGAAATGTCATTCGATTGTCAGTGTCTACTACATTCGGGTTCTCTGGTTGTTTTTTCGTGATATTGCTGAATTTATAAAGTTAAATATGCCGAAAGCTATTAAAAGTGATGCTCGAAACATTATTCTAAAGGTTAAAACCTTCTTTGAAGAAGAAGCTCGGGCGCGGTCTCCGATTATTCCATTTAATCAAATATACAAACGAATCGTTCAGGTTCAAAATGTCCAATTCTCAAAATGTCCAAAGGTTTCAAAACGTCCAATTTTCAAAATGTCCAATTCACAAAACGTCCATTTCCCAAAATGTCCAATTCACAAAACGTCCAATTCCCAAAATGTCCAACTCCCAAAATGTCCAATATTTTAGAATGTGGTAAATTTTGTTCAATAACTCATCAAAGCGCTTTTTTAATACTTACGTCAAACAATAAATACAAAATACTGAAAGAATCAAAATATGTTTTATTTAGAAGTAGCAAATTAAATTAAAAATAAATATTTTATTATTATATATACATATATATTTAGGATTAGGGTCTGAAAATCCTATATATATATACATAAATTATCATTATCATTGTTATTGTAATTTTTCCATAGCGACCAAAACCACATCGCGATCTAACGCTAACAACGCCATCTATCGAGCTATTGTGTTCCCAAGTTTTCTGGTATTTAAATTACTTTGTTACTGTGTTTTAAAAACTTGTATTAAAATAGGTACTTGCTATATTAAAATATGGTTATCGATTTTATTAGTTATTAAAACAAAAGGAAAAATGAAAATAATGTGCATAAACTGAACGCATCCTGAGATAAAACTTTAAGTTGCTTTAAAGGGGGTATTTTTGAAAAAATCATAACGCCGTACGTCATTACTTTATTAAATGTAAGGAAACGCGTTGATGTAGTACCTACGTGTTATTGCCTTAAATAGTAGTGAACTGTAGTCACAGTGTTGGTGTTTTTCAAATTCGTATATTTTCGAAATCTACAATGACTGAAGACTTTGAATTCATTTGTAACCAGAAAGATAAGCCCACTTTGATTCGTAATGGGTTCCAGTTTAACAAAAACGTGACTAATAAAAATGGAAGCACTTTATGGCGTTGTACTAATAGACGGATGTGTACTGCATCAGTCACAATAGATAAGTCAAGGAAAAACGTATTGAGAGAATCGACGCACACTTGCGAACAAAATCTTGTCCAATTGCATATTAATAAAGTAATATCATCTTTGAAGAGGACAGTATGTACAGATTTAGGTCCGATTCAGAAAATTTGTGAAAAACCTTTGAACAAATTAAGGGAAGAATACCGCAATGATAAAGATTTGATACCGTCATTTCATACCATTAAAAATACTTTATAAAGATCCCGCAAAAAGTATTTGAATACAAATTTATTAATACACTGTGATACCAGATCAGTTAAGATACCAGAAAACTTGGGAAAATCATTTCTGATTTGTGAAGATGGAGACACAGATAAAATTATAATATTTGCAACAAATACGGCGAAGAAATTCTTAAAATCACCAGGCTCATACTACGCAGATGGAACATTCAAAGCAGCACCAAAGCCATTCTATCAGTTTTTTGTTATACATTTAGATGTTAGTTCTGATGAAAAAACAACAAACATTATACCAGTGATCTACGCCCTTTTGCCAAATAAAATGGAACACACCTATGTGCGTTTATTCTCGCTCATAAAAATTAAGTTAGGTGTCCAAATCCGAAAGTTTAAATCAGATTACGAAGTCGCTATATTAAATGCCGTATCTAACGTTTATTCGCAAGCTGAAGTGACCGGGTGTTACCACCACTTCAATGATGCCATTTGGAAGTATTAGAAAAAAAATTAAATTAAATGCAACAAGCACAGGACGAAATACTACCCGAATGAGTGCCATTATACCTTTAGTTCCGGCAAATGAAATACCAGCTGCATGGCACTATATTTTAGAGACGACCCCAAACTCGCGCGAAATGGATAAGTTTCGTAGGTACTTTGAGTCCACATGGTACCCAAAGAAGTCGCCAGCTTTATTGAGCTGTGCTGGACAACGTGATAGGACCACTAAATAGCCGTATACAGAAGAATCCTAATTTATACTTCTTTTTATACATATTGAAAAACGAAAGCAAACATTGGGACTGTCGTTTAAAGGATTCGATGTTTAAGAAAATGAGAAATAAAAGAAGATGCAGAGACATCCAGTTTGATCGGAAATACAAAAGGTATTTAATAAAATTACAAAACAAAGATCTCAATTTACAACAATTTTTGAAAAAAAATATTTTTTTGAGGCTTAGCTTGTATAAAAAGTAAAACGTAATTTATTAGTATAGTTCATTATTATATCACATAAATCATAAAAATAATTATGTTGATTATTAACATATTAATAAAAAAAATGTTTGTTAATTATAAATAAAAATTATATTGATTTTTACTTGCATAGGTAAGCAAGGTAAGATATAAAGTATTTTTCGTTTTACCTAGGTTATTATATATAAAACTATGTTTAATGTTTGTTTCAATTTATAATTATAGTTATTATGATGTTGATTATATTGTACTGGTCTTAATTTGTTACTTCTAAATAAAACATATTTTGATTCTTTCAGTATTTTGTATTTATTGTTTGACGTAAGTATTAAAAAAGCGCTTTGATGAGTTATTGAACAAAATTTACCACATTCTAAAATATTGGACATTTTAGGAGTTGGACATTTTGGGAATTGGACGTTTTGAGAATTGGACATTTTAAGAATTGGACATTTTGGGAATTGGACGTTTTGTGAATTGGACATTTTGGGAATTGGACGTTTTGTGAATTGGACATTTTGAAAATTGGACGTTTTGAAACCTTAGGACATTTTGAGAATTGGACATTTTGAACCTGAACGAAACGAATTTCGGCAGCGACAGGTTAGTGTTGTCAACTTTCTTGTTATAAATTACCCGATACTTAACTAATTATTTAAGTCCACGAAATATTCGTTTCTATTCTTGCTGCAAGTTAGCGTAACGGTAACGTACATCTATTAGATAACCTGCTAAGTGCGTGAGCCAACTAACCTGCCAGATTTCAAGTTTCTACTAACATTTATTTTATTAACTTATATTTCAGGTGTGAGTCAAGGACTAATTTCAAAAATAGTTAAGGAAGAGCACGCAGCAAAAGGAACTGGTACAAAAATTCGGACACCAGGCAAGGAGAGAAATCGTAAAAGTGCATGTTGATGATTTTGACATGGGAGTTATACGGAGGAAAGGACATGAATTTTATTCTGCTAAAAAAGAGGTCCCTACTGTTAAAAAACTTCTAGAGGTCTTAAAGACAGAAATAAATTACACAGGACAGCGAGAGTCTGCGAAACCTGCTTCACAAGGCAGGATTTCGTTTAAAAAAATCTCAATCCAATCGGAAGGTTCTTATGGATCGTAATGAAATATCAGCTTGGAGAGCTAAATACTTGCATGCAGTGGATAGAAATAATAAATCTCCCCAGCCCCGGCCCATAATTTATTTAGATGAGACCTATATTCACTCTTCGCATACATCGGGTAAATGTTGGCAAGGAGAGGGTGAAGTCGGAGTATTGGAGCCTGTATCGAAAGGACAAAGATATATTATTGTTCATGCGGGAGAAGATACTGGATTTGTTACAAATGCACTACTTATGTTTAAATCAAACACAAAAAGTGGTGGTTATCATGACGAGATGAATAGTACCAACTTTAAAAAGTGGGTTATTGAAAAACTTGTGCCTAATTTACGAGAGCCATCCATAATAGTGATGGATAATACTCCCTATCACCGTATTTGTGTGAATAAAGTCCCAAATACGAATTCCTTAAAAAAAGATATGCAATTATGGTTGCCCCAAAATAAAATTGACTACGGAGAGAATTTGACTAAACCTCAGCTTTTAGAAATAATTAAGAGAAACAAGCCTGAATCTGTATATGAGATTGAAAAAATTTTAGAAGACAATAGATACAAATGCTTATATTTACCACCTTATCACTGTGATCTCAATCCCATTGAACTCATATGGAGCACAATGAAAAGAAAAGTTGCTGATGTAAATATTGAGCACAAAAATGCTGAAATTCCCCGCCTAGTTAGAGAAGCTTTTGACGCTATTACAGTTCATGATCGGGCACAGCATTGTAAACACGTTCGCAGGTTAGAAGGAGAATATTTAAAACATGATTTGTATTTAGATAAACCTTTTATTATAGAAGTGGTAAGAGACACTGAAACCGAAAGCGATAGTGATAATGATGATAGTGGTACGGAAATAAGCGGAGTATGGCCTCACAACCAGGATGAAGTTGTGTATGCAGGTTCATCTAAAGATCACAATTACTGTAAACCTGGTTTTCAATAAATAATTGTAAAGCAATTTGTTTTTTAATTTTATTACACTACACTACCACTAGGTACGACTGCTAATTATAATTAGTCAAATCTGGTGTTAAGGGTTAGGTACGGTCATAACTAAATGCTAGATCCAGGTACCTCTTGCAGGGTAGGTACCCACTTAACTTCGCATTAAATGAAAGTTGTATCCCCCGTGGAACATTTTATCTGCTGAATTTCCACTTCATTGGATTACTTTTTAGATAAAGCCATTGTTTATTGCTGAGAGACTAAACTGTTAGCGTACCTACGTAACTGTATTTCTTTTTATTTATTTTATTATTTTTATATAGGTATCATTGTTTTTAATTTGTAAAAACTGTAATTCTTATTAAACGATTATGTCTAATGTGAAATTTCCTTCTTGAAAACTTAATCGATTTTGGGCACCTTATATTAATTAGCAACACTGAATCGACGGTGCCGTCCTCTTTCAGTTCACAGATAAGTTGGTAGGACTGTAGGTTTGCGACTGTGATCACACTGATCACAGCTGTGTGAGTTTTGGTGCATGTAGTCGTGCGTAGCATGATAATCTATATCTATACTCTATTACTAATATATAATGCTGAAGAGTTTGTTTGTTTGTTTGTTTGTTTGTTTGAACGCGCTAATCTCAGGAACTACTGGTTGGAATTAAAAAAATATTTTTGTGTTGGATAGTCCATTTATTGGGGAATATTATAGGCTATAAAACATCACGCTACAACCAATAGGAGCGGAGCATAAGTGAAAAGTGTTGCAAAAACGGGAAAAAATATTCCTTTTTGAGAGCTTCCGTTGCGTGCGCTGCGTAAACGGTTTAAGTTACGAAAATATCATCTATGATGGAATTGTTCCCCTTTAAATGTTCTAAATCAAAGGTCCGCGACAGCATATGTCTATCTTTTAAGATTGACTCACTATAACCTTTTTTATGGTAATCAAATTTGGTATTTAAATCAAAATTTTTACTTGAATACAAAATTTACCGAATCAACAACTTCATCCCCCTTTTCAGACTCTTGTGGGTTGAAATAAAAAATAACATCGATTTACTTTGTGTTAGTTTTCAATCATAAGCCGAAATATTAGTGATTTTGACTTAGAAAATAAAGAACTTTAACACATTGACTGCCACCGCGGTCACCGGTGACCGCTAACAATAGTTTTGCTATTGTGTCTGTTGTCTGGCAGTCAAAGCCTTAATTAAAAACAAAACTTTATCCCTCTTTTCACTCCCTAAAGGATTGAAATTCTAACAACACGCGTTAGCTTCCAACCATAAGCCTAGATGGAAAATTTAGTGATTTTTCTTCGAAAATTAAGGACTTTTCAATTTCATCCCCCTTTTTAACCCTTCGGGGGTGTAATTATCAAAAACGCTGAGACACGTATAAATTAATTTTCAATCGTCAGCCTAAACTCAAAATTTTAAGATCCTTACTTCAAAACTGACGGACTTTCATACAAACTTTCATCCCCTATTTTATTCCCTTAGAAGTGGAATTTCCAAAAATCCATTCTTAGTGCACCCCTAGATCTTATAAAGAACCTACGTGCAAAATTTCAAGTCTCTAGGTCCAGTGGTTTGGGCTGTGCGTTGATATGTCAGTCAGTCATTCAGTCAGTCAGTCAGGACTTTGAATTTTATATGTATAGAAGAAGATAAACCTTCCTCGATAAATGGACTATCCAACACAAAAATAATTTTTCATTTCCAACCAGTAGTTCCTGAGATTAACTCTTCAGCTTTATATTTGATTCTCTACACAATCCACCCTGCACCGTAATATCTTACAAATATCCTTCAAAATCATTCAGATTGTGAATGTAAGTGTGTTTGTTACGGAGTTATTTTAAAATTATGATATCTCCTAAGATGTTGATTGAAATCAAGTGATGTCAAGGACAGTTTTGTTTACATTTAAATACTTGTGATTAATAACATATTTAGATAAGGATTAATATTATGTTGATAAAACTCCTTCGCAAATTGTTGGCGACTGGCTGGGATGCCACCTTTTTTTAAGAAGTATATATCACTACATATTATAAAACAAAGTCCTCCGCCGCGTCTGTCTGTCTGTCTGTCTGTTCGCGATAAACTCAAATACTACTGCACCGATTCTCATGCTGTTTTCACCAATAGATAGCTTGGTTCTCGAGGAAGGTATTAGTATATAATTTGTGAAGTTTTTGTATGCATTTTTGTATGAATTAACGATATTTGTTGGAGGTGTCGGAAAAAAATAAGCCGTCTGGGAGCTTTTAACGAAAACGCTGTCTAAACCCTTTGAGATATAACAAAATAATGTATCGTGGAATTAGGTATCTTATAAAGGTCTTCAAAAAAGTCCGCGATGGCATATGTCTATCTCTTAAGGATAACATACTATATCCATTTTATTGTCTTATTGTAGGTATTTGTTTGCCGAATTTTACTCTTGGAAATACGATTACAATAACAATAAATCAAATCAAATCAAATCGTTTATTTGTGATACATGGGTTTAAATGCAGGTGTTCATTACATAATTACAAACTGATAATGTTCATTCCATGATCAGCCACTTGGGCATAGAAATTATAAAATAACATAATAAAAATATAAGTCTAAAATTACAAATCGGATTAGTTAATAAAATATGAATTACAGTCATTAAAATTTCAATTCCAAATTACAATCATTCCACAAAATACAATAGTTCACAATAACATGTCAATAAAATAAAATATAACATCGTCATCTCAAAAACGAGGAAAAATTGTCCTCTTTCATAAACTCTCCTATACTGTAATATGCTCTGTCAGTTAGTAAACTCTTCAATTTACTTTTAAGAGCAGATATATGTAACGTTCTCCATGATTTGGGTAATTTATTAAAGATGGTCGGACCCATGCAAAAGATGCTCTTACGCATAAGAGTGGTTTTAGCGCTGTGACCACAGAGTTTGAAGTTATCACGTCTATTCCTAGGGACAGCATCAGACAAAAGTTGAAATAAATGAGTATTTGATTTAATGAACATTACTGTTTCCAGGATATATAATGAGGGTAATGTCAATATCTTACGTTCTATAAAATAAGATTTACAGCTGTCCGTTGTTTGCAGTCTAAACATCGATCTAATGCACCTTTTCTGTGCCCGAAACGCTATTTCATTGTCCGTGCTATTCCCCCAGAAGATGACTCCATATCTAAGAATTGATTCGGCTAAACCATGGTAAGCAGTAATTACTGCATCTGTGTTGAGAACCACAGCAAGCTGTTTCAGAGCGTAGGCTGCACTACTCAACTTTTTACTAAGTGCCTCTATTTGAGGTTTCCAATTCAATCTAGAATCTATTATTAGTCCCAGAAATTTTGTTGTGTCAGCTTCATTGATATGTATATTATCAAATTGAATATTAAGATTGTTGATTTTTTGTGTACGTTGTCTAAAGTGCATTAACATTAGTCTTTTTTAAATTAATTATTAAATTATTATCATTTAACCAATTTATAATAGATATTAGTGAATTATTAATGTCATTTTCATATGTGTTTATGTCATTACAAGCTATTGTCATAGTACAATCGTCAGCAAAAAGTGTCATCAGGTTTTCGGTTACTTTAGGCAAGTCATTTATATACAGGATGAACAACGGAGGCCCCAATACACTGCCTTGTGGTACTCCGTACATAACTTCGCGTTCCTCTGATCTTGAACTTTCTTCACGTTTACACGTTTTTATTTATTGCACTGATTTCTGTTACTTGTTTACGATTATAAAGATATGATTTAATTAAATCTAAAACGTTGCCTCTAATACCATAGGCTTCAAGTTTTCCTGCCAGGGAATTATAGTGGACGCAGTCAAAGGCCTGTGTCATGTCGCAGAATATGGCACAGACTGGTGTTCTCTTATCTACATTTAGCATGACATTATGTAAAAACTCATAGATAGCCAAATTTATACTTTTATTTTTACGAAAACCCTTTTGTTCGTCACTTAATATATTATATTTTTCTAAATAGGTATTCATTTCACCACATATATATTTTTCGAACACCTTAGACAAAACTGGTATAAGCGCGATCGGTCTGTAGTTTATCATTAATTCATGATTATCTTTCTTATATAGCGGTTTCACTATAGACTTCTTTAATGCATCAGGAAATATACCTGCATTTATGCAAAGATTCACAATGAAACACAGATGAGTACATATTTCAAATGCAACTGCTTTCAATATTTTTGTGGCAATACCATCGTAACCAACGCTGTTCGTGTTTTTTAGCTTCATTATAATATTTAGTATGTCATAGGGCGTAGATGGAGCCATAAACATAGACTGTGCTCTGCCAAGAGTTAATGACGTTGAGTTTGATTCCGCGTTAATGGTTGGTTGTATTTTATCTATAAAATAATTATTAAATGTATTGGCAATGTCCTTCGGGTGTGTGATGTCTTTATTTTCAAATTTGATGCAAGAAATTGAGTTTTTCGGGGCATTGTATTTACTCTTATTAATTATTTGCCACGTAGTCTTACGACTTGTTATTAGATGTTTTAATATTGTAATTGTTTTGTGCTTTCTGAGTTAGATTCATAATTTTTTTGAGTAATCGTGAATATCTTTTGAATTTATTTCTAGTAGCTTGACTTGGTTTTAATCTATATTCCCATAGAAGCTTCCGTTTGATTTTACTACACAACTTTATACCACGTGATACCCAAGTTGGTTTTTTAGTAGTTTTAATGGTAATCATTTTGCTGGGGAAACATAATTCGTAAAATAATTGGAACATTTCAATAAAACAGTTGTAGGCTGCATTAGGATCGCCCATCTCGTACATGTCTGAGAAGGATAGACTACTTAGACAAGTCTTGAATTTTTCGATATTTACCTGACTGTAGTCTCGTGTATTTTTGCGATAATACTTAAGAACATCTTTTTTTTTGAACGGGGCACTTTAACAGTTGTGCTGTGTGATCGGATAGCGCGAACTCCAATACTTCTGATCTACAACGACGCTTGTTAAAATCATGCGCAAAATTATCTAGGCATGTTTGGCTCGCAGCCCGAGTAGGTTGTCTCAAAGCAAGTTGTAAATTAAAATTTAAAAGAATACACTCGAATTCGGCTGACAGTTTACTTCTCTTCAAAATGTCGATGTTGTAATCACCAGCCAAAACTATATTATTGCATCGTTGTTTTGATAAATATTTTAAAAGAGCTTCCAGCTTATCAAAAAACTCATTGATATTATTTGAGTTAGGTACTCTATAAATACACACAATTATAATGTTATAGTCCGTCAATTTAACTGCACAACACTCGAATATACTTTGCGAGGACATGTTTGCTACATTGGCCAATCCCTTCCATTGAATACCATGCTTAACAAGTATACATGCACCGCCTCGCTCAATATAATACGCTATAATATCAGTAGCTTTTAGCCAAATTATGTTCGTAGCTAAATAAGCTAGCTACTTATGTGTATTTCAAACAGTATACAAGAATATTTATCATAAAAAAATTACTAAACACGGCGGCCTTATGATCAAAATTTGTGCATTCCAAAACTTTCGTTACTTTTTCACTGACATATTTATCACTTTTCGATAAACTAACACTCAATACGTAATCTACACTTATTTCTCAGTAATTCTGTATAAGATTCTTCTAAGATTAAACCGTTTTCTCATTGAATCCATTACTTTACGCACGTATAACCTTGATGAATGTTTACATTAAGCACAACCATAGTCAACTTTGTTCGCCAATCATGCGGCAGTATACAGGGCTGCCGTGTCACGCACATCTCTGCTATCTTAAAATAATAGAGTTTCGCCTAACCACTGCAAAATAATTTTATACACCATAACCATCCTCATACTAAAACAGAATTTCAAAAATTGTTGTTAGTTTCCGAGATATTTGTAATGGCAAACTCGTTCAACTTTATTTTTTAATGATTGAATCATGCCTAACTCTTTTAACTCAAGTTAGAATAGTTGTGCCTTACAGCCGGTAGCTGTCGCAGCGTATCTCAATTTCTGTTAGATATTAGTTAGAAGAGTTGCGCGTGATCAAGGTTTGAATTTGTCAACTTCAAACCCAATACAAGATTTGTGTACTTTATGCCAAAATCATAGAAAGAACCACAGTGAGCTGAATCATACATGTTCTGAATTTAAATGTGCATTATGCAAGGAATATCCTAATCATGTACTGAACAAAACGGAATCCTGTAAAGCTTTAGAAGATGATCTCAAAAACCAATGCACAACTAGAACAGTGTACACGGTAGATATGCAAAAGGCAATTTGCATGCCTAAATTAACCATAAAAGATTTATTACTTTTCCAGAAAATTTGTACTATTTAATGAAACCTTCATTCCTCCAGGAAAAAATGAAGATGCATATTGCATAGTTTGCCATGAAGGCGAAAGCGGGAGAAAAGCCCATAACATTGCATCATCATATATTTATTTTGTCATGAATAATGCACGCGACTATAGTGAAATATTTTTTTATTGTGATAACTGCTCATCACAAAATAAGAACAATTTTATTCATGGCTATGATAAGATTGGTTAATTCACCGTCACGAATATCAGCTGAAAAAATAAAGTTTGTATATTTTGAACCGGGTCACATATAATATATGGCGGCTGATACTGTACACGGATGGATAGCAAACTTTGGTAAGGTAAAAGAGATGTATGAACTCATCAAGGGTCTGAAACCCCGTAAAGCCCCTGGCTCCGAAGGAATCACCAATAGGGTGCTCCAATTGTTCTCCGCCCACCTCATAATGCTACTGGCCACCATCTTCAATGGAGCCATGAGCAATAACATCTTTCCACAAGCATGGAAAGAGGCCATCGTTATCGGCATCCCCAAACCTGGTAAACCCAAGGTGGAGCCCGCGAGCTACCGACCCATCAGTCTGCTCAAAGTCCTCGGAAAACTCTATGAGAGGCTTATTTATAAGCGTCTCAGAGACTACGCTGAGACTAAGGGCCTTATCCCCAGCGAACAGTTTGGTTTTCGAACCAATATGCCTCGACCCATCAGGTCCACCGTATTGTAGAAGACATCAGCTTTGGTTTCCAACGCCTTCTTATGACAGGAGCGATCTTCTTTGATATAGCGAAGGCGTTCGACAAAGTCTGGCATAACGGCTTGTTATACAAGCTGTACCAACTCGGAGTGCCGGAGCGTCTCGTGCTCATCTTACGAGACTTTTTGTCGAATCGCACCTTTCGCTATCGCACAGACGGAGCTCTCTCTTCCCCCCATCCCATACGCGCAGGAGTCCCTCAGGGCTCTGTGATATCTCCCCTCACTTTCACCAGCAATATCCCCAAGAGTAGGTTGGCACAGTTGGCTCTGTTCGCAGACGATACGGCTATCTATTACAAAGGGACTAGTCAGATTAAAATCACTAACACTCTCCAGACTGCAGCCAACAAGCTTGGCGAGTGGTTTAGAAAGTGGCGCATTGAAGTAAATCCCGAAAAAAGTCAAGCGGTTCTCTTTTCGAAGCCGCGAAATCGCCCCCTAAGTTCCGACCGATCACCATGTTCGGCAAGCCTATCCCTTGGGAGAAGCGAGCCAAATATCTAGGTGTAACCCTCGACCATCATCTCACCTTTTCTGAGCATGTAAAGAAGGTGTGCTCGCGCGCCGCTTTCGCTCTCTATAGGCTCCATTTCATCCTAAATGCAAATAGCAAATTGTCACTCAGGTGCCAATTGCGCATTTACACCGCGTGTATCCATCCCATCATGAGTTATGCAAGTCCAGTCTTTGCACACGCAAAACCCTATATCATCCATAAGATGCAGACCCTCCATAACCGTTTCCTTCGTAAAATCACGGGAGCCCCCTGGTTCGTTCGGAACTCAAACCTTCATTTAGAACTTAAAGTCCCTTCAATAGCCCAATTCATGAAGCGCATTTCAAAGCGCTTCCTTGACTCCGCCGCCACTCATCGCAACATTCTAGTTGTTAAGGCCGCCAACTATACCCCCTCACGTATAAGTATGACCCGGCGTCCATGGCATGCACTGACCGACCCAGACGACCCCACTACCCTCCTCCAGGAGAGTCGTAGGGAAACTAGTACAGTTCGTATGAGAGTACACACTACACGATCGTCATTCCGACCTCGCCGCCGAGGCCCCGCGTGAAATCCCCGACTAAATAGTCCTCCCCGACCCTTGCCCGTAAGCGAAGCGCCAGCACGAGCCTGTAGCTTTAAATCCCCCTGATAATAATCATAACCCTGATTTTATCCAGCTACCGACGGTCCCTTGCCATCCTCCCTCCGACGCTGCCCTAAGCCGAAGTTCGTACCCCACAGGGGGTGCCCTTAGCGTGCAGTTGTTTAGCTTATAAGTTTTTACGCCCTGGCTGGAGGCATTAAGTTTCTTTAGGAGCGTAAGGCAACCACAGGATAAGTCTGGTTAAAGAGTCTCAACCCCTCATGGCTAACTGTGAGATGCCAGTAAAAAAAAAAAAATGTAGTTTTTGTTATTATAGGAGTTTGTTTAGTTTATTTTATTACAACAGACTAATCAATAATCTAATAATATAATAATCTGGTCTGGCTGTTTGTGTATGTGAGTTTAAATGTTTGTAAACGCACCCACGATACAGGAGAAATTCCTAGTGTGGGGCAACGTTTTTAAAAAAAAATCATAATAATTATGTTGAAACTGTTTTATGGATTTCTTAAACAGTTTAATTGATTATTTTAAAAATTAACATACTATTTTAAGCATAACAAATCACAAAAAAAGAAATTAAAAAATTTTGACTGATTATTTTGTTCAATAAGTAATTACTTAGTCCTATTTTTTATTTTTTTATTTATAATTAATAAAGATGATTCATTACTCACTACATTATTTAAAAAATTAAACTATAGTTTGTCATATTTCATGGTTTATTATTTAACTACTTACCCTTAAATTAGATGAGTATTCTAAATCGACCGACCTGACAAGTTACACACATCTCACACAACTATTAGTTAGCAGACATAGGTCTTGGAATCACGTGGTAAAACCTTATTGCGCAAAAGTCTTCTAACTTAAGATAATACATGACGCGTGACCACGTTTGTATGAAACAGTGGTTATGCCCAACTCTTTTTATTCGAATAAAACGTTTAATAAATAAAATTTACAAAAAAAGAATTAGGCCCCATATTCTTAAGTTCTTTTAAAAACTTATTCAACAGTAATTAAGTACTTTATACAATTTACATAAGGAATATGAACATTAGTTTATTTAACATTTCAAAGACGATTTACTCAAAACGCTGTTTTTCAAGATAGAAGAGTTGTGTGTGACACGGCAGAGGGGGTCGGTAAAATAATGCTGCCATCACAATCAATTTTGTAATTTTTTAATATAGCATTATTGCTATAAATGTCAACTTTGTGACATAATCATGTGTTGCTAGTTAAATTAGAAAACACTGTTTTGAGGACATAATTTGTTTTAACGGAATTTTTATATCTTATCTAATAGCGACTCATTAATAGTTTAAAGTCTTAGTTCTATTTTGTATAAATAAATAACATTAAATTGCTATTAAAATATGTATAAAGCATCCGGCAAGACTATTTGGATATGTTATGACAAGCCTTTGGAGGCAATTAAAGATTGCGCATTATGGCAACATAAACAACAGTTTAAAAAAAATCCTGTGATCCTGTCTGAAAACGTCAAATGTCTGTCACTCTGAAAAATTGCCGGTTTGTCGTGGTATTTTTTCATATTTTCTTGCAGTATTTGTGTTTTCTTGATAAACTCATTGTTTTGATTTCTCTACGTCGCACAGACGGATATTTGACCCTAAAACGCGGCCAAAATTCAATTTTAAAAGGTCCCGTTTCCTAGAAATTAGCTTTACCTGCCTATACCCAAAGGATTAAGGAACAATGGGCGACCATCTATTTTACCTGATTCTTGATTTTTAACATGGATATTTCAGAACCAGGTATGTGTTATTCAAGTTTATTGTTATTTCTAAAATAATTTGTTTATATTAGAGTTATAGTATTTTTGGATAACTGCATTATTTTTCACTGATCATTCTCGCAATCAAATTTAGAAAAGGCTAAAAGTTAGATAATCGGGCATATTGGATTATATCTAGAATAAGGTTTGGTAGGACATATATACAGGGTGTTTGGCAGAACGTTGAACATACGAAAATGGTGGATAGGTGGGGTCATCTGCTACTTACTCAGCCCTAATTTATTTGGCCCTGGCCCCCTGAATATAAAAAAAAAAATTGTTTGCTTTCTTTTAGTTTCACCACTTTCTTAACTTTAAAGTGTATTTTTTTATTAAAAATGGGTAAAACAGGCAATATTTTAGTTTATTTTTTTATCTTTAATATTGGCAGATTCTTATAAAATTATTGCTTTATTCAGATGTTAGCTAGAAAAAAAGTTATGACTCCTCAAACTTACAGAAAGATGTAATAAATAAAAATATTGCCTGTTTTACCCATTTTTAATACAAATTACACTTTAAAGTTAAGAAAGTGGTGAAACTAGAAGAAAGCAAAAAATTTTTTTTTTTAATATCCAGGGGGCCAGGGCCAAATAAATTAGGCCTGAGTAAGTAGCAGATGACCCCACCTATCCACCATTTTCGTATGTTCAACGTTCTGCCAAACACCCTGTATATTTATGACATATTATATAGAAAGAAAAATTGCCACTTTTTGCCTCTTATATGGATTTTCCTTATTTTATGTTTTAAGATCTCCATAAAACAAACTTTGTTTTGCGGTTGTGATTTTAATTAATTATTTTGATTGTTCTAGGAACGTCAGGGGCTCGAGTGTTGACGCGAATGGATATTTACAACATGATCCATAACCATTCTGATGGATTTACCATTAAAAAACTTGATGAAGTTGAAGGAGTGTTAATTAATGACTCTTCTTTTGATGACGAAAAAAAAGAAGTTTTTCGTCGTAAATTTGCGACATTCAAACATGAGTTTAAGTCAAGATGGCAAGCAGCAAACAGGACTAAACATATTTTTTTAAATAACAACGAACAATGGCTTCAAGGCACTCTTGAAATAACTCGGAAAAGACTTTCTATGATAATGCAGGGCGCCCAGAAAAAAACTTTCATGAAAAAAAAAAAAAAAAAAAATGTATGACCTTCAAGTAGTTGTTCCGGGTGTGACTGTTTGTGAGTTTAAATTTTTTTAAACGCACCCGTAATACAGGAGAAATTCCTAGTATGGGACAAGGATTTAAAAAAAAAAGTATATTGCGATAAAAAGGGTATGTCGCCGCAAGAACGTCTACCTGTTAAGATTATTACATAATCTTATTCGTAATAAACTAATTATTCCAATTTATCATAATCTTGATATTACACCCTCTGTAGGAGTTTATTACAATCAATACAACATGTGGCTGCATCTAAGAGATCAGCGCCATGTATTGGATTCTTTATGAACTAGAAACAGTATTGTTTTAAGATTAAATATTACATTAATTCTGTTCTCGTTAAAATTGTAGCTAAAATTAAAAGGGAATATTTATTTTATAGTCTTTGGGTTTTTAGTCATATTTACAATTGGTCATTTGACACAGTAAAGGACATTGCTCTGCGCCCATACATTGTTCGCCCTGGAACCAAGAGCATCGGAAAATTATGTGTTGTATTGTCGATCATTTGTAAATATCTATAAGATGTTATTTTTATAGCGGACTAGCGGCAGAATAGATATATTTCAAAAAGAGTATCAGATTTTGAGGTTATAATCGAACCACGAATATTATGGTTTTTCATAACTCCGTGACTCTGAGTGATTTTTAAGAAACTGAAAATCAATATCCTAATGCATTTAGCTATGTTTAGTACCTAGGTACCTAGATAATTAGGTATGCAGTTTTTGTTGTAAAGCCTAAGTGTACCTACCTATGTAAGTGCAACGTATTAAATGTAATTACCAAAAGAGGTGCAGTCCATTGTTGTACACAGTGACGAATCTGTTCATCTTCCAACAACATGGAACCACCAGCAGAGCCGCAATTTACACAAAATACACTTTCCATTGCGTATGCGTAAGTCCGTTTATGAGTGCCAGGTTATTGTTTGAGCGGTACACAGTTCCGAAAATCACAGCCGTTCGTGAAAGCAACCAGAGTCCGTTAAAATAGCCAAGTCGTACTAATAAATAAATAGTCCCGAAAGTCACCAGAACACACCAATACAATTACGAAGAGCAAGCGACGCCAATGTTACTGTTTACTATTATCCAGGTCGACCTTGTAATACCTAAAACCTTGATATAATAGCCCGCTCAGGAACCTTTAGATAGATATATATGTCTATTTATGAATTAATATTATTATTACTAGCTTCTACCCGCGACTTCGTCCGCGTTAAATTTCATGTTCCCCCGACCCACCCCGTCGCAACACATTGCCTGCCCGTGCTTTTACTAAGTTTTCGCATAAACTTTCATTTAAAAAAAATGGTGTTCTAGTTAATAGGAATGTAATTCTTCCTCAAGAATTGGGCTGTAAAATGCAAAAAGATTTTTTCAAATCTAAATCGTAGTTCCAGAGGTTAGCGCGTTCAAAAAACAAAAAACCGGCCAAGTGCGAGTCGGACTCGCGCACGAAGGGTTCCGTACCATCCATACAAATCCTTATCCTTACTAATATTATAAATGTGAAAGTAACTCTGTCTGTCTGTCTATTTTTCTGTATATTATAAATGTGAAAGTAGCTCTGTCTGTATGTCTGTCTGTCTGTCTGTATGTTACGTTTTCACGACTAAACCGCTGAACCGATCGACCTGGGATATAGAGAAGAACATAGGCTACTTTTTTACGCGATAACCGACACCCTCGCGGGCGGAGCAAAAAAAACGGCAAAAAAATCATGTCCGTTGTATGGGAGCCCCCCTTAAAAGTGTCGCACTTTTATTTCGTGTTGTAATTTGGTAGGTACAATTGATTGCTTTAAGAATTTGAGTGAAATTTCGTATTTTGATTTTGTGTTTGTTATCTTTAGGTAAAGACTCATTCACGTTCAGAATATAAGTACTTTTATTATATTAAATCATTTGTTTCGGTTTCTATTCACATAGTCAACTTAAAATCAACTTAAAATTAATATTAAGTTAGAATTTTGAGATATAGCCTGGGATATGGAGAAGGACATATGGTACTGTTTTATGCGATAACCGACATCCACGCGGGCGAAGCCGCGGGCAAAAGCTAGTAAATATATAATTAATCATTTTCATTTAGCTAGTTTAAACTAATATAGAAACATACGTAACATCACGCCTGTATTCCCCGAAGGGTGAGGCAGAGGTGTACCTATAGTACACCGCACATTTCGTCAGTTATGTTTTAAATCCCATGTAATAGAGGGCGAGCCTATTGCCATCAACCGGGCACAAATCCAGACTCCGGGCTGCTACTAAGAAATTCCAGATGGAAAAACCTAATAACACTGCCCGACCCGGGAATCGAATCCAGGACCTCATGCTCAGCAGTAGCGCATGCGACCACTAGACCAACGAGGCGAGGCGATAGATACTTATGTAAATAGCATACCTGTCTACCTATTATATTTTAAAAACATGCCTTTGTACTATGATAACGTACTCCTGGTTTTTGATGGTTTAACGGTTTTAATGAGTATTTTACAATAGATTTTGGAAAATACAGCAAAAATGGTGACAAGATAACGTATTTCGTTCAGTTTGAATTGGAACTGAGCGGGAAGGCCGGCCGGCCGGCTTGACATCGATGACATTTGACAGCGTCAACTTGGCGTGCAGTGGCGTTGTAATCATGGTCACCTAATACATTTTCATACTATTATATTTCAGTGAGTATTACATAAAATATGAATTTCACCGTTATTTTCGTCACATTTATCCAAACTAGGTTACGTTACCTGTCGATTAGTACTTTAACTAAGCTTGAACCTATTTTTAATAACGAAATAAACGCCATTGTATAATAGGCATATTGCCGACTCTAACAAATTATTGAACCTATTTTCTAGTAATTTTTCTTGTTTATTGGCTGCAACTAATTAGCAACTAATTGTCCATACACATAAGCCTCTATTAATTTAATATTTATGGTGAGATGCCTACCTATCTATAACCTGGAAACTAAATATAGCATAACTTTTTGTATATTTACGTTTTGATGTTTTCTATTTTTGCAACAATTACAACAAATTAAGGCGAGGTTCTTCAAGATAACCTCTAGGAAATGTAATTTTATTTAGAAACGGTAATTATTAAACACGTGAAAAAATTATATGTTGCTTTTGAGACCTTTCTGTAGGCACGTCGGGTACTCGTTACATAATTGGACAAAGTTCACTCGATAGAAAAAAAATCCAAACATACCCTTATTTTGTAAATTAAAACTCATTTCATTTCAATATTATAGGTACTACTTTATGTATTGAAAATCACATCAAAATAAACGTCTAGGATGATGTAATGTTTTTCGGGTTTAACATTGTTAATATCGTAAAACATAAACTTTTAAACCCAAAATTAACGAAGTTCACGGCACAATTTACTCGCGATCCGCTGCCATCTCGCCGCTCAGTGGACGAGGACGAGTGCCAATTTTTGTGAACCCGCCACCCCGCTGAGTTCTGTTCGACTCTAGCACCCTCGAAAACCATGAAAACGACACCTATGAACTAAAATATGAAAATTTTCGCAGCTGCCATTTTTTTTTTGACCTTTTTTTTTTTTGGCTCTAGCACTCTCAAAAACCATGAGAACGACACCCATGATGAAAAATTTTAAAGTTTTCGAAGCCGCCATTTTGGATTTTAATTTTGACCTCACTGATGCCGATTCTCTTGTACACCGAACTAAACTAACTAAACTATCACTAAAACTCTTTACTTTTGGCTATAAGAATCTTACAGCTATTCTGCAAACAAAATTCTCTAAATTTAAAAATAACTTGTTTATATGGAATTTTTCACTTTTTGCATGGAAAATAAAAAATAAAGTACCTACATATAATGTTTCAGGAGTTTAAGAGTTGCAAAGGAGGGATAGGACGCACCATTTTCGAGATATAAGCAAAAGAAAAGAAAAAAATATACAGTACCGTTTTTGCACCAGAAGTCGAGGTGTTGGTGTGAATTTTTAGTTCATGACAACTAATTTTATTCCACACCTCTTTAATCGCAATTAAAAATAGTCAGATATAGTTAGAAAATCTAAATTTTAGTTTAAAAACGTGAAATTCAGAATAGCAAAATTGCCATTTTCACTAAATTAAAAACTCAGTACCATCTTAGTGTTGTCAAACTAAAATATAGTTTAGTTGTGTCACTTTAGTCAATTTCAGAATAGGAAATCGTCGTTTGACAGGAATAAACTAAAATTTGGTGATTTTTTGTCTAGTTTAGCGAATTTTGTGACAAGAGAATCGGCACCATTATCGGCTTTAGCACCCTCGAAAACCAAGAAAACGACACCCATGAAGGAAAATATGAAATAAAAATCTTATTTTTATTTTGACCTCACTATCGGCCCTAGCACTCTCAAACACTATGAAAACGAATTTTCGTTTGATGCGCATTTAAAAATAAAAAAAGGGGTTGGTACTTGGTACCATCTGACGGCTAAATCTACTACCACACGCGCTCATTGGTCAAATCAAATAACGCGCGCTTCCCCGGCTTCCTGTTACACACTTCCGTCCCTTTTCAAGAAATCACTCCCGCAGATTGCAGGAAAGGGAGAGGAAAGATGTTACACATCAAAAACAAAATAAACTTATACTAATCAATTCAAGTTGATCTACTGCATTGCTCTATTCTGTGTCGCGACGAGTTCGTGAACTCAGGGAGCGGTGAGTTTGGCGCGCGCGTCTCCCGCGCATCGTAATTTGTTACGTATCGCTACTCATTGCGGGGGCTGGGGTAAGCGTTACATGCCTACGACGCTCGGGGAACCTCGCCTTAAGACCTTTCTTTTGATGCATCATTCGCCTATCTCCGTTATTTAGTTTATGTGTAATCACACGCGATGACTACGGCAAGTGGCAGTTCTAGCGGCCAACTATTTTTGGTCATAGCGTCTTAATTTTTTTTGCAACAAATTCAGGAAAAGAGGGGTGTATAGTAACAATTACCACTAATTCCTGGCAAAGTTTCATCAAATTTTATGAGTTGGCCGCGTGGTTGAAATGGACATTGTATGCCTTAGTAAAAATGCAATTTATTTCGTGTACAATTAAGAATGTGCGGCAGGCTCGTGAACAAGTGCTCGACGTACCTTTGATGTCCTCGAGCACGTGGTCGGGCAGGCCGAGAGGCGCGCCGTGGTGCTCGTCTAGAAGGCGCGCCAGCTCGGCGTGAACGGCTCTCGCGCCCAGCGGCTGCGCCTGCAGCGCGTGCAGCACCACGCACGAGTGCACCACTGTGGGCAGGCTCGTGAACAATTAGTACATACTACATGATTAACGTCATCGCGTGTACTCCCTCGCTTCTTTATATTGTTCAACTTTTGGTCCATTAGATACCTTTATCTTAAAAGCAGCAGGAGATATCATTGCTTACTTCCCAATCTTCTCCAGAGACTGTTTTGTAGGTCGTCTATTCTCAAACTTTTAATAAGTTAGGTATGGTCTGTTACAAAAGTATCGGATGAAAAAACCCCCGACTCAAACAAAAACCTCTACTCGGCGGACGGCTAATGAAAATTGGATTGGAAGTTAACAGCAGCTATGTTTTCTACAATAGCATACATTCATTATTGCTTGGTATAAGCCTCATCTGTTTGGCGTTTTCATTAGCCGTCCCCCGACGCGAGGACGCTTGGATCAAAATATTTCCTACAACTTATATTAAACTTAAAGGGTCAATATATATAATTATTTTATTATTTTAGTTTTTAGAGGTTTTTGTTTGAGTCGGGGGTTTTTAAATTTTCAAGCAAATTAGAATTTTTCGAAGAATTAATTCCCAGCAAGCTGGTAATCATTTTAATACCTTCATTTCCGAGTTTGCCCAATCCCAGGAGGTGTGCATAACTTTTGGGAGCCCGATAACCGCGAAATTTTTGCTCTTTTTCGGTTTTCTGCATGTAGCACAAAAACGTTACGTCGGACGGAAAATGTATTCCATTCAATATTAAAGAGGGTCAAATTCTGCGTCGAATGAATATAAAAAACTTCAAATTCGGTTCAGTGATATAGTCGAAATCAAAGATTAGAAACTTGGAAAATTTCTCATTTAGGTGCGAACTTACATTATGCTTGCGTTTAACTTGCTTCTGTCACATGAGTTTATTACAAACGGCATGGCACAGCGACAAGTTGACGTGGTTTATACCCATTATAGAAGTGTTTCGACCGTATTGATCATTGCATGCTGCTGAAGAAGCTCTTTCTCGTCGGAATACACGGTGACCTGTACCGGTGCTTCTCCTCCTATACGTATAGAGAACAGAACACAGGCTGTCGTGCTTCAGGGCTACACTTCTGGTTGGACTTCTGTCCCTTCAGGCGTGCCTCAAGGCTCCATTTTGGGTCCTCTGTTATTTATATTGTTCATTGCAGATATCAAACAATGCTTTCGTCATTCGTATATTATACTTCATGCTGATGACATGAAGATTCATTAAGTTGTGCGAGACATGTCTAATGCATATCAGTATATATTTGAAATATATTGCATCCGTAACAAACTTCAATTAAATGTCTCTAAATGCTTTCTCCTAACTTTCTCACATTGTACTTCTTTGATAAATTTTAGTTAAAACTTGAACGATCACATCATTAGCAGGCTAAATAGCATAAGAGATTTAGGGGTAATCATAGCCAGCAAGCTTCTGTTTGATCAACATGTAAATAGCAGTTACAAAGGCATCCAAAACTCTGAGATTTATACTACGCACCACGGCCTGTTTCCGATCTCTTATACCGGCTAAAATCTTGTATTGTTCTTTCGTGCGCAGTCATTTAGAATACGGGTCTCAGGTTTGGAACTCACAGTATGAGACTTAGTTCCGTATTGAGGGCGTCCAAAGAAAATTCCGACGTTATCTAGATTATAGGGCTCAGCAATACTCAGTTGACTACGAGCACCGCTGCAAACGCGGTACCACTTCCTTCCTCTGGAGATGAGACGTTATATTGGAGCGTGAGTTTACTGTTGGGTATCGCGAATGGCCACATTGACTGTCCTGAATTCGTTGCTAATCTGTCATTACGCACGAATGTGATGGGATTACGTCAACGGCCAATATTAAATGTACCTTTCGCAATGACTAATTATAGGCGGAATATTTACTCAATAAGAAGTGCACTTAGTTTCAATAGGCTTCCTATGGACCTTAATGTTGACTTGTTCTGCACCAGTGTGGCGACCTTAAGACGGCTTTTGGCACAGTCATTTTTCATGGATAATTAACTTATCTAATATTAACTAATTATATTAACTTGTATGTTCTTTTTATTTTTCGACTTTTTCTTTAACTATACCTACGTGGAAGCTTCATCATCAGCCTATAGCAGTCCACTGCTGGACATAGGCCTCTCCAATTGCACGCCATTCAGCTCGATTCTCGGCAACTCTCATCCAGCTGCTACCAGCCACCCTGCGAAGATCGTCGCTCCACCTAGCCTGAGGGCGTCCTACCTTACGTTTGCCAATTCGCGGTCTCCAGTCAAGAACACGTCTACCCCAACGGTCATCGGTTCTACGGCTAATATGGCCGGCCCATTGCCACTTCAGCTTGCTTATTCTGTGAGCTATGTCGACAACTTTGGTTCTCTGCCGAATCACCTCGTTCCGGATTCGATCTCTCAGAGAAACTCCAAGCATAGCCCGTTCCATAGCTCGCTGAGCGACCTTGAATTTATGGACCAGCCGTACCGTGAGTGTCCACGTTTCGGCTCCGTAAGTCATAACAGGCAGGACGCACTGATTGAAGACCTTGGTCTTTAGGCTCTGTGGAATACGCGACGAGAAGACTCGACGAAGTTTCCCAAACGCTGCCCAGCCCAGCTGAATTCTTCTGTTAGCCTCCCTCTCCAAAGTTGTTCTTAACAAACGGCAGAGTTTGCCTGAGGTAAACATATTCCCGAACAACCTCAAGAGCACCGCCATTGACTGCAATCGATCCCGGAATGACGTGGAAGCTTGTTATTAGCAATTTTTTAATATTTCTTTATATCATTGGTTTGTTAGTCTGTAAGCCTTCTTTAAAATAAAATAAATAAATAAGAAATTTTCCCAGTTTCTAACCTTTGATTTCGACTATACCACTGAACCGAATTTGAAGTTTTAGATATTCATTCGACGCATAATTTGACCCTCTTTAATATTGAATGGAATACATTTTCCGCCCGACGTAACGTTTTTGTGCTACATGCAGAAAACTGAAAAAGAGCAAAAATTTCGCGGTTATAGGGCTCCCAAAAGTTATGCATACCTCCTGGGATTGGACAAACTCGGATTACACGCATACGAGTATAGGACCAAATTAAAGTATTAAAACGATTTCCAGCTTGCTGGGAATTAATTCCTCAAAACGATTTTTTTTTATCTAATTTGATTGGCCTATCTTGCTTTTTAAACTTTATAATTATACTAGCTTCTGCCCGCGACTTCGTTTGCGTGGATGTCGTAAAACAGCACAATATACTAAAATACCAGCCACATTTTAATAAAACTTCCCTGAACACTACGTTTGTAGTTTTGGTCACGGCAGTCAAAATATACAGAGTCAGGACTGGTGACGCGGAAGCAAGCGACGTACAGTTCTATGTTCTATGGTAAAGGGTTTGGTTTCCGCACTTAGTCCTTCAGGTGGACCACTATACATGGGTCATGGCGGCCATCAGTGGTTATTCCAACCAGCCCACCTCCTTCCAGAAGTAAATTACGTCTTCCGGTCTGTTTAGAACATTTGTGAAAGATGTGGGTGCCCCGAGGGTTTCTGTTCTAATCTGGGTGACGCCTGTGCATTCAAAGAGCACATGCGCAACGGTTTCCTCAACGTCCATGCAAACCCTGCACAGAGGATCGTCCGTTATGCCTATTGTGTGGAAGTGTTTGTTTAGCGAGCAGTGTCCCGTGATGGTCCCCGTCACCAGGTGCAGGCCGGTCCTGTCCAGGGGTAATAAACGCCTGGTTAGCCTACCATCTAAGAACGGCATAGCCTCCCTGAACTGTCTGCAGCCCGGTGTTGAGGTCCACCAGCTCTTTTCTAGTGAATTATTGAAGGCCTGCGTTCCTGCATATACACTAATGGCACAATACTGATACATTAATGTTTATCATTGTCATTCTTAGAGATTATTCCTGACGAACACCTATCACTAATAACATAACAGTAAATTGTAATTGTAAACAACATTACACCACCATACATATTGTAACATTTACAGTCACCTCACCATAGATATTTATTTTTATCAAAACCTTATACGACAGAAGAGGTCTAACTTAATTACACTCCCGGATACCTGAATCAAGCCACCCTGCGATTAAATTCCAATAACATTTTTGTCTGGTAGAATGTCAAGGAGATCTCGAACGTTACAAAAGGATAATCTCATTAGCATGCACATACAGGTGAAGGAGGATGAGTTACTTAAAAGGTTTTGGGAAATGGAAGATGAGCCTAATTTAATAAAGAAAGAGATGATTATTAGCGAGAAGGTATGTGAGGATTGGTTTGACTTAACTACAATGAGAGACAATGAAGGGAGATTTATAGTGAGATTACCTATTGCAACGGACGATCCTAAGTGTCAAGAGGGTAATACAGAAGAGAGAGCAGTGAAGAGGTTAAAATATTTAGAAAGAAAGCTATCGAAAGATTCAAAGTTGAGAAAAGAATATAATAAGGTTATGAGTGAGTACTTGAGTATGAACCACATGAGAGTGAGTTGCAGAAGTCTAAAGCTGTCTATCTTCCTCACCATGCTGTGGTGAAAAAAGACAAAGACACTACTCAAGTGAGAGTCGTCTTTGACGCTTCGAGCAAGGGTGACAACCATGTATCCCTAAACGATGAGCTTCTTGTTGGACCAAGGTTACAGCAAGATTAAAGGCTCATCCTGATGAGATGGCGTCATCATAAAATCTGTATCGTAGCCGATATTGTAAAAATGTATCGGATGGTGAGAGTGGCAGACGAGGACACAGATTTCCAGAGAGTTGTCTGGAGATATTTGATCAGTCAGAGCCCATACAACGTTACAAATTGTTACGTTTAACGTTTGGCACAGCATGCGCGCCATATCTACCCGTCAAAGTATTGCACAAACTTGCTGAGTTAGAAGTGAATAAGTATCCATTAGCGGCGAGAATAACAAACCAACGTTATTATATGGATGACTTAATGACCGGTTCTGACACGGTAAATGAAGTAATCAAAATATATGAGTAGAAGAATGAGTTAATGAGGAGTGGCGGGTTTGAATTGCAGAAATGGAATAGCAACAATGAAAAGTTTTTAGAGCAGATTGGGAAAAGTGAGTTGAGTGAAAAGCAACCTATTAAATTTTATGATCTAATAAAGGTGTTAGGTTTGAGTTGCAATAGGAAGAATGATAATTTTGAATATGTAGTAAACTTACCTGAACCTAAAGATTTCGTAAAACATTTACTTATTTTAAAAGATTTACTAAAAGACAACTATTATCTGAAGTCGCTACTTCAGATAATACTTGTCTTTTAGTGACAATCCAGCCTAAAGGATCATACAATCTCGATTTCTGGATCTGCCTGCTAGATTGCCCCAGTGGTAGTTAATGCTAAGATTATAATTCAGAAACTGTGGAAATCTGGTCTTGATTGGGATGAGATTTTGACGGATGAATTGTGGCTGGTGGCTGGCATGGTGAGTGGCTAAATTACAGACAAGAGCTAATAGTTATCAAAAATATTAAAGTACCTAGGTAAGTAAATTTTACACAAAAATGAAAGAGAGAGTAACACGTATTTTCAGATTCTTCAAAATCAGCTTTTGCGGCAGCAGTTTACATAAGAGTGATTGATAGTTCAAGAAGAGTGCATGTACATTTACTGTCCGCAAAGACTCGAGTTGCCCCAATCGTGAAGGAGATTTCTATACCCCGACTTGAACTGTGTGGCGCCACTTTAGCAGCCAAGCTTATATGTGAGGTATCACAAGTTCTGGAGATACCCAAAGAACATCTCTATGGATGGACCGACTCCACCATAGTGTTAGCATGGCTCAAAGAAGGCTCAAGTCGATGGGCAACATTAATTTGTTAGCAACAGTGTCCACTATCTATATATATAAAAATCAATTGCTGTTCGTTAGTCTCGCTAAAACTCAAGAACGGCTGGGCCGATTTAGCTGATTTTGGTTTTGAAATGTTTGTCGTAGTCCAGGGAAGGTTTAAACGGTGAGAAAATATGGATAGGGTACCCCCGCCCGCTGTAAAAAAAAGCATAGGCACCCGTGCGAGCCGTAGCGGCTGAGGCTGAGCCGAAGCTGCGGTGGTGAGCATGGGTGCCTATCCTTTGTTACGTAAGGGCGAAGGGGTTGCACTTCCCGCAGCGCCGGAGACGATGCAGAAGCAACTTTAATGTTTTGAGGTTAGGTTACAATATAATTTTCGTTTCTCAAGAACGATGCGTTACCTACCTTAGAAAATTAGTTAATATGAAAGTTAGGTCTAATGAACATTATATAAAAAAAGCATTATACAATTTGAAAATGATAATAAACGAACGTTATACTAAATGAAATTAGAGAAAATGAAAATTATATAAAATATAACATTAGATCATATGAAATTAGCTTAAATGTTTTTATAGCATATGAAAATTATATCATAGGAAAGTTATGTCAAATGAAATTAGACTATCTGTTATTATATCAAACATTACACACCCCCTATAATGGGCCTGCTTCCAGAAGCAAGGTTGAAACCCGGTAAGCCATTCAAATCTACTGGTGTGGATTACTGTGGTCCTGTTTTTATAAGATTTTCGCCAGGTCGAGGAGCTAAGTCATAAAAAAGACATTATTACATTTGCATATTCGTGTGTATGGTTACACGAGCAGTCCATTTGGAAGCAGTAACCGATATGACTTCCAAAGGGTTTATTGCTGCCTTTAGGCGATTTACTGGTCGTAGAGGCCATTGTCAGGATTTATACAGTTACAATGGCAGCAATTTTGTAGGCTCCGATAATCAAATGAGAGAGATGTTTTATAGTGCCCAGTCTTCTCTTCCTGGAGAATTGGCAGAGCTACTTTCTTTAGAAAGAACCACCTGTCATTATATTCCTCCCCACTCGCCTAACTTTGGCGGGCTGTGGGAATCATCATTTGTACGAACATTTGTACGCCACAATTGGCAGAATGTGATGATACCATTGACTAATCTTAAGACCATTATAATGTAGCATATTCTGACAAGTAAATGATTTTTCGTTTTTTATTTATGCTTTTGACTTATCTCGGGACCCTGTGGTCCCGGGCTTTTGGAAGGCGTACGAGGGGCAGAAGCCAACTCGCAGAGGCCTGTTAGACGCTTTTAATGAAATGAGGCACCAACCGACGATCATCCCTGAACGCACTATGCAAGTACACCCAAGGACAACCCCCGGCTGGTGTAGGACTATTGCAGGATATGGAAACAAAGATATTGGGCTATGGATTTGGGTGGTTAAAATGGACTGGTGACCTAAAACTGTGGAAGGACTATGGCTACGCATTACTAAGACCCATTTAAAAAAGTAGTAGGAAATAGTACATTGACGTACGAAGAAATGTCGACTGTCCTGGTGCAAGTGGAGGCGTGGACTCGAGACCGATTTCCTTGGTGAGTGATAACCCAAATGACCCTCTACCCTTGACACCAGGTCACTTCTTGGTAGGCGAACCATTATTAAATATTGCAGATGAGGATTACACTAATTGTAATGTTGTTGGGTTGGATGGATGGCGATTGACGCAAAAAAATTGTAACAGATTTTTGGAATAGGTGGTATAAGGAATACCTTATAGTTCATTTAAATCAAAGGTATAAATGGAACACTAAACCGGATGACCCAGAAATAGGCGATGTTGTTGTTTTAAAGGAAGACAATGTACCGCCAGCTAAATGGTTACTTGGTAAAATTATCTTCCTCCCGTGGGTGTCGTAAAAGGGAATTACTAGAGAATGAGCAGCAGGGTTCCCTATACACTTTTAACACCATACTGCGATTGCCAACCCGCCTGCCAAGCGTGGCGATTATGGCAAACCCCCCCAATTGGGGGAGGCTTATGTCCTACAGTGCACGTCTTTCAGCTGAAATGATGATGATGATGATCCTGGACCTGATAATGTAACCCGAGTCGTATCAGTAAAATGTAAAAGCGGAGAATATAAGCGTCCAGTAAGCAAAATTTGTATTTTAACGAAATGACATTTGTTTATTTTTCTGTTATTGTGTTATTTTAGTTGTTTCAAGTTCAGAGTTTATTTACATACCTGTCAAAATGAAGTTATAACGTAATTATGTTATACCAGTACTACGATGAGTTCGCTATAACCCACTCTTTAAGTTCAGTTGAGCTATGTTCTAATGATTTACCTATAAAACGTGTTTGTTATCAATATACCTATTTGAATGCGTAGGTACTACAAATGAAGATACAGGTTGTTCTGTTATTCATTCAATTGTATTTTTATTAAGATGTTAAGAGGCATGTTTCTTAAGAGTTTGTATTTACACTTGTTATATGTTAAGATTACGCATAAGTTATTCAATTTTTTTCTTTTCATTGTTAGTGTTCAAGTTAAGTTTATACGTTACAGTGTAGTTAAAAAACTATGTTCTTTGGCGGGCGGAATGTCCAAATAGATTAGCGTTTGTGTATCGTGATCCTGTAAATACGTTAAAGTAGTAGCTATCTATATATTAATACTTACAGTCCACTATGTTAAACAGTTGCGAATAAACCTGCATACTGACTACACGTTGTTTTATTAATAAAATCAAAAGAAACAAAATTCAACCTTATAGAAACACTAACGTATTCCTATATTTTCTCCCTGGTTAATGATACAAGTCCAAATTTTTTGGCTTATTTATATACAGGTTAAAATTTTAACCAGTGCGCAAACTGTAACCACGAGTACATGATTTTGAGCACCCCTGAGTTACAAAATTTTTGTCGGTTAATAAAAAAAAAATTCAACCCAATCCGACCTGTGGAAGAGGCTCACATCAATTCATCAACTAGAAAAGAGCTGATAATCTTCAAACGGCTGAACCGATCCATTTCTCTTTCCTACTCCATCATCAGCCTCTGGTCACCATCTATCTATAACCTTTTCATTGAGACCATTCCAACGAGCCCAAACACGAAACCTCTGCTGTATGTTAAGGGAGTTGGATTCTAGGTGATGCTGCAGCAGCAGTTCAATCCATTTCTCTTTCCTACTCCATCATCAGCCTCTGGTCACCATCTATCTATAACCTTTTCATTGAGACCATTCCAACGAGCCCAAACACGAAACCTCTGCTGTATGTTAAGGGAGTTGGATTCCAGGTGATGCTGCAGCAGCAGTTCAAGGTTACAATGTTCTTTTAGTATCATTGAAGTAAGAAGTAACGAAATACCAAATTTCAACTCAATCCGACCTGTGGAAGATGCTCACGTCAATTCATCAACTAGAAAAGAGCTGATATTCTTCAAACGGCTGAACCGATTTTCTTGAATCATAGCTAAGAACACTCTCGATCAAGTCACCTTTCAAACAGAAAAAAAAAACCATATCGATTCAGCCGTTTGCGAGCTACGATGACACAGATACACACGTTAAACTTATAACACCCCTCCGTTTCTGTCGGGGGTTAAAAATGTAAACAATCCACCGTCGGCTTCCAGTGTAACGGGATGCAGTTGAATAACAACATTCAGAATTTTACAGGGTTTGTTTATACATCCATGAGATACTTTTTGAACAGAGCATAAGTAGATTTCTATATTTTTCCACCAGTAACTATCATTAAGTCAAAAGTGTCACCGGTGACTGCAAAGTTGTTTGGAAATCGCTTGTCATGGTATGGGCATGTAATGTGGAGGAGTGAGCAAATTGTCGTGAGGAAGAAATAAACTATTACAGAAATATTGGCCTTAACCATTTCCTTGGTAATGCTGTAAAATAGGAGAAGATAGCTTTGTTCTTCTATTAATTTTTAGTTTTGCGTACACTCTCCTGAAAAATCATGATTTTGTAGATAGCTGTATATATTTTGTGGCCGTAGAGTAGAAAGTTTTCTACTGTCTTTAGCATGGCGATTACAAAATCAAATTGTCTTCACTACCTAAGAAACTTTCCTCTGAAATAGTCTACTTATAAAAGGCCTAGACATAGACCGTTAGAAACGAAAGACAAACTGACAGATTGCAGAAGGATTTCTATGGTTTGATGTCAAAACGGAGAAACCAAATGTCACTTTGTATAGAAAGAGCTGTGTCTATTCTTCGTAGAAATATCATGCTCAACCGGCTGAGGTGACGTCTTACTACTTAGATAGCTCGCGCTAGTACCTGCGCACACCTCGGCCTCCTTGGCGCCGATGGACACGACGAGCGCGACGGGCGTGCCCAGCGTCAGCGCGCACAGGCGCCCGCTGTCCGCCCAGATCACGCCCGACACCTTCCAAATTATTATATTTCAATTAACAATATAGGGCCTTAAACTAGAAGTATATAATAATAGGATTCTACCTGGACTAGGAATAAACCTGCCGGACGGTTTAGGTACCAACCTTAACTGCCCCATATCAAAAATCCACTTTGTTATATTTTGTAATTGCATTTAAAACTGTTTTAAGCAAGGAAACTTAATAATTTATCATAGATGGAATACCACCACGTTGTTCTCCTTAAAATACACACGAACATCCATGAACCAAAAAAGTTTTGTATGTGTACTTACAGTACAAATTGCAAAATGTTTACCTCATAGTGTGTGAACAGCACTTTAGCGAGGGTCTCGCGGAACAGAGTGGGCGTGAGCAGCGACTCCACCACCACCACCTTGCGCTCCTTCGGGTTCACCAGCACGTGTCTACAAACATGTGCACACGGTGCTCATTCACAATTCAGGAGTCCACAGTTCGTACTCTAAATAGATACTCGTAGGTACGTCTGTACCTAGAGAGTATGAGAATAGTTATATTAGTAGAATAGAAATACGGCCGGCTCATACCGAAATTCTGTCCTACTAATATAACTATTCTATAGTTGGAGGTGCTTACCTGAAGTAGAGCAGATGCAGCATCTGAACGAGGTTGTCGTAGAGCTCGTCAGGCGAGGCGTAGTCGTGCACGCGGCGGTAGCACCGCCTGGCTGCGCACCAGAACTGCGAGCGCACGATGCAGCGCGGCGCCGCCTCACCCGTGAACCCGAACCTGACAAATTACGTCACTGCTTTACTCCCTGAAGCAGGTTACAAAGTGGAAAGGTCTCGATCGTAAAAGAGCAAGAGGCAGACCCAAAGATTGTTGGACAGATGATTTACAAAGAGTTAAACTGGATGGAGCAAGCAGATTGAGTGTGAATTCTCTGAGTGAATTCACAAGGAATGCTATTTGTAATAATGTTATACATCAATGTAATGTTAGTATTTATTAAGTTAGAGGATAGGCGCATTTATCGCATTGGGTAATCCTGTAATGATAGATGTAAGAAGATAAATAAAATAATAAATAAATAGATATTAAAGACAAATTAATGCAGGCAGTTGGAGGAGGCCTATACCCAAGAGGGTCAATGACTTAGGTACACAGCCCATGACTTATCCGCGCAGTATTTTGTGCCAACCTTCTTAAATTTGTAGTACAAGATTTTGTTTTTTGAAACAGTCTTACACAAAGTGTTACATAAAATCATTTAATGGTTTGTAAAACACGTACGTACACATGCACAGTATGTAAGCCATATTATATTGAGGATTTGCAAATCTTTAACTTTCAGTCAAATGTTAGAACATAACTACCTACGGAAAAACATAACTACCTACAGCAATTTAATAAAGACTACACTATGTACATTTGACGATAAATGGTATTTTTTATTGATAAAAAAGATAATTATGACATAACAATAAAAGAAAAATACTGTTTATAGATTTTGTTTTCAATTGAAATAAGTAGGTTAAAATTCATTTATTCATCATTCAATCTACAGCAAAAGCACTAATCATCAATTCATTAAACTCGATAATTTATCTGCGTACTTTGTTTCTAGCATTGCATTTCTGAGATTAAACACTTGATCTGTTCAATACAAGTATGATTGCATGACTGTGAGCGAGCATTGTTGCTACTTAACATTTATAACCCAATGTTTGCTTACATAACAATTTGTTTTTATTAACATTTTTTATTTGTTAATGATCTAATTAGAATGTAAATTATAAGCTATAAGTTTAAACTTTAAGCTACTGAAAGGAAACTACAATTTTCTTGTAACATATTAGCAATTATGTATGACTTCATATTACATTATAATTAATATAAACAATATAATTGATAACTAACATATGAATGGATCTTCCAGTTTTCTTTTACACGCATTGATAAAAAGTATTATTTAAATATGGTAGCCAGTCTTTGACACGTAAGTATATGTTATCATTGTTAATGTCCTTCACTACATGCTGAACACATATTTCCGCACTGCACTGACACATTAAATTATTTTCAAATTGGTTTGCCTCGTAGATTTCGATCCGTATAACTTTAGCACCGCCGATCTTTCTTGCTATCATTTGTTGCATTTAGAGTAGGTGAGGTTCGGTGTCGCTCTTCCATATCCAAATAATGTATGGCTCTATCAACCACATCAGGATCCATTATGAATGGAGGTGAAGTTGGTGAATAAACCCAGCTTGGTATCTGAAACAAAACACATTATTGTTGTGGTACTGATAACATTAAGGCTATAACATAATTCAAAGTATTTTTTTTATTTTTTATTGGGCACTTAGCGACATTGTAGAATTAGTATATAACAGTAGCACACTACAACAAATAAAGACTTATGCGAGTCCAGTCTTTGCTCATGCGAGACCATATATCATCCATAAGATGCAAACCATCCAAAATCGTTTCCTCCGTAGATGCACGGGAGCCCCTTAGTTCGTTCGGAACACAAATCTCCATGTAGAGCTTAGAATGCCTACAATAGCCCAATTCCTAAAACGCTCTTCCAAGCGTTTCTTTGACTCTGCCGCCACCCACCGCAACACTCTCGTTGTGCAGGCCGCCAACTACACCCCCTCCCGCATTAGTACGACCCGCCGTCCAAGGCACGCACTGACCGACCCAGACGACCTCACCACTCTCAACCAGGAGAGTCGTAGGGAAACCAGTACAGCTCGTAGAGTATACACACACACACGATCCAAATTCCGACCTCGCTTTAGAGGTCCCGCGCGAAACCCACCCCGACCTACTATTATTATTATCAATAATAATAGCCCTCCCCGTCCCTTGCCGCCGCTTAACGATGTGCCAGCATGTGGTTTAGCTGAGCCTGTAATCCAAACTCCCCATGACAATAATCAGAACGCTGATGTTATCCAGCCACCGTCGGTCCCTTGCCACCCTCCCTCCGACACTGCCCTAAGCCGAGGTTCGAACCCCACCAGGGGTGCCCTTAGCGAGCAGTCGTCTAGTTTATAAGTAGCTTTTAGTAAAAACTCCCCTGGCTGGAGGCGTAAACTTCTTTTAGGAGCTTGCGGCACCACAGGATAGCCCGGTTAAGGAGTAGGAACCCCCCAGTGGTTATACCTACGAGATGCCACGCACAAAAAAAAAAAAAAAAGAACTAAAGTGAAGTTGTATCTTTTTTATCCCGATTTATATATGAAATTTGTTGTAGCTGATAGAGTTCAAAATAACACAATTATAATGATGTAAACTATTCTTATGACTAGTGGTTACCTGCGGTTTTACTCATGGCTTTGTTTTTAGCAGTCAAATTAACCGATATTTATCTCTAAACAAAATAAAAACATTTAATCTTTGTATGTTTTGTGGAACAAAACCATAGGAAATTATTAGTATCTTGCACTTAGGATGCGTTTACACTAGCCATCCGAAATTATTCTACACTTAATTAATACAATTACACAATATGATTAAAATAAAATATTGTCGACAGTGTACCGTAACCTTAATATTTCGTTACTATATTTGGATAAAATGCTGACAGGGCACTACTATTACTTGATGCTAAAGGTAAGTCACTATATCGAATATGCAGTCAACGAATTTGTTTGTTTGTTGAAGATTTTTGTATGAAAAGAAGCTTAGGTACGACAAGTAATAAGAACGAGTGCAGGTTTTTGCATAGTATATCATGTTCATAGGTAAATAAGATATCTTGTATTACTGTATCAGCATTTATTTTGTGGATGACATATTTGTCTTATGAGTAGTGGTTACCTGCGGTTTTACTCACGGGTTTGTTTTGGTGGTAAAATTAATCGATATTTTTCTCTAAACAAAATAAAAACATTTAAACTTTTATATATTATGAAACAAAACCATAGGAAATTAATAGCATGTTACACTTACAATGCGTTTACACTAACCATCCGAAATTATTCTACACTTAATTAAAATACAATACAATAACACAAATAAAATATTGTTGTCAGTGTACCATGTCCTTAATATTTCTTTATTGTATTTGGATGAAATGCTGACAGAGCTCTGTTATTATTTGATGCTAAAGGTAAGTCATTATATCGATTATGCAGTCAGCGAATTTGTTTGTTCGTTGAATATTTTTTTATGAAAAGAAACTTAGGTACAACAAGTAATTAGAACGAGTGCAGACGTGGTAATTGCATAGTATATCAAGTTCATTGGTGAATAAGATATCTTGTTTTGGTGTATAAGCATTTATTTTCTGGATGACATATTTGGGTTGTAAATCGTCATAATTCTGTTGTATATAAGCCGCAACAATGCAAGACAAAATCAATAATCGCTCTCTCGAGGGAAGAATCATCACCTACACACTTCAACCAGAACCAGAAAAATCTATACTAATATTATAAATGTGAAAGTAACTCTGTCTGTCTGTCTGTCTATCTGTCTGTCTGTCTGTATGTTACGTTTTCACGCCTAAACCGCAGAATAGATCGTCATGAAATTTGGCAGAGATATAGCCTGGGATACGGAGAAGGACATAGGCAACTTTTTTACGCGATAACCGACATCTACGCGGGCGAATCCGCGGGCAAAAGCTACTACTTCATAATGTAAGTAAAACTTAATTATTATTTTATTAATATTATTTTATTATATTAGATGTTTGTTTAATAAATCAACACCAAGTTTAGTCTATTAATCAATGAATGATTGAATGAATGAATGATTAAATGAATGAATGAATGATTGATAGAAATAATGAATGACAGGATGATTAAACGATTGAATTCATGAATGATAGAATGATTGAACGATGAATTTATGAATGAAAGAATGATTTAACGATTGAATAAATGATTGAATGAATTAATAAATGAATAACAAGTATACAAATTCAACGTTCATAGCTTCTACTTAATCTATCAATCAGAAGTGCATGTGCTTTGGATTCGAACTCATGTCTTTAAACTTGGCACTTCAGTAGTCATTCTTATCACTAAGCTAATACTGCTTATTAAAGTTAGAACACTTATACCCAGTCTCTAATTCAGATAATTTATGTAAACAAAGTAATGTCACTGTCAAAATGACAGGACAGTAGTGCAAAACATTTTGTCATATTTTTATTTTGTAAATAATCATCTATGAAATTAAATTGAATTAATTATAAGAACTATGCAAACAAAATACCGTTGCCAAACAATGTTTTATGTAGTGTGTCGGAGACACGGCCTATGATCGTCATAATCAGCCCTTTTAAGTCCACTGATAGACGTAGGCCTCCCAAAATCGATTTCCACTCGAAACAGTTTACAGCCTTTTTCATCCAAAATGTGGCTATGCTACATACAATATGAATCTATGAATGAGAGTTGTATTATAGTAAGTGTTGTTGAAGATGTAAAAAATGTGAAAATGTTTGGATCTCCTGCATTGTTACCAGTATCATTAAACATTTTATACCAGAAAAATTCCTTTTTTTAATAACTTTGTTTTAAACCAAAAAATATATAAAAATAATTACGGTATGATTATTTTTTAATTATTATTTCTTAAATTCAGTACTTACAAGAAAATGGAACCTTTTTTCGCCATTTTATGTGAATTACCATTACGAAGATATTTTTTTGTTATTTTATCCCCTTTGTTTACATAAATTATCTGAATTTGAGACTTTGGGTATAGTAAAGTTTACTTTACCACATATTAAAAATAAGATGTTCCTGGTATGTACTGTGTGTAATGTTAAGAATTTCGTGATTACCTAATAGACTTAGCTCACTATCAATTTAATTTTAATTTTATTTATATACTAGCTTCTGCCCGCGACTTCGGTCGCGTGGAAGTCGTAAAACACCATAATATACTAAAATACCAGCCACATTTGATTAAAACTTCCCTGAACACTACGTTTGTAGTGTTGGTCACAGCAGTCAAAATATACAGAGAGTCAGGGCATCAAGTCTGCTATTACAATAGTGTCAGAATGGTCTCGCCATTGTGAGTATTTGACAGTGTTTGTATGGCAAATCTGTCAAAAACTCACAATGAAGAGACCATTCTGACACTATTGTAATAGCAGACTTGAGGCCCAGGACTGGTGACGCGGGAGCAAGCGACGTGCTGTTCTATGTTCTATGGTAAAGGGTTTGGTTTCCGCACTTAGTCCTTCAGGTGGACCACTGTACATGGGCCATGGCGGCCATCAGTGGTTATTCCAACCAGCCCACCTCCCTCCAGAAGTTAATTACGTCTCCCGGTATGTTTAGAACATCTGTGAAAGATCAGGTCGCCTCGAGGGTCTCTGTTCTAATCTGGGTGACGCCTGTGCATTCAAAGAGCACATGCGCTATGGTTTCCTCAGCCTCCATGCAAGCTCTGCACAGAGAATTGTCCGATATGTCTATTATGTGGAATTGTTTTTTTAGCGTGCAGTGTCCCGTAATGGTCCATAGTACGGAGCAAGAGTGCATGGGAGGCCGTCACCTCCTTCTGCGAAGCAGTAATGCTTGCGAAGGCGGAGGCGGAACGCGTGAGGGAGAGGTAGTCTGTGCGCCCTCACGCCCCAAGTCGCCGCAGAAGACGCCCTGGACAGCGGGAATCGATTGGCGATTCCCGGCCACCGTAGGCGCGGGCTTGCGGACGACGAGCAATGGGCAGCTCGCCGTCTGGTAAGGACCAGGCCCAGGTTGACGGCGCGTTGTGTTGTACGCGTGCCACAAAGAGATGTCAGCACGAACTGTGACGGGGTCCGCTAGGACCAATGCCTTCCAGGATTGCGGGTTTTTCCGAAAGGGATGCCGTGGCCCTGGTACAAAGGCAACTGAAGTAACACAGGTGGGTTTTAGTCAGTAAAAGTCTGACACGCCCTCCCGCTGCCCCCAGAGTGGGAGAAGTTTTTGATAATTTCCCACCCAAAAAATAAAAGTCCTATAAAGTTCTTCGAACTATCACAATTACAGTAACAAAATGTAAATAAAAACGGTCAAGGGCGAGTCGGACTCACGCACCGAGGGTTCCGTACCATCATAAGCCCCCTAAGCGACTAGGTGTGCAAAAAAAGCACTCCCACCCCTCCCACGGTAGGGGGAGGAGAACCCAACGACGGGTCCCCAGTTTTTCTGTGTCACAATTGACATGTTCTTTTCCGCATTTTGGACAAAGGATCTTATTAATTGGACAAAACTTTTTATGATGGCCAAACTTCCAACATCCTGAGAGCACTGGGTTACAGGAAAAACATATTTCTCAACCCTGAATCTACATCCATATGCATATACATACTCTGGCACAGTCTGACTTTTAAAACATAACCTAACGGTCTCGCTATCAATCCATTTACCGTCTTCATTCATCCGTCTTAGGCTTCTGACAGACATAATTTCAAATGAACTACTGAATAAGTCTAACATTTCCACATCTGTCATTTCTAACTCAACACATTTGATTCATCCGTAGGATAGATCAACCTCATCAGTAAATTGAGCTCTAATATCTAGTTCCTTGTTTTTATAGAAATTTAACAATTTTTGTTGTTTATCATTAAACTGCACAAATACCTTATAAGGGCTTTTATATTTAATTCTGATGATATTTTGTAAATTCCCGCTTCTTAAACACTTAGCTAAGGCCATCTGTTTCGGTTAACCTTGTAATGAGGTCAAACCCATTTAACTTTTTATTTTTGGACTGGCAACACTGCCCGAGTGACATGTCAAATTTTTGTTCCTTATTATAATATCAAGTTTAATTAGTAATTAAGTAAAATTAAGGTGTAATTTTATGTGTAAACGTAATTTAAGAGCATAATTATCCAGGATTATTGTTTTCCTGTGAATAAATAAAGTAAAACACAGTGTTTGGTTACACACCGGTAACCTAAAACCAACAGCTGACGTTCGAACTACGGATTTAAACGGGGAGTATTGCTTTACTTTTACTTTATAATAGTGCTTAATAATAGCATACAATCGTTGCTTAAACTCTTTTACACGTCCTAGTTAAGTCATAACATAAATACTTCGCTGATTTAGCTCTCTGATTGGGTTAAAATCGCATTGTTTACATCGTAGAAAACGAAACTTAGCGAAGATTCGGTTACTCTCAATCTGATATTTAATTTAAAATACAACATTAGAGACGTTCATGATCGTTAATTTTGCATTGTCGTTATACTTTAATATCGAATAATAACTTTAAAGTCTAGGCAACCTACCTTCATTAGGAAAAGTAAAATCCTAAGGTATTAAAAGCATTAAAATTTTACATTCAATTTGATAATATAGCTTTGATAATAGCTCTTCAAGCCAATTCAGTAGCCTACCTCATTTCTCTCTGAACAACACTAATTTCTCCCATTTTCCCTTGAATTTCCAACTTTATTTTATTTATCTGTCCGACTTGTTCTCACTGTTTCTTTATTCTAATTTCAGTAACAAATTCTGAAACCATGCCTGTGATGACCCGTAAGGCTACTACTCAGGATATGGAGCTTAAATTGAGAATGGCCCTCCAAGACTTTGAAGCATCGAAACTCCAATGTCAACAGTTGTTACAGGAGAATGATGAAAGTGAGGAGGAAGTCAAGATAATCAACAAAAACTCAAGCCTTAAACGGGAGCTAGTAGACCTAAATCAGCAATATCTAAATATTGTTGATGAACGCGACCAACTGAAGGTGGTCACGGATGGTTTCAACAACCCTTCGGGAAAAATTTAAAGAAATAGATATTCTGACTGTAGCCTCTCAATATATATTTGAAAATCTATTGTATGTACACAAAAATATATCAAATTTTAAGAAAATGTCCGATATTCATAGTCTAAATACCAGAAATAAACACAATCTTGCTGTACATCGCACTCGCCTCCACAGAGTAGGCAACTCATTCATGGGTCAATGTATACGCTTTTACAACAAACTTCCCATTGAAATTCGAAACTTACCCATTAAACGATTTAAAAGCTGTATTAAAACCAAACTTTGCAAAAAAGGGTACTATAACATTTCTGATTATTTAGAAGACAAAAAAGCTTGGGATTGAACTGTTCGCTCTGCTTAAAGCCGTTTGATTAAACCCTAAAACTTGACATTTTAATAATTATACAACGTTTTATATACATACCTAATTATTGACATTATTAAATATTATATACAAAATGACATGAATATTTACTTTGAAAAGTATTACATATATTACTTTAATTATTGTGAATGTGAGCACTATGTGGGTCATTTGTTTTCTTTAAGATTATCTCTTTTTTCCTCTTTCTCAAGTAGTTTTAATGATGGTCTGGTTTTTTGAGTACTTTATGCGGCCTACCCAAATGTCCTTTCTTTGGTATTGTTCGTCGAGTCGTTGAGCTCCTTAAATCCTGAGTTGAGCTACACGTTTACTGACAAATGCTTGCACTGACTGGACAGGTCCACTCAAAATTGTGTGGTTCTTTCCTCAAAAGACCATTTCAGACACGGATCTACATGGTCCTCACATGATCTGACCAAGATTATGTCTGGACTTTAAAAGAGACTTTGACCCCTGAGTTTGTTTCGCCATTTCTTCTCAGGGATAGTCAGATAGGAAATGTCGACTTCCTCAAGCTTGTTTATATATTTTTTATATGACGTGTAAAAGTGATTCCGATATCCTATTTACAGAATAAACGATTTCATTTCATTTCATTTCATTTCACTGTAGTAACTTATATGAGGAGGCTTTAAGCAAAGTTAGGGACCTAGAAGATGAATTAATTCATGCTAATAGTCGTATTATCCATTTAGAGAAAGAAAAAGAATGCACTCAGGTTAAAGAAAATAACCTCTTGTATAATGAATTATTAAATAGTATTTTTAACCCTCATTCCATTACAACTATTGAACTTACTAAGGATTCCTTGCAGAAACAGAATGTTTGTTATAATGTTAGTCATAATAAAATTAAAAAATATGCAAAACTAAATAGAATAATTAAAAAATGTAATCAAATTAGAAAACAACATAAACACTTTTCTAAACATATTCCACAAAGAAAAGAGCATGTTGATCTAATCAATAAGTTAAACAATTATCAAATCAAATTAGAAGACAGCAAAAAAATCTATGAAATTGATACACAGCGCTTACAGTCTGACATACAGGCACTCGAGGGCAGACTTAGTTCCCTTTACATTAAATATGTGAGCTCTCAGAACCAAATTAAAGAACATATTCTTGCTGCTAATGAGTTAGTTATGTGTCAGTGTACTTGTCAGGTTTCAATCCCTGATGCTGTCCAGCCTGAGGCAACGGAGGACCCGTCCCAGACTGAGAGTTTGTCGCAAGCCTGTATCCTCAACCATGATATGTCTGATATAGTACAAGGTCTATCTCATGTGGTACAGCCTGAGACTAGTAGTTGTCCATCTTCCAGTAGTCATGATTGTTATCATTCAGTTATGTTCTCAGATAGTATAAGAAGAGGTTTAGGAAAATTACTTAGCAATAATCTGAGTCATTCTTCTCAAAACTGTTGTATGCCTCAGACTTCTTACAATCAAATAATGTCTTCAATAACTAGGAAAGAATATGATCCTAAGGCGATTATTACTGTATTTATAGGTAATAGTTTTAAGGTTAAAAAAGATGATATCACTGATAGTGTCACCAAACTATTAAAGTTGAATTGTAATAAAATAATTCTGTGTGCTTTTCCCTACTTTGAGCACTTGTCAAACAGGCAAAACAAGTACATTCACATGTTAAATAATTACATGCATTTTTTAGTTAGTCACCATAGTGACAAGTTTATATTTTTTGACACCAACATTTTTGTTGATAAGCTAAAGTCGACTAGGGATACTGTGTATCTGCCCATTAGTTTTAGACGTCAAATAGCTAGGCTATTAGCTTTTAATATTAACCCAGACATAATTAGTATGTCGAAGTCATGTACAATTAGCACCACAGTTAGTAATAGTACTAATAATATGGTGGTTAGCTCAAATAATTTAAACTAGTTTGTAAGACAACAGAAGATACCACTGACAGTATAGTTACACTTAAGAGCAAAAAGGTATTTTCTAGCACTAGTATAGTTAACTGTAGAAAAGGGGCTAAGCAGAAAACCTTGAAATTATTTCACCAAAATATTCAAGGTTTTTCTTCCAAACAATTGGAAATTGAATTGTTTTTAGAAAAAACAATGTTTGACATTATCTGTTTAACTGAGCATTGGTTAAAAGAACATGAAATGTTAATTAACTATGAGAATTATAGTGTGGCCAGTTGTTTTAACCGAAAATCAATGCTGCGTGGTGGTTCACTAATTTTAATAAAAAATTGTATTAAATCAAAAACTCGTAAAGACATAGGTGAACTGTCGGTTGAACATAGCATTGAGTTGTCTTGTGTTGAGCTAGATAAGCATGTTATAGTGTGCGTTTATAGACCCCCAAATTATCAAAACTACTCTATATTTGAGTCTGTTATGGAAGATGTTTTGGCAAAACTTGCAACTGGTAATAAATCAGTAATTATCTGTGGTGATTTTAACATTAATATTTTAGAAAATAATTCAAATACCAGTAGATTATTAAATTTGTTTAAATCATTTAATTTGTCAAATGTGTTTGTAGAACCAACCAGAATAACTACGACTACTGCTACATGTATTGATAATGTTTTTTGTTGCTGCACCTATTTAGATAAAGCCATAGTTAATTATCTCCCTTCTGATCACAGCGGTCAAACCGTAACTTTTGAGTCCAACATACCAATACAAAAAGTGCAGATACAGTTCAGACCATTAACAACAGTTAATTTAAATAAATTTAATAGCACTTTAATTTATAAGTTAAATGATCAGGACCTTACAATGAACAATGTTAATATTTTGTATAAAGAATTCTTTTCAGTAGTCCAAACCGAGTTCAATAATTATTTTAAAAGGAACACTAAAACTATCAGCCCTAGGTTTTTATTTAGTGACTGGGCAACTAAAGGACTCCGGAAAAGTAGGGAAAGACTTTTCGAGCTGTATGGCCTTAAGCCTTATATTAACACAGAAACTTTTAATAAGTATGTTGCTACTTACTCTAGAAGCAGACGATAAAATAAAGACGGTTTGGAAAATTATCAATAATGAAACAAATAGGAACAAAAAGCATAATTCTGATTATACACTGGAGACGTCGTGTGGTCTTATTTGCGATAACAAAGTAGTTGCGCAAGAATTTGTAAATTTCTTTACCAGTATCCCACTCAAAACGACTGAAACCTTAAATTCCTCACCCTCGCTCTCTTTTGATTTAGTAAAGGCGAACGTTTGAGCCTGCCCGATTGAATTTAACTTTAAGCATATTAACCCCATAATAGTAATAAAAGCTTTTAAGCAAATCAAGATCAAATTAACCGAAGATCTTTGGGGAATGTCTATTAAAGTCTGTACCTCTATAATTGAGACTATAGCGCCTTACTTAGCCTTAATATTTAACTTGTGTGTAGATCAAGGAGTCTTCCCGGATTTAATGAAATACAGTAAGGTAATACCTCTTTTCAAATCCGGGGACAGTAAAGACACCAATAATTATAGACCCGTATCCGTGTTGCCGGTTTTCAGTAAGGTGTTTGAAAAGGTAATGCTTAATCAAATGCTCAATCATTTTAACACGAATAAAATCCTTCACGAACAACAGTATGGTTTCACCAAAGGACGTTGCACGACTGACGCCGGTGTAACATTATTAAGACACATTTTTAACGCGTGGGAAGAGGCCCAAGACGCCATAGGAATCTTTTATGACCTCTCCAAGGCATTTGATTGCGTCGATCACGAAACCTTACTTTTGAAACTTGAGCATTACGGACTTGGAAAACATGCACTTAGTTTAGTAAAATCTTATTTAAATGATAGACAACAGCAAGTTCAAATAAATGGTATCAATTCATTCGGTTTAAAAGTAAAAATGGGTGTTCCACAAGGCTCGATATTGGGTCCTTTCCTTTTTTTAGTGTATATAAATGATCTACTCCATTTATTAAAAAATCAACCACAAATGGTGTTATTTGCTGACGATACTTCCTTAATTTTTAAGGTAGATAGACGTGCTACAAATTTTGACGACGTAAATAACGCTCTATTGCAGGTCCAAAATTGGTTTACTGCTAATAATTTAGTATTAAATGGGAAAAAAACGAAGTGCATAAAATTTTCTTTACCAAATGTCAAAAGTAGTGATTGTGAGATAGTATTGAATCAAGAGAAACTAGAATTCGTCGATAAAACTGTTTTCCTGGGGATCACGCTCGATTCAAGACTACAATGGGGTCCTCATTTAACATCTCTTGCAGGACGGCTAAGTTCAGCAGCATATGCTGTCAGAAAAATCCGTCAATTTACTGATGTAGATACCGCGAGGCTAGTCTATTTCAGTTACTTCCATAGTATAATGTCTTACGGTATTTTACTTTGGGGACGGGCTGCAGACATCGAGTCTATTTTTATTCTGCAGAAAAGAGCCATCAGAGCCATATATAATCTCCGCAGGCGCGATTCTCTAAGGGAACTGTTTAAGGATATTAACATCATGACGGGACCTTGTCAATATATCTACGAAAACATCATGTACGTAAGGAAAAATTTACATCAAATTTACAAAAAGAGGTGAAAGACATAATTATAGTACTAGAAATAGGGACCTATTAGCTCAACCAGGTTTCAGACTGGCTAAAGTAGACTCATCTTTCATGGGGTACTGTTTAAAATGTTACAATAAAATTCCTCCCCACATACTTCAACTGAATGAGACTAAATTTAAATCTTGTATAAAACGCACACTATGCAGGCAGGCATATTATAAGTTGGGGGATTACATCGCTGATAAAAATGCTTGGCTGAATGCTGGTCCTGCTCCACAACCTCAGCTAGTTGATTAACATTTGACAATCATGTTGGAGCTGCTGAAGAGTGTAAGACTATCTTTGCATTGTATAAACTCAATCTCCTTTGTATTATATAAATGCATAGCACAGGTGTGAGTCCTATGTACTATAGAGCTACCATTGACCGGGTAATATGTCTTTCATTGACTTGAATGTGCCCTGGCGGTTGAGAGTATGTCATGCTCACTAAAAGGTCTTGCTGATGGTGGCGTGTGTGTTGGATCATTTAGCTCCCTTCAAAATGGTTGAGCTGAATGGTGCTAATCCATGCGTCATGTTCGTGAACGGGCGCCGTCAGTTGGGACTGGTCATCTCTTAGCTGCCACGGGTTATTTTATTTTATTTTGTTTCTATTTGTTTTACCTACGCTTGACGCTTTTAACGCGTAAGTTTTTATTATTTTTACATCGTTCTCACTTTTAGTTATAAACTAGCTTTTGCCCGCGGCTTCGCCCGCGTGGATGTCGGTTATCGCATAAAAAAGTACCCTATGTACTACCCTCTCCATATCCCAGGCTATATCTCAAAATTCTAACTTAATATTAATTTTAATGTGACTCACTATGTGTTTATTACCGAGCTGGTAATGAGTTGTTGAGTGAGAGAACTATCGAACTAATGTGCACACTAATAGGGTTGAAAATAAAACCACAATTGTGTACTGATCTAAGCTGGTATATTTTATTAAAATTGCGAGACCCCAACCAAATCGCGGTAACGAAACCATAGCGAGATCTATTTCGACGTCAACGCCATCTATCGAGCTTGACATCAAACTTTTAACATTTCACAATAATAACTATGGTTTTATGGTTTCTTCATGAACACTATGTGAATAGAAACCGAAACAAATGATTTAATATAGTAAAAGTACTTATGTTCTGAACGTGAATGAGTCTTTACCTAAAGATAACAAACACAAAATCAAAATACGAAATTTCACTCAAATTCTTAAAGCAATCAATTGTACCAAATACAACACGAAATAAAATTGCGACACAAATAATAATTTTAGAATAATTCACGTAAGTACCAACGATGTAAAAACAAAACGAAATCCTCCGAAATGTCGCATGGTACACCGTTTGTGTTTTGCATAACTTTTCTCAGGGTCACGTTCACAATTGGACGAAATATTTGACATTTATTTTGTACTTGCAACACGATCTGGATGTAGAATTCGATTAATCGACTAATACTTGACCGGTTGACATTTTAGCGGGAACACCACTAAACGAACGAAAAAAGAAAACAAAATACGTCTATACTCTGTGGTCGTGTGGCGGTGTGACGCGATGCTTAATGTAAACATTCATCAAGGTTATACGTACGTAAAGTAATGGATTCAATGAGAAAACGGTTTATCTTAGAAGAATCTTATACAGAATTACTGAGAAATAAGTGTAGATTTCGTATTGAGTGTTAGTTTATCGAAAAGTTATAAATATGTCAGTGAAAAAGTAACGAAAGTTTTGGAATGCACAAATTTTGATCATAAGGCCGCCGTGTTTAGTAATGTTTTTATGATAAATATTCTTGTATACTGTTTGAAATACACGTAAGTAGCTAGCTTATTTATCTACGAACATAATTTGGCTAATAGCTACTGATATTATAGCGTATTGTTATCGTAATCGTATTTCCAAGACTAAAATTCGGCAAACAAATACCTACAAAAAGTCAATAAAATGGATATAGTATGTTATCCTTAAGAGATAGACATATGCCATCGCGGACTTTTTTGAAGACCTTTTTATGATACACAATTCCACCATACATTATTTTGTTATATCTCAAAGGGTTTAGACAGCGTTTTCGTTGAAAGCTCCCAGACGGCTTATTTTTTTCCGACACCTCCAACAAATATCGTTAATTCATACAAAAATGCATACAAAAACATAACAAATTATATACTAAAACCTTCCTCGAGAACCAAGCTATCCATTGGTGAAAACAGCATGACAATCGGTGCAGTAGTATTTGAGTTTATCGCGAACAGACAGACAGACAGACAGACAGACAGACAGACAGACGCGGCGGAGGACTTTGTTTTATAATATGTAGTGATAGTGATGATGCAACATTATAGATGTAACGAATACTTTTGTAACAATTTAATTTAAAAGAGTGTCCATGGAGTTTCTTGCCCGTTCTTCTCCATAGGTACCTACGCTTTGGAATGGGAATGTAGCTTAATTTTTGTTACTGACCGACTGCTTGACAATTCAAAAGTGCCTGTAAATGGTTTAATTGAAATAAATGATTTGAGTTTGAGTTTGAAACATATTTTTTGTAACGTCTTCATTCTTTGCAGCCGCATCATTACCAATTTGGTTACTTTTATTCAATTCGAATCTGTGTGTACTCAAATTTCCATTTGATTTACTTCGAATGAGTTTCTTTGGCCTTCTTCTGCTAACTGTAGTAAAACCTTCTTCACTCTTTTCCCTAGATCTTTTCTCCGATAATCATGCATCAGTTTATTGATCCACGCTCACAATACCCGTCCTCATCATTATCTCATACTCATTTATAATCTCTGAGTTGTTTTTATCGGTCAACGCAGCTTCATCCGTACTACCTCCCTCATCATCTCATTCATTATTCATTTAACTCATTGTATGCTGCACCGGGCACTGGTCGACGTCATCACGTCGGCGCCGGCTGTCGCTGAAAACCAGCGCTGGGGCTGTACAGTTGGTGTACGACGATTCAGTGTAGACTGAATATATAGGTAAATGAAATGAGTGGCCTGTATAAATATGAACAAAAAGTATATTACTGTATTACATTTAGACGGCAAAAACAAGTAAAATGGTTAGGATGCGCGATCGCGACCGTTCGACGTATCCTGTGGCTTGGCACTGGCCGGGCGCGATGACGCAGCTGTTGCCGCGCCGCTCTCGCCTCGCTCCCCTCCTGGTCCGCTCGCTCGCTCCGTTGAGCCGATGACTCAACATACTCCCCCCGTTGAAGTGTCTTCAACAGTAGTAACTACTGGTAAGGGACAGATGGTGTTGAAGGCTCGTCGAATGATACCCTTGCGCGTACGGATGTCAGCAACTCGAGCGATACCATCTTTGCATAAGGCTTGAATTACTTCTTCCGAATTAGATTGCCAGTTGCGGAGATTATACTTGGCTGATTGAAGAACAGCGATGACTTGACGACACTTATCCAATGTTTCATTGACAGATGATCCACCAGACAAATAGTCATCCACATATAAATCATGCGCTATTGTAAAACGCGTTGACAAATCATCGCATTCCTCAGCCAGCCGAATCAAACACCTAGTAGCCAAGAATGGCGCCGATGCAGTGCCGTAAGTCACCGTGTTTAGTGTATGTTTTTAATTGATGAGTAGGCTCTTCCCTCTGTCTCGCATAGGGTCACAGCATTATGCTGAGCGATCGCCGTTTTGCGTGGATGTGACGCATATTTACCCCAAACTTTTTTTTTTTGTGTTGTGTTCTTTTTTTGCGTCTTGTTTACCGCAAATAAACGTTTTTTCTTTCTTTCATTCTTCTTTTCATTTTCACTATTAGCGGGCTCACCCGCACCGAACGTGATCAATTCACAAGCCGGAATGTTTAGCGATAAGCACGTGTGTACAAAACACCGCTTCACGCGCAACTGAAGTAAATAGTTATTTAAACCATTTGTATGCACCTGTACCCATCAAAATTTAATTATAATACTACAAAAAGAAGGTTGGCACAATGTACTGCACGGCCGCTTTTATAGTCATTCGAATTTGTTCGATTATTCGTGAAAATTCTTTTCCTATGATCTACTACTGATAAACAGAGGTATGACGAGTCCGACTTGCTAATTAAACACTTATGATTTTATTTATTACTTGTTTACATATCTGACATATTTTTAATTGAATGTTTTTTATTTTTGTTTTTGATTTCTATTGACATGTCACCTTAATTGTAATTGCTTGTTTATGTTAATTTTGTACGCCATAAATTGGCAAAACAAAGTGCACATAATTTAGACAATATATTATCTGTAACCATACATAAGCTTAAGAAAAAAAAAAAAATGGTTTATTAGTAATACAAGTGTGGGTCTAAACAATTTTTGTTGTTGGATCCTCCTTTTAGGCAGATAGTGCCTGTATTAGGAGAGTCCGCTCTTCCATAGCAAGACGTGTTATTACTAAAGCAAAACGTAATTTATATGCTAAAACTACATAAATTAACTTAAATTAAATTAAATTAACATAAATTAACATTATCTTAAATTAAATGTGAGTATGAGTGGGTGTAAGTGTATGTGTGAGTATATGTGAGTGAAAGTGTAGACTGTAGGTGTGACTGAGAGTAGGTACATGAGTGAGGGTGCGTATGTGTCAAGGTTTCAGACAGTGTCTCCAACAACGCCGTAATTACGGTAAACCTACCGTAATTTGAACATATCTACCACCTACCGTAGACATGTTCAATTCTACCGTAATTTCGCCTTTATGAGTGGCGCCTTAAAAATGATGTACCTACCCAACCTTACATACAGTATTTTTTTTTTTTAAGCAATGTTTTAAAGTGAAAATGACAACACTGTATAATTCCCTGGGATATTCCCCGTACAATCAACTTGTGTGCATAGACAAGTAGACGAAACTTAAGCGACCAAATTACGAAGTTATTGAATATAAGTCGGTAATGTGCCTACTGGAGTAGACACATTACCGACGTGAAAACAAAAAAAAAAAAAAAAAAATCAAATTTCAACAAAATCTATTGTTGGGAATCTATTTACGCAGCAACTTATTATGAGAACAGGCAAAAACTGCGTAGATGTCCATCCTACCGATAAAATGATATGTTTCCATGTACAAAAAGGCTGAAACTTAATATTTAATTGTGAAATAAAGTTACCGTAAATTTACCGTATTTTTATTTTTGATCTCCCGTAATTTTCTGCCATATACCGTATTTTTAGACCGGCTACACCGTAACAAATAGAGTACAGTTGACAAATAGAGTTGGAGACACTGGTTTCAGAAGTGTTTCGATATCATTATAGGTATGCGCTTGTACGAGGGCTGCACTAAAAGTATCGGGAATGGAATATTTCCACTATTCCTGTCATATTAAAATCTTTTTAATTGAAAACTCCTTGGTTTTAAAAATAGAATACCATTTATTTATTTAAAAAAAGATTCTCGGTCTTGTCACAAGGTTTTGTCAAACTTGTTTAGTCGTTGAGAAAATGGAATTGACTCGAGAAAATTCAAGAGCGATGATTTATTATGACTTTCGAAGTGGTTTAACACAAAAACAGTGTGTTGACCGGATGATTTCTGCATTTGGTGATGAAGCCCCATCCAAAACCACAATTTATCGCTGGTTTGCTGAATTTCAACGTGGACGTGTCAAGCTCAGTGATGATCCCCGTCAAGGTCGTCCAAAAACTGCAGTCACCCAAGAAAACGTTGATGCTGTGCGTAAGCTGATTGAGGAAGATCGACATGTGACATACCGCGAAATTCAGGCAACTTTAGACATTGGCATGACTCAAATACAAATAATCTTGCATGAACAATTAGGTGTAAAAAAGTTGTTTTCCCGATGGATACCGCATTCGCTCTGTGAAGAGCAAAAAGCGGCTCGCGTTACTTGGTGCGTCAGAACTCTCGAAAGATTCCACGCAGGATCCTGAAATGCTGTATACAACATCGTATCAGGTGACGAATCCTAGATATATGCGTACGAACCCGAAACAAAAAACCAGTCACGAGTTTGGGTGTTCGAAAATGAGTTAAAGCCAACAAAAATTGTTCGTTCACGGAGTGTTGCAAAAAAAATGGTGGCCACGTTTGTCTCCAAAACCGGCCATGTTACGACTATTCCTCTTGAGGGACAAAGAACGGTTAATGCAGAATGGTATGCTAGCATTTGTTTGCCACAGGTCGTTTCTGAACTCCGTAAAGAGAACTGCAAACGCCGCATCATCCTCCATCACGACAATGCGAGTTCTCACACCGCGCACAGAACAAAAGAGTTTTTAGAGCAAGAAAACATAGAATTATTAGACCATCCGCCGTACAGCCCCGACCTAAGCCCTAATGATTTCTATACTTTCCCTAAAATAAAGAATAAATTGCGTGGACAGAGATTTTCATCACCTGAAGAAGCTGTGGACGCCTACAAAACGGCCATTTTGGAGACCCCAACTTCCGAATGGAATGGTTGCTTCAATGATTGGTTCCATCGTATGGAAAAATGTGTCAAATTTCGCGGAGAATACTTCGAAAAGCAATAAATACATTTTTAAATAGTAATGTTGTGTCTCGTCCTTGATTCCCGAAATTTTCAGTGCCGCCCTCGTATCCATTCCATTATTATTTTTTTGCTATGATAGTAATTTTAGGATAAATGTAGATGTATTTATTGATTTTATTATATAGCGCAGCAGATCGTTTACTAAATTGTATACTGGCAAGCAAAGTCCTTGTCCTAGGGATATATAATATCTCATGTTTCCTTCTTTTTGTCAATATGCCAGCATCATAGGAAATAGACTTATGTTTTTTTAACACTATTTGTGAAATATAAAGTTTCCTGACAGAGAGCAAGTTACTAAGTCGAAATAGGTCTTCAGTAGGATATCTCCTTTTTTAAAGTACATGCACTTGATAAGAGCGCGTTGTGCCCTCTCCAGCGTTTAAAATGATTGATTGATTGATTGATATGGTTTTTTCTTATATCTGTGTAGTTACAAGGATTTTTCAGCTGCAACTTTAAGGATAAGCAATTGAATAAAGGTACTAATTATTTTTCGAATCATAATTACTGTCACTTAATAATAACTCATGTATTGGAGTGTTACATTTTAGCTTAGCCAGATTTTAATTAAAATGGAATAGCTCTCTGATGATTTGGAATAGAAATATCTAATTTCACATGATGATTTGAGGTCATAAGAGGTACATACCTCCATAATTGGTAAGTTTCTAGGGTTTCTCATTGAAGCGCAAGGATCGATTTTATGGTTTTTGAAAATCAATTTCTTATTTTCCAACAGTGTCAATTATAGAAAAAATAAAATTGCACAGCATAAGCACAAATTAAGACCCACCGTAGTAAAAAAATCTTAGTTGCATGTCATGCCGTTTGAGAGGTACAGCAATTTGCTAAACGTTACCCCAGCGACATCTTGAGTAACTCTGAAACCTCAAGATGCACAAAGGGTCTAGCCGGTTAAGCATATGAAAACTGCACTCGCGTCTGATGGAGGGTTCTTACCTTGTTTTTATTGTTTTCCATCTAAAATAGCCACACACTTAATCTCACACTCCTAACCCCTATAGTAAGGGAATAATAGGGATAACAACCCTGAACGTATTTTTTCCGTTTTTTTTCTCAGTACCTATTGAAGAAATTTTCATGAAATTGAAACTGTACGTGACTATCAATAAACTAATTATAATATATTTTTTTTAGAATTTTTGCAATATCAGAAACTGTAAAAAACGAGAAGTATATTTTTTGGGGGTGGTTTTTTATACCAACCCCCAAAGTGACACCTAACAAAAAAATATATTTTATTTGTTGATTAGTTAGCTATTACATGTTAAAGTCACAAAAGGGTCGAATCAGTGGAACATAGCTTAAAAAAATAAAAATCAATTACAGATACATGCATGCATATTTATATCAATTTTTACCAAAAACTATATAAACGCCTGTGCACTGTCTATCACTATCACTATCTATCATCATAAATACTTTTATATAACTTGAAAATGTCAACAAAATATGTATGCTCTCAAATCAACTAACTAGCTTAATTTTTCTTACTGACCGACTCCTTGACAATTCAAAAGTGCCTGTAAATGGTTTAATTGAAATAAATGATTTGAGTTTGAGTTTGAGTTTGAACTATAAATAATAGTTTTTTTTTTTTAATCTAGGCCATCTCAGTTTGTAACCACTAAGGTTCCGACTCTTTAACCGGACTTTCCTGTGGCTGCCTTAAGCTCCTAACGAAACTTAATGCCTCCAGCCAGGGCGTAAAAACTTATAAACTAAACGACTGCTGGTCGCTAAGGGCACCCCCTGTGGGGTACGAACCTCGGCTTAGGGCAGCTGCGTCGGAGGGAGGGTGGCAAGGGACCGTCGGTGGCTGGATAAAATCAGTGTTTTGATTATTATCATGGGGAGTTTGGATTACTCGCTGCTCAGCTAAAGCCCGTGCTGGCGGCGCTTACCTTACAGTCAAGGGTCGGGGAGGACTATTCGTTAGTCGGGGATTTCGCGCGGGGCCTCGGCGGCGAGGTCAGAATGACGATCGTGTTTTGTGTGCTCTTATTTTGCGAACTGTAGTAGTTTCCCTACGACTCTCCTGGAGGAGAGTAGTGGGGTCGTCTGGGTAGGTCAGTGCATGACTTGGACGGCGGGTCGAACTAATTTTAGAGGGGACATAACTTGCGGCCTTCACAACTAGAGCGTTGCGATGAGTGGCTGCTGAATCCCAGAAACGCTTTGAAGTGCGCTTCATGAATTGGGCTATCGTGGGGATTTTGAGTTCAACGTGGATGTTAGTGTTTCGAACGAACCCTGGGCTCCCGTGATTTTTCGTAAGAATCGGTTCTGTAGGGTTTGCATCTTATGGATGTGATGGGGTTTGGCGTGTGCAAAGACAGGACTCGCATAGGTCATGATGGGGCGGATGCACGCGGAGCCTATAGAGAGCAAAAGCTGCGCGAGCGCGTACCTTCTTTATGTGCTCAGAAAAGGAGAGATGGTGGTCGAGAATCACACCTAGATATTTGGCTCGCTTCTCCCAGGGGATAGGCTTGCCGAACATGGTGATCGGTCGGATACTAGGGGGGCGCTGGCGCGGTTTCGTATAGAGAACCGCTTGACTTTTGTCGGGATTTACTTCTATGCGCCACTTTCTAAACCATTCGCCAAGCTTGTTGGCTGCGGTCTGGAGAGTTACAGATTCTATCGTGACTGATCCCTCTGGTCTGGTCTGCGAACAGAGCCAACTGTGCCTGCCTTTGCTTTGGGATATCGCTGGTGAATAGCGTGAACGCGAGGAGAGAAATCACAGAGCCCTGAGGGACACCTGCGCATAATGGGTGGGGGGCGGAGAGAGTACCGTCTATGCGATAGCGAAAAAGTGCGATTCGACTAAAAGTCACGTAAGATGAGCACGAGACCGAGTTGGTACAGCTTGTATAATAAGCCGTTGTGCCAGACTTTGTCGAATGCCTTCGCTATGTCAAAGAAGATCACTCCTGTCTTAAGACCACGCTGGAAACCAGCGCTGATGTCTTCTACGATACGGTGGACCTGATGGGTCGAGGCATGTTGGGTTCTAAAACCGCACTGCTCATCGGGGATAAAAATAATAGTGTTGTAGACTCGGTATATATCGAGTCATTGTTGACAAATCGAGTCAGCGCTTGGACTTAGCCGAGCTCCAAAATCCATGTTCTTCAAAAAATCGAAAAAAAAAATCCATATTGTTGTAGGTAGCTATTTTTGTAATTCTTTTATGTTTAAAAGAAAAATTATAACAAATAACAAAAATTGCTTATAATAAATTGTTAAATAAATTAATGCATAAATTTTTGACAAAAAAACTTTTTGTAAATGTAAATTATGATTAAAAAAAAACGATTCTTAATATTTTATTTAAATAATAAAAATATTATAAAAACGATTATAAACAATAAGGGATTGGTAGACTGGACGCCAACGGGAACGGACGTGACCCCGACTGCTCCGCCACAGTTTTTGCTATACAATCTGTAAAATGTGCACAGCACATGTTACCGGCGGCCGGGCATCGAAATTGAAAAGTAGTTCTTTGTTATGAGGTGGAAGTTACTTTAAATCGTATTAAATCAGTGCAAAAGTGTGGCTGTGGACTTAGCCTAAGTGCGTTCCTGATATCAGGTGGGCGACTGGTGCAGCCCCGAGCGAAATAGATTCGCCCCCGAGCAGACTTATCTGGTTTGATCTTTCCTTGTCTTTTAGGGATCTGTTTTATATATTTTATTTGTAAACACTTTATGCACACGTGAAACATACTGTGCAAGGGCGTTTTCTACCAGTCTACCTAATTTGATCAGTATTATTTTTGTATGTCATTGTTGTGAGGTACGCGCGCCGCGCGCTCACTTCAAGTTTTTGAGCTATTGTTGTAAGATGATATTATGTTCTTATTTGGATGCCTCGTTGGTCTAATGGTGCGCTGCTGCTGAGCGTGGGGTCCTGGGTTCGATTCCCGGGTCGGGCGGGATGTTGTTGGGTTTTCTGTCTGTAATTTCTCAGTGGCTGCCCGGGGTCTGGATTTGTGCCCGGTTGGTGGTAATGGCGGTGGGCTCCCCCACTGTTGCATGGGACTTGGACATGACTGGCGAACTGTGGTTGTGCATGGGTGCGCCTCTGCCCGGCCCTTCGGGGAGTTAGGGCATTATGTTATGTTATGTTGATATAATATAGCAAGATAAACTAACATACTTTATTATTCTAACAAAATAACGTTATCGCTTTAGATTTCGTACAATTTTTATTCCCCTAAAACTTCTTAGTTTGACTACCATACTACCACTTCTTGCCTTTAAGATTATAACAGGTCGTTTATTTATTAAGCTTCATGTTTTATGAAGCTTAATAAGTGAACGATTTGTTATAATTTTTATGATAGTCGCTACTTTAGCAGGTAGCCTCGCTCATATAAGGGTAAACCCAACGTTTTTATTAAGTACATTTTTTGTGATTTTTTTTGTGTCGCAGAAGACAATAACTGGAAGGCAGATGCTTTCTGACGCAATTGAGTACTATCGCGGTCTCGAACATCGGACCACAGTAGGGAATATTCTTGCTTGGAGCTCTCGGCCGCTTAAGTGAAGCTTGCCTGCGCTCATCGAGTATAAGCATCGCAACATCGGAGTTTGCTGGGCCCCATTGTTTTTGTAAATAAAGGAAAAATACCGTAAAGGGACCGGCCGAGGTAGTCGGACATCTGTGATCGTTGTAGCGGAGCCTGATAGATTTGTTTAAACAAAAGTTTTTGTTTTTATTGGTCGTCGCAAGAAGGAGCGGTGGACAGATATGGTCATCGTTGCAACTTGGAACGGCAAAAAGATAAAAACAGATGCTGAATTGTCACGTTGGGTCGTTCGTGTACATGTAACCTGCCTACAAGAAACAGGGGTGAACTTAGGAACGTACAAATCAACCTATCGGGAATTACAGGTAAAGCACACCGGCGACTAGCAATTCTAATCACAAAGGATGCCCAAATTGAAATAAAAAATAGGAAAAAGATACCGAAGCGATGTCAACTACTCTTAAAGTTGGTATGAGAAGTGATAAGCCTGCTCCTATAATCAACTCTCACATCAACAGTTGTACCTCTAAAGCAACCAGATCTCTCACAGGTGTATTCAACTCGATTAGACAAAAACCAAGGACCTGACGCTAGTAATGCTAGGTGACTTTTACGCACATATTAGTCGACAAGATACACAAATTTTCCAACGCAAAGGGCTGATTCACCAAAATCTACATCTGACTATTCCGACTACAACAGAGATATAGCCAACAGCGACAAAAATGAGATCATCATGCCGGATAACATGGTCAAAGTACACTCAGGTATCGAAATTGGACCATTACGCCACATGCAACAGAAAAACTCTTCCACTTTATTAAAGGAGAATGGGCCGATAGGGGCACATCCGAACACAAAATTATATGGGGGCAGCTAAGAACAAGTCGAATCTTTAACGAAAATGGAAGCACCAAACACAAGACACAAAGGCAACCACAAGTTGAGAAGTAGACAACAACTGAGGCCAAGGATTTCAACCATAAACAATAATATTATGTCGCTCTCAATAGCAAATCCACCAAAAATACCAAGATCGCAGTTAATAACGAAAAAACTAGGAAATATAGGAATCAATTCAACGGATGAAAACATCGAAATACCATGCAGTTCCATAATTGGAGTCATTAGCTCTTGCATCCCTCCAACAGGCAGTTACGAAGGCGGAAGTATCGGCACTCAATAAAGCTAACAGGTCAAGACATAGAAGATATGAGAGAGATATCATGAGAGACTTGATTAACCACGCCAAGAATAAACCAAGACATGAAAATTATGCAATCTTAGACGGAAAAACCGTAACCAAACTCATCAAAAACCACAGGATGTGCTATCTCGCACATATTCACAGGCGTTGTTGAAGATTGAGATAAGATTAGAAAGGTTGTTAGCGAGATTTACAAGAAACCTGAAACGGATAGTAGCGAGACTTCAGACGAAGATAATGGAAACAGCAACACAGCATAGCAGTGAAGGAAGGCAGCTGGACTCGAGCCAACCAGGCGACGACGTCATTAAAAGATGCCCTCCCGATAAATATCACCCGTCTCTCCACTATTCCATTGCTTGCTTAAGGATGCATATCCGGTAGGCTATAATAATCCTTCCATATCCTATGGGCACGTCTTCCCTACCATTATCGTGCCCCCCGGTCTACTCCTTGATATACAATGGCCACTGTAGTCCCATGAAACATGAGGCTCCAGGGGCTAGTGTGAATCTTTGGGTTCATTCGAGTAATCGAGTCTGGTTAAACCACGCTGGGGTCGGTGCATTTCATTCATTCATTCATTCATATAAAAACGATTATAAACAATAAGATATTGTTTTTAAGATTTTTTTATAAATCATTTTTTTTTTACGCTAACAATATGGTAATTTTTTTTTTTCAAAAATAGTTAATTAATCCATTTGTTTATAAAAAAATTGATATGAATTTTTTTTAAAGGTAATTATATAATGTCTAACATGAAAATAAAATCAGCAATACCTTGAAATTAAAAAAAATATATATATTTAACCATCATAATTTAATTATTTTTTTTGTATTTCAAAAATTAATAATTAATGAAATAAAAATATTTTAAAAACTTTCATGACGTCATCTTGTTATGTATGCTTATAAAAGGGGCTCCAGGAAATACACTATTTCATATAACTACATATATTATGTAATTGATTTATATTTTTTTAAACTATGGTCCACCAATTCGACTCTTTTGTGACTTTAACATGTAATAGCTAACTAATCAACACATAAAATATATTTTTTTGTTAGGTGTCACTTTGGGGGTTGGTATAAAAAACCACCCCCAAAAAATATACTTCTCATTTTTTACAGTTTCTGATAATGCAAAAGTTCAAAAAAATATATATTATAATTAGTTTATTGATAGTCACGTACAGTTTCAAATTCATGAAAATATCTTCAATAAGTACTAAGAAAAAAAAAATTACGTTCAGGATTGTTATCCCTATTATTCCCTTACTTTAGGGGTTAGGGGTGTGAAATTAAGTGTATGGCTATTTTAGATGAAAAACAAGGTTAAAACCCTCCATCAGACGCGAGTGCAGTTTTCATAAATGCTTAACCGGCTAATTCCTTTCATTTTTTGGGCACATTCAGGCACAAATGTGATCTATCTAAGTAGCTAGTTTGTACTCAGCTACGACCACCGGTTAAAAAAACATGCCGCTGGGTATTATGTCCATTAAAACACTGTATTTCGGTAAATACGTTTATTGTGCTAAGTAGCAAAAACAGTACAAAAATCAACTGAAGAAAACTCACCTACCCACTACTTAGTCAATCTTATTATTACAATAAGATTTGACAAGTACCTATATTAAATATACAACATACCTTTCCCCCAAGTATGTGAACCATATATAAACAAAAATATAAAACAATACTTTAATACTTAACATAATTTTCTTAAGTTAATTACAACCTCCAGGCATATTATAAATATATGTAGAAAAACAACATGTCTAATCATTGTAGAAATAATTGAACACAACTTAAACACTTACAACATAAAATTACAATTACTGGTTGGTCTAGTATAAGGAGTCTTACCGTGGTGAGCAGATATCTTAGTTTTACTTTTACCACCAGAAAAACTAGATTCGGACTCTGACGGTATACCTAACATTTCGGCCCATTTATCTGAACTTGGTATTTCTATAATTTGGTCACTGTCCTGACTAGAAGGTATATCTTCCATTACCTGATCTTCTCCATCCCCATTAGTATGTTCCCTCGTTACCATTTCCATGTTCCTATCTTGTTCCTCATTTCCTTGCTCTGTTGCTGTGTCTTGTGGGTGTTGTTTAATTAATTGGTCTATATGTCGGTTGACCACTGTTCCATCCATAGTTTCAACTTGATAGCTAGATGGACCTCCTTTATCTATCACAATACCTGGTAACCAACGTGGTCCACTACTGAAATTTCTGTACATAACTTTTTGTCCTACGTCTGTCTGTCTGTTCTTCTTATTACTATTCCGTTCTACTTGATCTTCCCGATTTTTACGCTGTTTGTCATGTGGATTAATAGCGTCTAATAATGTTCGAACTCTTCTGTTGAATAGAAGCTCTGCAGGGCTTTTGTTAGTCGACGTACATGGTGTAGCTGTAAGTCCCAAGAGCATGTTCGGAATTTTAATTTCCCAGGACATACCATCCATTTTGCGAAGTTTATCTTTTACAGTTTGCACCATACGTTCTGCCAGTCCATTGGTGGCAGGGTGAAAAGGTGCTGACTTAATGTGTTTTATTTTATTAGCATCTAAGAATTGTTTCATCTCAGACGAAACAAAAGCTGTGCCGTTATCAGAAACCAAGGTCTCACACAGTCCGTGAATAGCAAAAATCATTCTCAAATGCCTAATTACAGTAGCTGAAGTCATATTGTTAACAATAAACACTTCAGGCCATTTCGAATACGCATCAACAATTATCAGAAATGTTTTATTTTGATATGGTCCTGCGAAATCAATATTTAGCCTAGACCAAGGTTTTGCTGGCTTAACCCACTCATAACTTGTTTTTGGTGGCATGTACCTGCTTTCTAAACATTTATTGCAGTTTTGAACTAAAGATTCAATGTCATCATTCAGTTGTGGCCACCATACATAACTTCTGGCCAGTGCTTTTGTTTGGACAATGCCACTGTGTGCTTTATGTAAAGCGCGCAGAACAAGATCACGTAGTGATGATGGTACCACCACGCGACAGCCTAGGAGGACACAATCCTCATGCAACGACAGTTCAGTACGATGCAGCCAGTATGGACGTAGCTGATCGTCTGATACCTTAGCTGGCCAGCCACACAAAATATGATGACTTACCCGATTGAGGATTTTATCACGCTTTGTAGCGTAAGCTATTTTGTCCACATCAACAGGAAAATCTTCAGGAGCTTCCGCCATAAGCAATATGTCACATAGCTGTGGCTCCGGTTGCTCAGGGACAGGCTGTGGCCAGCGACTTAACCCGTCAGCGTGACCTATCTGTGGCCCTGGCTTGTATGTTATGTCATAACTGTAAGAGGTAAGTATCAAAGCCATTTTTATAAGACGAGGTGACAAAACATTAGAGATAGGTCGTTTTGGGTCAAAAATACCTATTAGTGGTCTATGATCAGTTACTATCATAAATGACCTGCCCATTAAATAATTGTGGAATTGACTAACACCGAACATTATAGCAGTCGCTTCTTTATCGAGCTGTGAGTAGCGTCTTTCATGCGTGTGCAGTGTCCTAGAGCCCATTGCAATAGGACGTTCTTGTCCGTCGTCCATGACGTGAGACAAGACTGCGCCCGCTCCATATTCCGAACTGTCACAGGTTAGAACCAGCGACTTATTTAAATCGTAATGAACCAGCGTTAGCTCGCAAGATAAAAGTTTCTTAGCAGTATTAAAGCTGTTCTGCTCTCGATCTGTCCATAGCCACTCCTGGGATTTGTCAAGCAATCTGTGTAGGAACTCTAGAACAGTCGCTTTATGAGGTACAAAACGTTCATAAAAGTTGTATAGACCTAAAAATGCTTGTAGCTGTTGAACATTTTTAGGTTCCGGTGTTTTAAGTATCGACTCCACTTTACTTGGTGCGGGATGGATTCCGTCGGCGTCGATAACAAAACCTAAAAAATTCCACTCGCTCCTTAGCGAACTTACATTTATTCATATTGAGACGCAAACCCGCCTTCTCTATTCGCTTTAGCACTGTGTCTAGACGCTGTCATCTCCGGCATAGTGCGACCACTGATGATGACGTCATCAATCAGTACAGCTACGCCGGGCACTCCAGCTAGCAATGCAGTCATCAATCGCTGGAAAATGCCCGGACACGCCGTCACACCGAATGCTAACCTGTGTACTGTGTACAAGCCCTTGCATGTATTTACTGTTAAGAGTCGTGCTGTGTCGTCGGTGACTACCACCTGTGTATATGCGCTATCTAGATCTAGTGTGGTGTAGAATTTACCCCCAGATACTGTTGCGAAAACCTCACTAGCAGTTGGCATTGGGTATGTGTCAGACTCGGTAGCCTGATTGACGGTGCTACGGTAATCGCCGCAGAGGCGAATATCACCGTTCTTTTTGATAATCGGTACGACCGGTGTCGCCCAGTCTGAAAATGATACGGGCCGCAAAACATTTTCACCTTACAAACGGTCAATTTCTTTTTCAACCCTATGCTTTTTTTTTTTATCCTGTTTTAATTAGGGACTTTTATAACCGCAATGCGTATGACAGTCCCATCATACCCTATACATATAATACTAACATATATATAAGTTGCTATTGCATTACATTCGGGCCATGAACCCGAACAAACTCTTCGCATCATCACAATTTGGTTGAGAAAGAATTCTATGAAATGTACCTAAGTCAAGTCGGTTCAACCTCAAGGCCTCAAACCCTATCCTTAATAGCGTAGGTTACTGGCCGCGCTGCCTCGCGACCTATCAGATTTGGCCCTGAGCCCCTAGCTACCACTACAGTCAGCTCGCGCTTAATGTCCTTATATTGTAGCGTCACTGTCGCTTGGCCGATGACCGACACTCGCGAGTCGTTCCACGTGCGTAATCTTGTGCGTAGCGGCTGCGGCGCGTCGCGCGGCGGCAAGCGGTCCCACGTGCGCTCGTTGATCAGCGAGAACGCGGCACCGGAGTCGACTTCCATGTCAACGAGCACGCCGTCAAGCGACACACGCAGCTTGTATGCAGGCACATGCGAGTGTGTACCCGCCACCTTGTAGATTCCGTTCAGTTGCGCATCCGATTCGTCGTCACCGGCGTAGTTCACTTTGCCAGGGTTATTTTTCTTCTTAGCAGTGCAGATCTTCTCGATGTGCCCCTTCTTCTTACAATACCGGCACACCGCGTTTACAAAACGGCATTCTCCACCATGACGATCGCCGCATCGGTAGCAGAGACGAATGTTCGGTTTGACCTTCATTGTGTTCACATCCATTGGTTCCCCAGCAGATGGCGAACACACTAGTGTTGGGTAGGACAAGCAATTTTGACGAGTTTGTATGAGTAACTCATTCAGCTTGGTGAGGTAGTACATTGTACCACTTCAAATGAGGTGGGACAATATTACATTAATAGGACAATGTAACATCAATGGGATATTGTCCCAAAAATGTGACATTGTCCCAATAATGTTAGATTGTCCCACCGTATTTGAAGTACTAACACAAAAGACATACGAGGCTTTGAGCTGAGCTTAGAAATATGAGGGATAGGGAAAATATCATATTACTGAGTAATGCATGACTACAACAAACGCATCGTAGTTTAGACGGATGACGAATAAAATGTGTGTCTCAAATTAAATAAACAGCGTACGACATGAAATATTTCTTTTTAATAGTTAATCAAGAAAAAAATTACTAATTGTAATTTAAAAATAGCAACATTGCCACTTTTTTACCGCCGAGTCTGTTACGTCTCTCGGTGATAACCTGACCAGACTTCGAAAAAAATTATTTCCGAAGGAACTATAAAAGTACTCTGTGGAAGGAACACTCGTAGCAGATATGCACAGTCGTTTTTTAGCCACTTCATATAACCTACATTAATTAATAAGGTCTACTCTCCCGCCCGCACACATTCGTTCGTCCAACCGCGCTGTCCCGCTCACTTGAAGTGAACCAACGAAACGAGTCAAGACCTCCCTCGTTCGCGAGCTAGAAGTGCGACAACGACAATCCTTGCACTCGCTCGCTCACCTCACGTCAGCATTGTCAGGCCTCACTCACCTCACCACACTCACTCACTTGTCAGTTCGAGATTCATTCATTTGAATGTCACAGTGAACGTAGAGATGGGCTGAGTGATGATTTTTCTGTATCGGTGACTGCATGACAATGACAAAAAAATATCGGTGACGGGAACAATGACAAAATCATCAATGATTTTTATTTGAGTATTAGATCTCGTCACTTCATTTGTGAGTAGATACTGAATGATCGCGGAACGGCTTAGTGAAATTGTCATTAGTTATTTATGTAGGCATGAGTCGAGTTTGTCAGTTGGCCGCGTAATTTAAATTTTCTTAGTTTGTGACATTCATTGCAGGTTATTTAGGTATTGATTTATCGTTATGGAAATCATCAATATGTTTCCATTAGTGATATTTGCTGCAAGATATGACTATTTAGTATATCATGGCAATTTGTCGTAAAAACTTGGTCGCGTAAATATGCACCTCCCCAACAAGTAATATTCCAATCTTCCCTTCATGCTTTTTCCAGGCTTAGGACTAGCAAAGACTAGCAAAGTAATAGTACATACTTAGTACCTAATAAAAGAAATCTATCAGTCTGCTAATTACACTACGTATTTCGTACGCGTAAAATTAAATTAGGGTTTGTTCGTTTTTGTATTGTTCGTCCTCGTCTATCCAAAACAATGATTCACGAAATACTAAATGCTAGATAAATTGCATTCGTGATTTGCCGCGCATTTCGCACGCAAACATAAACAATGCAAGTGAAAGCATTGTTGCCGTTCCGTGCGCTCAGTCCCGGTCATTTTATCGAAACATGTGAGTTCCAGTCCAGTATCGCCGATCGCGCATTCTCGCAAATTCACAGTCACACCGCCCGCTGCGCCCGAGACGGCCCGATACCGTCCGATCCGAATCACCGAAGTTCGCGTTCATTGTCATTCTTGTAATGATTTTTAAGCATTGATGATTTTGTCTTTGTCATTGCATGATGAAATGATTTTAAAATATCGATGATTTTTACATGTGACATGACATCGGACTCATCTCTACAGTGAAGCGGTAAAAAAATTTATTTTGAGGTGTTGGGACATTCAGTCGTTTTGTATGGGACATTTGAGGTGCCTCTTGCATGTCCTACCCAACACTAGAACACACCTCGGCGCTGAACGACGGCGTCGTTGCCTGTTCGCTGGCGTGCATCATACGCGCATCCTTCCCCGCGGTCTCGGCTGACACCATGGCATCCACAACGTCTTGGTATTGCAAATTGTCCCTCTTCAACAAATCGTACTGCAGCTTGCGATCACTCATGCCACACACCAACCTGTCACGCAACATGCGTTCCAGATTTGGGAAATTGCAGTTGGTACTGATTTTCCTCAGCTGAGCGATATACTCTGACGCCGATTCACCCACAGTTTGATCACGTTTGTAAAACTTGTAAGAAACTGATATTTCATTAGGCTTCGGACAATAATGTTTGGTCAAAATGTTTGTCACTTCAGCAAAAGTCACATCACTAGATTTGTGTGGAGTGATTAGCGCGAGAAGGGTCTCGAACACCTCAGCACCACAAACCGTAAAAAAGTTAGCTTTTTTTAGTGAATCATTGATGATTCCACTTGCTTCAAAACAATAATTTAGCCGAGCTATATAATTGTCCCAATTGTCATTTTTCACACTGAACTCATGAAATTTCACTAATTTACGCTCCATAGTATATGTTTAACCTTCGTCGCCACTATTATGTCCATTAAAACACTGTATTTCGGTAAATACGTTTATTGTGCTAAGTAGCAAAAACAGTACAAAAATCAACTGAAGATAACTCACCTACCCACTACTTAGTCAATCTTATTATTACAATAAGATTTGACAAGTACCTATATTAAATATACAACACTGGGGTAACGTTACTCCAGTGAAATCCGTTTTTCGTGAATATTTTTGGATCGGCTGGACGCACAAATCTAAGTTTCAGGCACATTTACACGAGATGGGGTACTAATTCAAATCTTCTTTTTAATCTGTCAAGCCGAAATCTGAAATGAAAAGCGACAACACTCCGCTAAACACACCCTAAACACCTATGCCTACCTTCAGGGAGTATAATAATAATAATTTTACTAAGTCTATTACTATCAACTGGGCCCATATTTAGACTAGAGGCAGTTACAGAGAAATTGCTACTGGAAATACTCAGCGACACCCCCTGACCTTGGGACCAAACCTAGGTCACCGTGCTCACACATTAACAAGATTTATAATAAGTTGCATAACTATGGGGGTAATTGTGTAACACACAGTAGCAATAGCTTTCATTCCACAGTTAATAACATAATTGCATTATTTACATTGTGAAGCAGACCAATGTTTCAAATATGAAGCAATAGATTAGCAATATCCTACAAAACCATTCAGACTGTGATTGAAAATCTGTTACGCAGTTAGGGTGCTGGTTTATTAGAAATCTGGACTGGTGCATCTGTTTAGTTAGAAACAAGAAAGGAATTAGGAAGAAATGTTTATTATAGTGTGTAGAGAGAGGAATTTTTAATTCTCCACTCCTTTGATCAATAGTTTTGAAGTTGTTTCCAGATGAATTCATGGTAAAAACTAAAAACAAGTAAACACAAATCTTTTAGATGATTGATCATAATTGGTAACAAACTAAGTAAAATAATAATTAGCAAAAGGAGTAGAACAACAAAGATCATAGCAGGTGGTGTTCCATAGTTTCTGCCTACTCCCATAAGGAGTGAGTTTATGCATGTATGTAAAAGAATAGTTAAATCACCTCACACACACAGACCAATTCTTGTTACCTACAGAAAGTGGGTCTTCTGGTAAATAACAAGCTCTGCTACGAAGATCCTTCCTGATGTGAGTACTTAAACGTCTTTAACTCTTAGATTCTATTTCTAATGAGTAGGTATGAGGCACTTCAAAAATGCACACAAATATGTGTAGCTCCACGTGAATACTATAGTTTCAAATTGTGGTATCAGTATACCACAATTTGAACGAAACATGTATCACCATAGTCTGAAACCCTCAGCTTTATTTATAACTTGGACACCGTCAAAAGCAGAGAGATGTGCTTGTTCACCACGTACAGATTAAATAGATTAGTTTTATTTTTCCAAGGGTAAGAAAATTAATAAAAACTGTCGGTAAAATAACTAACTTGGTGTAGTCAGTGCCGAGGTCCAACACGACGGCCTGCTTCTCTTGTATTAACGCTATTCCTTCGTACAGCGCCATATTCTCTATTTTGTACTGTCTGTTTATTCCATTTATTTATTTTGGTCAATAAAAAAGAAAACAGTTTTTGGGACGAAAATGACTTAACAGCACAGCTAACTATATACTATACTAGTCAGAGTCAGAGACAATGCAGACACTGACATAGTTGACATTTGAGGTTAGGTTGCGTTCAGAAATGGTTAAAAACGAGTGCTTATATGATGTGGCGCTGGCGAGTCGCGACATCGATTCAGCACCAATCGATATATTTCGTTTAACGAAAAAATACTAGCGACTAAACTTTTCAAAATCTCAAAGAAATCAAATCATGCGAAATAAAGTATTTTCGTGTACTTTATTATTCTCATAAAGTATAGGTACAGACGCCAGCAGGTCAACCTACCCGAAGCTGTCAAATACTTTATTATAAAGTACGGGTGGCAACCCTAAGCACAGTTGTAGTTTTTCTGGGCTGGTACGGAACCCTCGGTGCGCGAGTTCGACTCGCTCCTTGACCGGATTTTTTTATTCTTCTTAATTTGTTTCTAATCATGGTCTGGTACGTAGACAGAGAATGCTATAGACAAATTGTTATCTTTTGTCGCATTCACACAAGAAAAAGAGCAACTTACGCCGATGTTGTGTAAAGAAGTGAGATAGAACGATGAGATTTTTTGTTTCACGGCGCGTGCCACGTTTTTCAAGGTTAGCAAAGTACTTTGCTAAACAAAGTTTGACTGATAACGTCCAGATAGTTATCGTCTTCTTGTAAAATTCAGTTTTTATGTCGATACCGGAAATTTCAAATGTCGTAAAGGACCTTTTTCCGAAAATGAGTTAAATACATATTTGGAATCAGCGTCGCGAGATCTATCGATTGGTATATTTGAAATATTACTATCTTTAAAAAAAAGCCCTTTACTACCTGGGATTTCAACAGCTCTAGCTCGATTTTTTTTACTATTTGGGATGTATCTTAAAAATAATTTTCAATAGGGAGCGTAAAGTCATGTTTAATTATTTATGAGGTCGTTATGTCATTTTTGCATTGAACTTTTTATAAGACATTATAAACAATATCGATACCAGAAATTTCAATTGTCGTAAAGGATACTTACGCCGATAACGAGATATTATTATTACGAATCAAAATGTCGTAAACATGTTATTTCATAATCGAGACCCTTACGACCTAATCTATGCTTTGCTTTATCGTATGTCATTAGGGCGTAAAGGTCGTTTGTTTTTTATTGTCCTTTACGACCCAAATTTTTAAGAAATAAAAATTAAGATTACTCCTACTCACGAGGTACTTACCGATGAGGTTATCCACAACATGCCTCCGGGTGATGCTGTCTTTGCGCCGCAACCTGAAATAAAGAAGATCACTAAGACTACTCCTACTCACGAGGTACTTTCCGCTGAGATTATCCAGGACATGCCTCCGGGTGATGCTGTGTTTGCACCGCAACCTGAAATAAAGAAGATCACTCAGACTTCTCCTATTGATGAGGTACTTACCGCTGACGTTATCCAGGACATGCCTCCGGATGATGCTGTCGTTGTGCCTGAACCTGAAATAAAGAAGATCACTCCGACTACTCCTATTGACGAGATACTTACCGCTGACGTTATCCAGAACATGCCTCCGGGTGATGTTGTCTTTGCGGCTGAACCTGAAATAAATAAGATCACTCAGACTACTTCTATTGACGAGGTACTTACCGCTGACGTTATCCAGGACATGCCTCCGGGTGATGCTGTCGTTGTGCCTGAACCTGAAATAAATTAGATCACTCAGACTACTTCTATTGACGAGGTACTTAAAGCTGACGTTATCCAGGACATGCCTCCGGGTGATGCTGTCGTTGTGCCTGAACCTGAAATAAATTAGATCACCAGACACTTCTATTGACGAGGTACTTAACGCTGTCGTTATCCAGGACATGCCTCCGGGTGATGTTGTATTTACACCTGAACCGGAAATAAAGAAAATCACTCAGACTCCTTCTGACGTTATACATGAACCACGGGCGCATCATTCCCATGATATTTCTTGTACTGAAATAGTAACAGACAACGTAGACCAATACATATACATTATTTCAATAACCTCAGGTGTACACTTCTTTAAAAACAATGGTCTTTGAGCACGAACCTAAGGATATAGAAGAGAATAAGGGTTCTCCTTCGCATATCATCTGTTTGATACATCTTGTTTTGATCAAACAACTGACACCAGTGATCATGATATGAATTCTGAACACCATAAACCTAGTAAGAAAGTTCGTAATAAGATTTTAAAATCCTACGTTGATTATCTTTCTGATAATGAAGACTTTTCAGCAGGTAGTTCCGATCTTTGGAGTCTGAATGAGTCCGAGAGTTCAATTAATAGTGAGAATAAAAAGAAAAAGTGTACTAAAAAGAAACAAAAAATTATAGATAAGAACGAAAAGAGAGCCAATACCATAGAAAACTTAATTAAGGACAAAACAACAAACAAATGCTGGTAAGTCGTATGAAACATGATATTTAATAGAAGAGAAGTCAATGAAAATAAACCCATGCTTACCTGGCATATGTGCTAGACAATGTTACGAAGTATCAGAGGATAGAAGAATGAGCCTATTTAAATATTTCTGGACTCTAGATGTTCATCGTCGAAAAGACTGGATCGTAAGATGTGCACAACCGATTCCAATCAAAAGAAAAAAAACTAAATGTGTAGAAAGCAGAAGAGGCCAATCATTTGAATACGTTATAAACGAAGGTGAAGGATTTAGATCAGTTTGCCAAAAGTTTTTGATTAACACATTAGATATCACCCAAAAGTTTATTTTATATACAGTAAAAAATGCACACGAAAATATGGCAAGCGTAGAAAAGAGAACATGTCATGCACAGAAGTAGTGATGAAGATAAAGCTTATGCAAAAGCTTTTATCCAAAGCCTTCTAGCCGTTCCTTCGCATTATTGTCGTAAAAAGAGTTCATGTCTATATTTACCTCAAGAATTTAAAAATGCTACAAATTTATTTAGGATTTATCTCAAACACTACCAAAATAATTCTAAATTACACTTAAGTGAAAAAGTTTTTATAAAAATGTTTAATGATGATTACAATATTAGATTCTATACACCAAAAAAAAGACAAATGTGTAATCTGTACAAAAGCTGAAATACAGAATTATTATCAGAAAAAGAAATCAAGGACATGGCTGTTCATCTTGAGGAAAAAAAGGCTAGCTACCAAAGATTTAAAATCCATCAGAAATTAACTTCAAACGATACGCTCACCGTTAGCTTCGACCTGCAAAAAGTGCTTAATACTCCTTACGGAGAGTTTTTTTTTTTTTTTTAGACGACCTGTTAAAAATGTTTTACTTTATTGCGACTCTTGCCCTGGGCAAAACAAAAATAAGATAGTTCTCACAGCCCTACACTACTTTATACAGAATTCAAAAAACATAGAAGTTGTTCAAATTAATTATTTACTACCTAGGCATACTTACATGCCCGTCGATTCGATGCATGCAGTCATTGAACGCGAGGTTAGACGAATTATTGTTAATCTGCAAGAAAACGTCCTGAACCATACAAAATTAATGTTTTGGAGTACTCCGATTTTATCAACTGGGACAGCTTGGTGTCTCAACAATTTATCAATACTTCTCAAAGGCAAATACAGCTAAAAGCAATGCGCACTGCCACGTTCAAGAAAAAAAACGCTAAAAGTATGGAAGCAAAATACTCAATAAACGAAGACGCTCAAGTAGTACCATTATACTTATGATGAATTTAGAGGAAGAGTATCGAAAGGAAAAGGCAAAGGAAAAAAATGGAAAAGACAAAACCAAGATCTATCAAGTGCCGACAAAGTAGAAGATACTTCTAGTATTGGTTTACCAATACTTTATGGTAAACCTAACCCTATACCAGTCGCCAAGTATAACGATTTAAAGCGTTTATGTACTAACGGAACTATACCAAAACGTTTTCATAAGGAGTATTTAGATCTACCGTCTTTAGGAACTGTTAAAGACATTCTTCCTGAAACTGACGAGGAAGACGATATCGACACAACTGATCTCTAAGATTTTTCTTTTAAAATGTTTATCTAATGTTCTCAGCGGGACACGGTTATTTTAATTTTATTATTATAAAAGACCACTATATTTTGAAAATGTTTAGTTACTAATAATTTTAAATACTGAAGTTACTTGCATGTTAATTATACTTTAGAATGTCAAGTGTTTGAGTTTTCAGTTCTGGTGGGCAAAATTTGTTATTATTTTGGTTATTTTAATTATATTTTAAGTTTAAGACTGTTTGGATAAATATTGTTTGAGTTTCATAAATATAATTATTAAAAAAACTAGTTAGTAGATTAGTTTATTAGCTGATTATTCTAAAAATTTAGTTGTTTTTCAGCATCGCAACGGTTACTTGAGATTTAAAAGAAAAATTAGCATCACATTTTGTTTAAGTTTTGAGTTCCTATTAGAATAATATTTTTGTTACTTTTTTTTTACAAAATATTTTGATTAATAAATAAATAATAATAAAATATCCTTTTATTTAACTTAGTTTTACTACCTATTGTAGGTATTTCTTAACTAGATCTATAGTTTTTTTGTTCCTTTTACGCCCTTAGTTTCTGATTTAATTGACTTGTACTACCCATTAATGATCAAGATTAGTCCTTTGCGACTCATCTGACTTTACTATAACCAATTTTTCGTGGCTGTAAAGTACTTAAGTTCAATTTTTGTGGGCTTTAAAGAACCCTCATTTTCGTCAATAATTAGGTTTGGTTTATTTCGTTAATTTAAAGGGAAAACACGAAAAAATAGTTGGGGTTTCTTTTGACATCATGAATATAGTATTATGTTTGAAAAAGATATTACTTAAAAACAATTTTTTTTTTTGTTTTTTGACTCTACTGAAAAGTCGTGTTTTGTCCTTTACGACAATTGAAATTTCCGGTGTCGATGTGCTTTATGTTAAGTAATTTATGTGATTTTATGTTGTGAACTATTTAGACTTAATATTTCAACCATTTAAAAAAGAAACATGGTGTGGTGTAGCATTAGAAGGTGTAAAAGTGATAGTGGAACGAAAATGCCAGACTTGTCTTTTCATTCGTAAGTATATTATCACCTTAGATAAATGATTGGTCTCGCTGCGCTCGACTAGATACCGCCAGTGTATTTGTCAAATGCGGCAACAAATACTACGCCGAAATCGGCATACCCGAGCCAGTCATACTGCAACCTGTGTGTGACGTGTACGTGCCTTAAGTTTTGGACATAATCCGAAGTAAAATGCCAGTTTGCGTAGTGAAACTGTGTAAAAATAATACTACAAGAAATAAGAAGGACACTGGCATCACATACCATCAGTAAGTATCGTATAATTTCGAAATTTTAACATAAAATAACATAAACCTTAAACGCCATTCAGTGTTGCCGCGTATACAAGAATCAAGATCCCCGTAGTTGAGATTTTTATAATCTGAATTTATTGTTTTTGTATTTTATTATAAAACCTATTTAATTTATTTAACCTAGTTAATATACACTTATACCCAAACTCTAATTCAGATAATTTATGTAAACAAAGTAATGTCACGAAATTTCACTGTCAAAATAACAGGACAGTGGTGCAAAACATTTTATCATTAAATGTTTTTGTAAATAATCATCAATAAAATTAAAGTGAATTAATTATAAGAACTATGCAAACAAAATACCGTTGCCAAACAATGTTTTGTGTAGTGTGTCGGAGACACGGTATATGATCGTCATAATCAGCCCTTTTAAGCCCAGGGGCCTTATTATGAAGTATAAATGCCATTATGATTCCAGATCAAAACAGGGATGGTGCTAGCGGTCATGTATAGTTCCATCTCTCTCTTGCACTGGAATCATGATGGCATTAAAACGTCATAATACGGCACCTGTGCTAGACGTAGGCCTCCCAAAATCGATTTCCAATCGAAACAGTTTACAGCCGTTTTCATCCAAAATGTGGCTAGATATGCTATTTACACTATGAATATAAGTATGAGAGTTGTAATATTGGTGTTGTTGAAGATGTAAAAAATTTGAAAATGTTTGTATCTCCTGCATTGTTACCAGTATCATAATAGTACATTATGATACAAGTGTGCTGTGTTGGTCATTGCACTCGTGGCGGTATTATTCGCGCGAGTCGCAGACGAGCGCGATAAGGGAGCCGAGTGTGTAATGATCAATGCACACGCGTTCCATACGACGTTTTTCAACACACTTGCGAGGAAAAAAACAGACTTGTTGTAAAAACTTATGCTACAATAACGTAATTATAGAGATGATACATTTAGATTTATTATTATTTTGACTATCCGGACGTTTTTTTTAACAACTGTTCAACGTCGGTTGGTGACAATACTTTAGATTTCGTATTTTTTATATTAACTTATAACAACACAACGAAAACGTTAACAAAACAAATATTTATGGAAAATGGCGCGCTGGTTTTGTATTTTTTTTTTTCGCGCGCCCCGCTTGCGTTGCGCGCGCAGGTGTAAATACTGGAAAACCGCTAAACAGCCTTTATAAAAAAAAATGTTTAGTCTGATCGTAGTTTGTTAGTATGGAATTAGAAAGTACTATTGGCATAGTGAAATATACATTCGTTCAGTGAGAATCCGCAATAACAGAACGTCAGTCAGGATCTTTTCCGTTTGGTTCCGGGTAGAGATGAGTCCGATATCATGTCACATGTAAAAATCATCGATATTTTAAAATCATTTCATCATGCAATGACAAAGACAAAATCATCAATGCTTAAAAATCATTACAAGAATGACAATCAACGCGAACTTCGGTGATTCGGATCGGACGGTATCGGGCCGTCTCGGGCGCAGCGGGCGGTGTGACTGTGAATTTGCGAGACTGCGCGATCGGCGATACTGGACTGGAACTCACATGTTTCGATAAAATGACCGGGACTGAGCGCACGGAACGGCAACAATGCTTTCACTTGCATTGTTTATGTTTGCGTGCGAAATGCGCGGCAAATCACGAATGCAATTTATCTAGCATTTAGTATTTCGTGAATCATTGTTTTGGATAGACGAGGACGAACAATACAAAAACGAACAAACCCTAATTTAATTTTACGCGTACGAAATACGTAGTGTAATTAGCAGACTGATAGATTTCTTTTATTAGGTACTAAGTATGTACTATTACTTTGCTAGTCTTTGCTAGTCCTAAGCCTGGAAAAAGCATGAAGGGAAGATTGGAATATTACTTGTTGGGGAGGTGCATATTTACGCGACCAAGTTTTTACGACAAATTGCCATGATATACTAAATAGTCATATCTTGCAGCAAATATCACTAATGGAAACATATTGATGATTTCCATAACGATAAATCAATACCTAAATAACCTGCAATGAATGTCACAAACTAAGAAAATTTAAATTACGCGGCCAACTGACAAACTCGACTCATGCCTACATAAATAACTAATGACAATTTCACTAAGCCGTTCCGCGATCATTCAGTATCTACTCACAAATGAAGTGACGAGATCTAATACTCAAATAAAAATCATTGATGATTTTGTCATTGTTCCCGTCACCGATATTTTTTTGTCATTGTCATGCAGTCACCGATACAGAAAAATCATCACTCAGCCCATCTCTAGTTCCGGGAGGGACCACGGACAATTTAAGGTAGGAGTGAGGCGTATATATCGTAACAGCTAAATACAAAAGGTATCACAAGATACCAGACTGTAACTGTGACAAATAAACGGAAAAAAAAAAGCTTCTGTTCCACGACGAGATAACAGGCGGTCACAAGCTTTTGTCTATTCATGCTTATGACTGTTACCTTAGTTAGAATATAGATAATAAATGTTACTGTTACACTGTGACACCCTGTTACATCGTCCGTCACAAGCTCTTTCCTTTTCTCGCATAGGTGTAACACCATAGTTAGAAAGAGAAGTACCTCCGTGTATTATAACTGTGCAGCTGTGGTAACAGAGAACACATAATAGTTTGTTCCCACATAGTATGAAATAACAGCCTGCTATTTTGTAACATGTTTTTGGAACTGTTAATTACATGGAACAGAAACAGGCGGAACAGATATGGGATTTTACCTGTTACAACCCACTCCTGGTTTAAGATAAATAAATTTTAGTTAATTTTGGGACCAAAGACAATTCAGACTATTTAAAAAAAAAAGTGAATGCGCGGATTCCTTTTGGCATGAAGTTTTTTGACGAGATTTAAAAAAAAGCGCAAGTTTTCGACTAGTAAACAGTTATCTGTGGCGTTACAGCACTCGTATGGTAACGTAAAGTAAAAAGCACGCGTTTTTAATACACTGCATTATGGACATAAAAGCGGTTCAATAAGAGCCACTTTACGAGCAAGTGTGTTGAAAAATATTTTATACCAGAAAATCTCCTTTAGTTAATAACTTTGTTTAAAACCGAAAATTTATAAAAATAATTACGGTATGATTATTTATTAATTACTAGCTTCTGCCCGCGACTTCGTCCGCGTTAAAGGACGATGCGTCAAAACGTCCCCCCAAACCTTACACCGACCAACAGATTTGAAATGTATCTCAGTTAAACCATCTTGGTAAGATGATAAATTTTTACTATGACGACATCTCTCAAAAATACGGGATACTCCTAGAAAATATAAGTTTTAATGTTATTATTTTTGGAACAAAATAACATGATATAAACCATAATCTTTGATTTTTAGAGTATTATAACAATTATTATATTTGTTATTGTACCTACATCTATAAAAAAAAACATTTATGTAAAATCTTATTGGTACTTTGAGGTGAAACAAAAATATCTAGTATAAGTGATAATTTTATTTATCGGCAATGACTCTACTGAAATCAGCCAAAAAATATACGGTCGATGACGTCTAGAGCAACGCATACGCAACTGAAAAACACGGTATCAGCAAGTTCCGCAACCCCTTTCTTCTACCACGCAAACGCTGTCACCCGTCCCTCTTCTATAATAATAATCCTTGTACCTGAAGTTAGTCGTTCGTTGTCCACGACGCGACGTTGTTATTCTGTGCACTATTGGATTGTTTTACTTTCGACTGATGCCTGCCTGCATGTTTATTGGACCTGATCTATAGCTTCTCGTTTGGCCCTGGCACGTTAAGGGACTTTGTTTTTTATTTTTATTAAAATGGAAACCGGACGCCGATGTGATTTGTGTCCGCGATCTACGGCAAAGGTGACATATCCTGCAGAAGCATTGCGGTAATGAAAATCTGAGACGAATCCCAACTTCTATAAAACTGGATGCCGTATGTAACTATCGCTTATAAGTGCCACCGAGTGCCCGACTGTGTGAACGTCATTTGATGCATTTGGAATTTGAGGAGTTGCTTGATGCTGTCCACGTTACCCATTATTTCAACTCACAGTTGCTTACAGATATGACGAATATGTGAATACAAGCAGTAAATAAAAGCCCAAGGTTCGATTTTGAATCCTTTACGAGATTATATGAAAATGAGCTACATTTTTGGACCGGTCTAACCAGTGATCAATTTAATAATATCTGGAAGAAACACCATCACTGCCAGAAAGAGATTATCATCCACGGACTGTTCTTAGCATGTTCATCTACTGACAAAACTAAGGACTATACTAAAACAGACTATAATAATAATAAATCTTTATTGCAGACCACATGGTCCATAAAAAAACACAATAAAATAGGTACAAAAAGAAAAAAAAAAAAACAATAAATAAAATAAAATATCTTTATTTCAGACCTAAGCAGTCCATACGTAGTTAGTGGTTAGTAACAAACTGTGCTTACATGCTATGTTATTATTGTTAGTACTTAATTCTATTTAACATAAACCTATACCTAATTCTACCCAGTGCCTTTGGATGGGGCAGTCCACTCTGCTAACAATCATTTTCAGGATGCCGTTCCGAGTGCTACGCAAACGTTGCAGTAGGGAAGCCGCTTTCTTACGCATGATGGCGTGAAAGCCATCCGTACGTGCTTCAGCAAACATTCCCGACGCACTGCAACGTCGCGGCAACCGCAACAGCATCCTGAAGGCATTGTTGTATTGCACGCGCAGGACGTTGTAGGCTCGGCTCGTATATGACACCCATAGGCCGCTCGTGTAGAAGGACTGACAGAACGCTTTAAATAAACTGACTTTGACGTCTGCCGTGCAGCGAGCAAACCTACGGGCGAGCATATTGCTCCTCACCGCCAACGCCCTGCGCTCGCGTTCTATGTCCCCATCATCACGTAGGTCACTGGTGACAACATGACCCAAGTATTTAAATTGAGTTACCACATTCAGTTCAACACCGTTGAGATATACTGGAGGTACACGACGGGGCTGTTGTTTAGGTGCCGTAAACACTAACACCTCACTTTTTTTTTAATTGTATTTAAGGCCGTGCACCTCCGCATACGTCTCGCAGATCGTGATAAAATGACATACAAACATTTACGCGGCTATTTCTAACCAACGCTTGTAGGTCTTGGTAACATACATCCTATCAGCGAGGTCCTTAACTATACTGTTTCTACACGTACCAACCCGGGACATGAAAGATGCAATTTTGCTTCTCTGAATGGCGTTGAACGCGTTCAGCCTTGCTTCCGCGAACATTCCAGACGCACTACAGTAGCGCTTCAATCCCATTAGGTGTCTGTAGATGTTATTGTACTGAACACGTATGCCATCCCAAGACTTCAGAAGATATATATATATCATAAGATAGATATATAAACAACGATTTTGTTTCAAGACATCTTGGGATGGATCACATAACTAGAGACAGCGTTCTCGAGAGAAACTTATTAATTCCAAAACGGATTTTCGAAAATGACGAGAATACAAAGGCCATTTTGATTTGTGATGGAACGTATACATATACACATGCGAATTTTTTGTTCTAACGGGCAAGATATGTATAACCATCACCAGTTTAGAAACCTGTTGAAACCATTTTTGATAGTGTGCAGTGATGGATATATCGTAGATGTAATTGGCCCATATGCCGCAACTACTTCCAATGCGTCAATAATGCAAGTAATAATGAACGATGAAGAACATGCACTGCATTGCTTTTTAAACCCTGGTGTCGTATTCATTTTGGACTGGGGATTTCGGGACAGCATCGATGGCATAGAGTCATACCAATATGAAGCCCATATGCCTCCCTCAAAGGACCGGAATAATACCCTAATGACAACTGAACAGGCAAATAAGTCCCGCTTAGTCACAATTTGCCGATGGGTAGTAGAAACGGTGAATGACAAATTCAAAAATAGATTTAAGTTGTTGAGACAGAAATATTTTAATAAAACGTTACCTAATATGTTCACCGATTTTAAAATTGGTGCGGCCATAATAAATGCATTTTATCGTGTTGACAATGTGCACGATGCATAATGTGCTGAGATTGGCAACATAATCCACTCTCAAATCAACACACCTAATCTATTGTATGATTATGTACAAATGAAAAACTTGAAAGACTAAGAGTGGTTTTTGTACCAATGGAAGCAAATATTCCTCATTTTGAAGAATTTCCTCTATTATCCGAAAACTATGTTTTTCTTTTTGCTAGGAAGCTATCATATCAAGCTTGCGAAATCATACTGTGCGGAGCACTTACGCAATGGACTGTACTACATCGAATTATACAGATAAACTGAGCTGAGTGACTTACATCTATGTAATATACTACAAAGAAATGTGTGGTTGGTCCGAGTTCGCGCACAATCGCGGCATGTAAGGTCACGCATTTATTATTCATATATTTTAATACATTGTGATTCGTCTAATAGAAATAGTATTGCTCACTGGTATTGCACGTGCCTTACAGGAAATCGAACTCTAGGAAGCTGCGCACATATAATTTCGATTGTGTGGTACATGGGGCTAGGGCGTTACATTGATTTTAATCCTCCGGCGGAACTGCTCATCAGTATTATAATTGATGATAATTAATAATTAATTAATTTAATTTATAATTAATATTAATTATTTTAGAAGTATGTATGTAAGTATATTCTCTTATTGTATGTTTATAAGTATTTATATTAGTGTATAGCTATTTTGATTTTATGTATATTTTTTATTTTATTTTTTCTCTTCTACACTTACACATGTTGTCTACATCTCTATATCTACTTTCCTATCGCAGGTATGCTGGAAGAGATTTCATTAGAAATAAGCATCACCTTTGTACGTATTTTTCTGTTCCTTTCTTCTTGTCTGTTTATATGTGTGTACATAAATTGTTAAATAAATAAATAAATAAATAACACATAACATAACATCACGCCTGTAATCCCCCAAGGGTTAGGCAGAGGTCTACCTATAGTATACCCAAATAATAAATAATGTATAACCAATAGGCCTATTTTCCGTATTTTTTTAATATGAAAGTAACCCAATATATATACAATATATAATTGGATTTACAATGTTGTGCCTTAATACTGTTATTTTAATTTTTTGTAACATGTTTGTAAAGAATTAGAAAAAAAAAAAAAAAAAAAAAAAAAAAATTCTAAACCCCATCGATTTTGAAGTTAAATATGGTTGCTAGTCTTTTTATAGATCCTTATGAATCCACTAACACATACAAAATATCTGTTGAAGGGGGGGGACGGGTCTCATACAAATTTGGTCATCATCCTTTCTTGTTCCCCCGACCCACCCCGTCGCAACACATTGCCTGCCCGTGATTTTACTTCATTTTCGCATAAACTTTCATTAAAAAAAAATTGTGTCCTAGTTAATAGGAATGTTATTCTTCCTCAAGAATTGGGCTGTAAAATGCAAAAAGATTTTTTCAAATCCAACTCGCAGTACCAGAGATTAGCGCGATCAAAAAACAAAAAACCGGCCAAGTGCGAGTCGGACTCGCGCACGAAGGGTTCCGTACCATCCATACAAATCCTTACTAATATTATAAATGTGAAAATAACTCTGTCTGTCTGTCTGTCTGTCTATCTGTCTGTCTGTCTGTCTGTCTGTATGTTACGTTTTCACGCCTAAACCGCTGAACCGATCGACATGAAATTTGGCAGGAATATAGCCTGGGATATAGAAAATGACATAGGCTACTTTTTTACGCGATAACCGACATCCACGCGGGCGGAGCAAAAACAACGGCAAAAAAATCATGTCCGTTGTATGGGAGCCCCCCATAAATATATTTTTTCTGTTTTTTAGTATTTGTTGTTATAGCGGCAACATAAATACATCATATGTGAAAATTTCAACTGTCTAACTATCACGATTCATGAGATACAGCCTGGTGACAGACGGACAGACAGACAGACAGACAGACGGACAGCGGAGTTTAAGTAATAGGGTCCCATTTTACCCTTTGGGTACGGAACCCTAAAAACTAATGCTTTAGAATAGACCACCTCGCAGAGTTGATCATTATTTTGCTGCGGAGTTATTATAAAACAGTTATATCTCCTAAGATATTCATTGAAATTAAATGATGTAAAGGCAACTTTGTTCAAAATTAAATACTTGTGATGAATAACGTATTTATTTGGATAAGGATTAATACCATGTTTATGAAAACTCCTTCGCAAATAATGCATTAATTTCGAACAAATTTGATTACCATAAAAAAAGGTTATAGTGAGTCAATCTTAAAAGATAGACATATGCTGTCGCGGATTTTTTTTTTTGAACTTTTAAAGAGGAATAATTCCATCATACATGATATTTGCGTAACTTAAACCGTTTACGCAGCGCACGCAACGGAAGCTCTCAAAAAGGACGCACATCCCGTTTTTGCAACATTTTTCATGTATGCTCCGTTCCTATTGATCGTAGCGTGATGTTATATAGCCTATAATATTCCTCAATAAATGGACTATCCAACACAAAAAGAATTTTTCAATTCCAACCTGAGATTAGCGCGTTCAAACAAACAAACAAACTCTTCAGCTTTATATATTAGTATAGATTATTTCATAAAATCAGTACTTCAAAGAAAGTGAAACCTCTTTATTCGCAATTTTATGTGAATTACCATTACGAAGATATTTTTTTGTTATGTTATCCCCTTTGTTTACATAAATTATCTGAATTTGAGACTTTGGGTATAGTTATACAGGGTGTTTGGCAGAACGTTGAACATACGAAAATGGTGGATAGGTGGGGTCATCTGCTACTTACTCAGGCCTAATTTATTTGGCCCTGGCCCCCTGGATATTAAAAAAAAAAATTTTTTTGCTTTCTTCTAGTTTCACCACTTTCTTAACTTTAAAGTGTAATTTGTATTAAAAATGGGTAAAACAGGCAATATTTTTATTTATTACATCTTTCTGTAAGTTTGAGGAGTCATAACTTTTTTTCTAGCTAACATCTGAATAAAGCAATAATTTTATAAGAATCTGCCAATATTAAAGATAAAAAAATAAACTAAAATATTGCCTGTTTTACCCATTTTTAATAAAAAAATACACTTTAAAGTTAAGAAAGTGGTGAAACTAAAAGAAAGCAAACAATTTTTTTTTTTATATTCAGGGGGCCAGGGCCAAATAAATTAGGGCTGAGTAAGTAGCAGATGACCCCACCTATCCACCATTTTCGTATGTTCAACGTTCTGCCAAACACCCTGTATAAGTTACTAGCTTCTGCCCGCGACTTCGTCCGCGTTAAATTTCTTGTTCCCCCGACCCACCCCGTCGTAACACATTGATTGCCCGTGCTTTTACTTCATTTTCGCATAAACTTTCATTAAAATTTAATAAATTGTGTCCTAGTTAATAGGAATGTTATTCTTCCTCAAGAATTGGGCTGTAAAATGCAGAAATCCAACTCGCAGTTCCAGAGATTAGCGCGTTCAAAAAACAAAGAACCGGCTGAGTGCGAGTCGGACGCGCGCACGAAGGGTTCCGTACCATCCATACAAATCATTACTAATATTATAAATGTGAAAGTAACTCTGTCTGTCTATCTGTCTGTCTGTCTGTCTGTCTGTATGTTACATTTTCACGCCTAAATCGCTGAACTGATCGTCATGAAATTTGGCTGAGATATAGCCTGGGATATGGAGAAGGACATAGGCTACTTTTTTTACGCGATAACCGACATTCACGCGGGCGGAGCCGCGGGCAAAAGCTAGTTACCTATAAATGTCAAAATATCAAATCAAATAAATACATGGTCCACAAATAAATCAATAATTCAAGAAATCTTGGATCGTGTACTTTATCAATTAAAAAGTTTCGCTACTTTTATACGCGGTAACCGACATCCACGCGGGCGGAGCCGCGGGCAAAAGCTATCCATACTAATATTATAAACGTGAAAGTAGCTCTGTCTGTCTGTCTGTCTGTATGTTACCTACGTTTTCACGCCTAAGCCGCTGAACCGATCGACATGAAATTTGGCAGGAACATAGCCTGGGATATAGAGAAGGACATAGGCTACATTTTTACGCGATAACCGACATCCACGCGGGCGGAGCAAAAAAACGGCAAAAAAATCATGTCCGTTGTATGAGAGCCCCCCTTAAATATTTTTTTTTTCTGTTTTTTTGTATTTGTTGTTATAGCGGCAACAAAAATACATCGTCTGTGAAAATTTCAACTGTCTAACTATCACGGTTCATGAGATACAGCCTGGTGACAGACGGACAGACAGACAGACAGACAGACGGACAGCGGAGTTTTAGTAATAGGGTCCCATTTTACCCTTTGGGTACGGAACCCTAAAAACTAACTCTTCAGCTTTAGAATAGACTACCTCGCAGAGTTGATCATTATTTTGCTGCGGAGTTATTATAAAACAGTTATCTCTACTATATAAAAATAAGTCGGGTTTTCCTTCCTGACGCTATAACTCCAGAACGCACGAACCGATTTCCACGGTTTTGCATTCGTTGGAAAGGTCTCGGGCTCCGTGAGGTTTATAGCAACGTTTTTTTTTTTTTTTTGTTTCTTTTTTTTATGTTTTTTTATGGTTTTTACGAAAAATTAGGGTAGGGTAGGGTAGGTAGGTAGGGTAGGGTAGGGTAGGGTAGGGTAGGTAGGTAGGGTAGGTAGGTAGGTAGGTAGGTAGGTAGGCAGGGTAGGGTAGGGTAGGGTAGGGTAGGTAGTTAGGTAGGTAGGTAGGTAGGTAGGTAGGGTAGGTAGGTAGGTAGGTAGGTTAGGTAGGTAGGTAGGTAGGTAGGGTAGGTAGGGTAGGGTAGGGTAGAGTAGTCGAGTTTATACTATAGCTTTTGTCAGAACGAAGTCTGTCGGGTCAGCTAGTATCTCCTAAGATATTCATTGAAATTAAATGATGTAAGGGCAACTTTGTTCAAAATTTAATACTTGTGATGAATAACGTATTTATTTGGATAAGGATTAATACCATGTTTATGAAAACTCCTTCGCAAATAATGCATTAATTTCGAACAAATTTGATTACCATAAAAAAAGGTTATAGTGAATCAATCTTAAAAGATAGACATATGCTGTCGCGGACTTTTTTTTGAACATATAGAGAGGAACAATTCCATCATAACATGATATTTGCGTAACTTAAACCGTTTACGCAGCGCACGCAACGGAAGCTCTCATAAAGGAATATTTTTTCCCGTTTTTGCAACATTTTTCATTTATGCTCCGCTCCTATTAGTCGTAGCGTTATATTATATAGCCTATAATATTCCTCAATAAATGGACTATCCAACACAAAAATAATTTTTCAATTCCAACCAGTAGTTCCTGAGATTAGCGCGTTCAAACAAACAAACAAACAAACAAACTCTTCAGCTTTATATATTAGTATAGATATATAGATATAGATAGATTTACAGCCTTATTTATAAAAATCTCGCTAAAAACTGATTAGCCACTGTTTGATGGATCTTGTGGATCCTTGGGCAATGACGCTGCAGATGAACTTGCGAAGAGAGGCTCCGATATGAAGGTGCTAGGCCCGTACCCACTTCTCCCTCTGCCTTTCTCTCAATTTCGTGCCTGGATCGCCAAAGATCGACCGAACTCCATAACAACAGATGGTCACGGGTAACAGACTGTAGACAGCCAAAATGGGCTTTACCAATGGTACACCCGCGATTAACCAAAAAACTTCTCATCCTAAGTAGAAATAACCTTAGAATAATAATAGGTACAATTACGGGCCATAATTATATTTCAGAAGAACTCGGCAAAGGGAACCAGACCCTGGGAGTCTTCCTTGATTTAGCTAGGCGCGGTTTCGTATAGAGAACCGCTTGACTTTTATCAGGATTTACTTCTTTTTTTCTTTTTTTTACGACCCGTTCATTCTACACATACATTCACACACACATACTCAACAGCACATACACACTCATGCACACGCTCACACAAGTTCACATAATTATAATTTGTCTTTTTACTGTATTTTTTGTTTTTTGTACTGTTTTTTATTGTGTTTTAAGTAAGTACTTACTGTTGTGAAGGAGCGGAGTCCTCTAATACAGGCATTGCTTAAATGAAGACTCCAAACCCAAAATTGTTTATGTATAATTTTTTGGACACAATAAACGTTATTATTATTATTTTATTTTCATATTTTTACATATCTCGGGACCCTGGGGTCCCGGACCTTTGGAAGGCGTACGAGGGGCCGAAGCCAACTCGCAGAGGCCCGTTAGGCGCTTTTTAATGAAATGAGGCACCAACCGACGATTATCCCTGTACGCACTATGCAGGTGCACCCAAGGACAACCCCCGGTTGGTGTAGGACTATTGCAGGATATGGAAACAAAGATATTGGACTATGGGTTTGGGTGGTTAAAATGGACTGGTTACCAAAAACTATGGAAGGACTATGGCCCCTGCCTGATCAATGTTTTATTTTAAACACGGATAAAATGGCAGGGGGTGACTTGCACACTCAATAATGGGCCCCCGAAAACGGTCGCTAGCACATAGTGACGTAGCGACAAGGGGGCAACATATCCTGAGGTGCTCGAGGAGTGGAGAGGTATTCCACGGCTCTCAGAACAATCCCAGAGCCCGGAAGATGGTCAAGATCCCTACAAGCACTTACTGGAATACTTCCTTCCTCCGAGCACGTTTGCTCTTGCGAATCTCCACTCAAGCCAGCCAATAAAGGCAAGAATGAGGTGGGAGCTCAGTTCCTCGTCAGTGTTCACTCCAGCCGGCCAATAAAGGCAAGCCAGAGATGAGGAACATGACTTCTCCCGGGAGATGAGGTCCGTGGGGTCGCAACTGCCCAACAGCTCGCCACATGCTGCCCTGCGGGTTTCTGTATCTCTCTTGGTCTGGCTCCTCACCCTAGATATGTTCCGGTAAAGTAAACTCTACCGGCACAGACCCAGGATTCGGAGCGCGCAAGCCCCACCACGACGTCAACGTAGAGATACGGCGGTTATTATTATTATGTTTATATATCGTTTATATATCTCGGGACCCTGGGGTCCCGGACCTTTGGAAGGCGTACGAGGGGCCGAAACCAACTCGCAGAGGCCCCTTAGACAATTTTAAATGGAGTGAGGCACCAACCGACGATTATCCCTGTACGCACTATGCAAGTGCACCCAAGGACAACCCCCGGCTGGTGTAGGACTATTGTAGGATATGGAAACAAAGATATTGGACTATGGGTTTGGGTGGTTAAAATGGACTGGTTACCTAAAACTATGGAAGGACTAGGGCCCCTGCCTGATCAATGTTTTATTGTACACGGATAAAATGGCAGGGGGTGACTTGCACACTCATTAATGGGCCCCCGGAAACGGTCGCTAGCACATAGTGACGTAGCGACAAGGGGGCAACATATCCTGAGGTGCTCGAGGAGTGGAGAGGTATTCCACGGCTCTCAGAACAATCCCAGAGCCCGGAAGATGGTCAAGATCCCTACAAGCACTTACTGGAATACTTCCTTCCTCCGAGCACGTTTGCTCTTGCGAATCTCCACTCAAGCCGGCCAATAAAGGCAAGAATGAGGTGGGAGCTCAGTTCCTCGTCAGTGTTCACTCCAGTCGGCCAATAAAGGCAAGCCAGAGATGAGGAACATGACTTCTCCCGGGAGATAGGGTCCGTGGGGTCGCAACTGCCCAACAGCTCGCCACATGCTGCCCTGCGGGTTTCTGTATCTCTCTTGGTCTGGCTCCTCACCCTAGACATGTTCCGGCAAAGTTAACTCTACTAGCACAGACCTAGAGTTCGGAGCGCGCAAGCCCCACCACGACGTCAACGTAGAGATACGGCGGTGGGGGTTATTATTATTATTTTATTTTTATGTGTTTACATATCTCGGGACCCTGGGGTCCCGGACCTTTGGAAGGCGTACGAGGGGCCGAAGCCAACTCGCAGAGGCCCGTTAGTAGCTATTTAATTGAATGAAGCACCAACCGACGATTATCCCTGTACGCAACATGCAAGTGCACCCAAGGACAACCCCCGGTTGGTGTAGGACTATTGCAGGATATGGAACCAAAGATATTGGACTATGGGTTTGGGTGGTTAAAATGGACTGGTTACCAAAAACTATGGAAGGACTATGGCCCCTGCCTGATCAATGTTATATTATACACGGATAAAATGGCAGGGGGTGACTTGCACACTCAATAATGGGCCCCCGAAAACGGTCGCTAGCACATAGTGACGTAGCGACAAGGGGGCAACATGTCCTGAGGTGCTCGAGGAGTGGAGAGGTATTCCACGGCTCTCAGAACAATCCCAGAGCCCGGAAGATGGTCAAGATCCCTACAAGCACTTACTGGAATACTTCCTTCCTCCGAGCACGTTTGCTCTTGCGAATCTCCACTCAAGCCGGCCAATAAAGGCAAGAATGAGGTGGGAGCTCAGTTCCTCGTCAACGTTCACTCCAGCCGGCCAATAAAGGCAAGCCAGAGATGAGGAATATGACTTCTCCCGGGAGATAGGGTCCGTGGGGTCGCAACTACCCAACAGCTCGCCACATGCTGCCCTGCGGGTTTCTGTATCTCTCTTGGTCTGGCTCCTCACCCTAGACATGTTCCGGTAAAGTAAACTCTACCGGCACAGACCTAGAGTTTGGAGCGCGCAAGCCCCACCACGACGTCAACGTAGAGATACGGCGGTGGGGTTATTATTATTATTATTATGCGCCACTTTCTAAACCATTCGCCAAGCTTGTTGGCTGCGGTCTGGAGAGTGTTAGAGATCCTATCGTGACTGGTCCCTCTGCAATAGATGGCCGTATCGTCTGCGAACAGAGCCAACTGTGCCTGTCTTTGTGTACCGGACGGGCGTGATCGCTTGACTCGAAAATCAGGAAGGTTGTAAGGCTATCCCAGTCCAAGCGGCGCTGACGTCCCGCACCAATAGTTCAGGATATCTTCAATACTCACTGCGACATTACTCCTGAAGAATCACGGGTTTTTACGGAAGAAATAATAAGACCGTATTACTGATAAGACTTCATAAATATTCAGGAAGCGATTTCAGGACTCCCCAGTACTACTATAATGACTATTTAGATGGAATTAGTTCCATGTCGATGACTACGAATATTATAGGTGGCGCGCTCACTAGTGCTCCTTTACCTTACTGAGAGCCGCGAATCGCCTCCCGTTTTAGAAACTTTATTCACTTAAAATATCTTAACTTCTAATGTGTTTTACACCTAAACACCCTTATTTCTATAACTTTACATAATGTGTTATATATAAAAAAAATCGTAAAATAATGGCCTTTCTAATGAGGTTTCTATCATGATTCTAACTATTCCCACTGAAAAGATATTTCAGTTACAACGGGATTTATGTGAATAATTTAATATTAAATTGTTTGCAAGTGACTTTACTGGCAAAATACTGAACCGATCTCCACCATACCAAAAGAAACCTCAAGCTAGTCTATTGCCCTAGAGAAATCTAGTATTTTAGTTTTCGTACCTAGATTTTTCAGCCCGCTATGAGCCTCTGAATACAGGTTGGGTAGCCTTTATTTTACGAAATCCGCTTCGCGGCATTTAGACTCGATTAGGTAGGTATCCTGAAGGGCTAGATTTCAGGAAGTTAGGTCCTGGGCTAGGTCTTGGTCTAGGTGACCTGGATACAATAAATGATTTTAAGTTTTGTCTATCTAACCTACCCAATCGAGGCGTACAATGGTCGAGTTCACGACTTTTATCAAAATTTCATTTTGATTACATTATAACTGCTAGGCAGCACTATTAATGACTATACTTTTTACATATTTGAGTTAGTATAGTCATTGCACATCATTTTGACTGCTTTATTTCGCATTATTGCGACATGAAATTTTTCCTATTTATAGGTGGGGCATATTGTGTGGAAAAAAAAAAGGTGTGTTTTGCACACCTTTTTTTTTTTACATATGGGCACCTACGTAAATAGGAACATTTCACTGACCGACCCAGACGACCCCACTACTAGTGCTTCCAAAATTACGGATTTGCTAATTACGTAACTAGTTACGCATTTTGATGCTTCAATTACGTAACTACGTAATTACGTACTTAACTGTTTTGATTTTTTAAAGCACGATAAATTCTGGGCTTATTACGTATTTTAGAAGTAAAAAATCAAACAACTTCAAATGAAAAAAATTATAATATTAAGGAATTAAAAGTAAATTACAGATTAAAATGATAATTTTAAAATTAAACTCAAAATCAAAATCGTCAATCAAATCAAAATGTAATATTTTGATTTGATTGACGATTTTGATTTTGACTAAACTCAATCAACAATTCAAACAAAACATGTACCACGCACAAATGGTTTAAAAGTAAGAAACAATATAAAATATGGTTATTTTTCCAATCTTTGTTCTTGATAATATGATCTCATAAATGATAACGAATGCAATGTTCTGTCACCAAGGGAACTTCTTAGTTTAGAACAAAGATAGCCGGCAGAAGAAAATGCCCGTTCTGCTTCAACACTAGTAGGCATTATACATAGTAAATAATTATAAGCTGCTGTTAGGAAAACTTCACGACCGCCGCCAGTGCTATCGTAGATACACATTTCAACTCTGATGATGGATTCAAGATCTGTGTTTACTCCAGATTTGTTTACTGTAGACATAGTTTTCTGTATTTCTTTTTCTAGTTGCTGTGCAACAGTCAACTCGTCGCCACAACCATCATTAGCATCATTGTCATCTGCTTCGGAATCTAAACTCATTTGTGTATTTGTAGGCGGTGTAAATTTGAGCCTTTCTAATAAGTTTGCAACATATGTTCTAATATAATCCGACGTCGGTTTTGTAAAAGTTTCTGTTTCTTCGGTTTTATAATATTCTTCATTATTATGCAAATACTGCAAGACACCAGACACATTTGTTCGCCTTTCTTTTATTCTTTTTCTAAGGGATACAGCAAGCTTGTCACTGAGCCCATTGGACTGAGCATCAAGCTTATTTAACATAAACTGAAGCGCAGCATCTGCTGCTAACAAATTCGAGTCACGGCGACACAATGCCATCACTGTAGTTTTTATTATATCTAAACTATGATGAATGTTATGTAGATCTTGTATTTCTGTGTCTGTGAAACTTATATTTGATTTTAAGTCTAATAAAGCCTTAAATAAACTTGATTTCAATTTCAGAAATCGTCCAACCATATCTGATAAGCTGTTCCATCGCGTTTTGCAGTCTAGTATAAGATCGAGGCTTTTACCATGCTCTTGTAAAGAATATTTTTGCAACAAATCGGTCTTCAGTGGTGATTTTTTGAATGATTTAACAAGTTTTCTTACTTTTACTATAATATCTTTGTACAGAAACTCTGGTTCTAGAACTCTAGGTACTTCTATGAAAAGTCCGCCATCGTTTTCTTCAATTTCTTCAGTGTCAGTATCTGAAGCTTCATCTTCTAGTTCTGGTTCAGTAGTTGTACTTTTCCGTGTCTTATATAATACGTCCAGCACTGCAAGTTGTATTCCGTGAGCAAAACACAACTGATGGTGACCATCAAAATTTTTGCCCATTTTAACCATAACACTGGCTCCGTCCGTTGTGAATGCAATTATATCTTCAAGTTTCAAATAAAAGTCATTTAGATGATTTTCTAACAGTACAGTTCCAACGTGAGCTGGCATTGAACCCTTTATCCTTACTAGTCCTAAATTTTTATATTTAGCTGGTTCTAGGTCTTTATTATGAATATTTATATTCATATACCTCCGGTTCCGGGTAGAGGTCCATTCATCAAACGTTATAGTAAACCGTTTTTTTTGGGACTTCATATCTTTAAACTGATTTATTAATTGTTTTTTTATGGCACAACTCTGTTCCAGGACAATTTTGGTAATAGTTGAAGGAGATTTCGGTAGATCATAGCCAGATTTTTTGAAAACATACCTTAGATCTTCAGAAGTACAAAATTTGCTTAATGGGATGCCATCCAATGCTGCCATTCTAGTCACTATAACGTCCAAGGAATACTCAGTGGAAAAGTAATCCGTTAGTTTAGTTTTCTTCGATGGAGGTTCTAAACTTTTTCTTGCTTGAAAGCACGATGAAGTACTTGCCCTTTGCGCATCTTGCTCTTGTGACATCTCGCCAATATGTTTAGCACGCATATGTGTATGTAGTGCTCCAGTAGCACCACCAGGAGTCTTCAAAATGAAATGAAATGAAATGAAATGAAATGAAATGAAATGAAATGAAATGAAATGAAATGAAATCGTTTATTCTGTAAATAGGATATCGGAATCACTTTTACACGTCATATAAAAAATATAAAAACAAGCTTGAGGAAGTCGAGTCGAAATTTTTGACAATGTTTACATTGGACACTTTGCCCATTTTCAGCCCTCAAAAAGTGTTCCCATATAGCTGATTGTGTGCGTTTGTTCAAAAACTCCTTATAAATAGTCTTCTTTACTGCAGACCTAAAACAATATATAAATATTTCATAATTTAATAGTTAGGTAATACATATAAATAGCATCTATAGTTAGGCACTACACTTAAAACGGGATACATTTACATACGTACCGTGAACACATAATCAATGTCTATTTGCACAGACATCTAACAAGCAACAATAAAATAAAATCGCACATATTTTTTTTTTTTTTTTAAACGTCTCACCACACTGGGAATTACTGCTGTATCGTGGGTGCACTCACAATCATGTAAACTAACATACACAAGACACCCAGACCCGGAACACCTATCTGTAGGTCATACAAATATTTGTTCCGTACGGGAATCGAACCCGTGACCCGCAGCGTAGCAGCCAATCACTCAACTACTGCGCCAACCGTGCCGTCAACAATATAAAATCAACTACTAAATTATATGTATAAACTCTCACACAATACCCTAGAAACAAAGTAAGTAGACAAGTAAAGTAATGTTAAAATAGGTACTTACATTTTCGTTGAAGTATCTCTACTCGTGTATGGTGATATCTACTTAGAAACTTGTAATGAAAAGCTTCTGAAAACCAAGCGTCAAACTTTGCGGCACATACACAAAATCACAAAAGTCAATAAAATAAGCTTACACCAGGCAGGACAGTATCTCGCAGGTGTACGTAAGACGACTGAGTACCGAGTATTGAGATTGTTTCTAAATTCACGAAAGTAAAGAAAAATGTAGGGAGTTCCCTTAGCTTGCTCAATCCACAATATTAAACTTTATTATCTACGAGGTAGATCAAATACTTGCGAAACACTTATAAACTTTGATTGTGTTACGTACCGAACTATCCACAACCAACGGGGATTCCCTTCGTTTCCCGATTGGTCAACAATGAACTCTATTCTGTACGACTAAGAAATTAAATCTTGCGGACTCAAATTGGAAGTTATAAAATAAACCCCGGGAATTCGGGGGATACCCACAGAAAGGGTTTTGGTGTTGTCATAATGTAAGTCGTAGGTTAACTAAATTAAGGTAAATTGTAAATACACAGATAAACCCATGCCTTTTTCCCATGGAGTAGGCAGAAACTATAGAACTAAATAAATGGGTACCTAAATTAATTAATATTATCCTATAGTTACGTTATTACGGACTGCAGCTCTTCAGTTACGTATTTGTGAGATTTCTAAAATCTGTCCGTAATTACGTAATTGCGTAATTACGTAATTACGTAATGGAAGCCCTACCCACTACTCTCCTCCAGGAGAGTCGTAGGGAAACTAGTACAGTTCGCAAAATAAGAGCACACAATACACGATCGTCATTCCGACCTCGCCGCCGAGGCCCCGCGCGAAATCCCCGACTAACGAATAGTCCTCCCCGACCCTTGACTGTAAGTGAAGCGCCAGCACGCGTTTTAGCTGAGCAGCATGTAATCCAAAACCCCCACGATAATAATCAAAAAACTGATTTTATCCAGCCACCGTCGGTCCCTTGCCACCCTCCCTCCGACTCAGCTGCCCTAAGCCGAGGTTCGTACCCCACAGGGGGTGCCCTTAGCGAGCAGCAGTCGTTTAGTTTATAGTTTTTACGCCCTGGCTGAAGGCATTAAGTTTCGTTAGGAGCTTAAGGCAGCCACAGAAAAGTCCGGTTAAAGAGTCGGAACCTTAGTGGTTACACTCTGAGATGCCCTAGATAAAAAAAAAAAAAAAAGAAACATTTTTGAATAAAACTCATTTCTGATGGCGCCTCAGCGCGCACATCATCGATTCTACATAATTTATGCTAGTATTACTAGTCTTAACGAAGAAATTATATTTCCTATATACTTAAGCTAAGTTAAAATTACTGATTTTATACAAGCTAAATTGTTGGTGACGCATCGTCGCGAACACTTTGCTTCGAGATATCGCTGGTGAATAGCGTGAACGCGAGGGGAGAAATCACAGAGCCCTGAGAGACGCCTGCGCGTAATGGGTGGGGGGCGGAGAGAGTACCGTCTATGCGATAGCGAAAAGTGCAATTCGGCAAAAAGTCTCGTAAGATGAGCACGAGACGTTCCGGCACACCGAGTTGGTACAGCTTGTATAATAAGCCGTTGTGCCAGACTTTGTCGAATGCCTTCGCTATGTCAAAGAAGATCACTCCTGTCTTAAGACCGCGCTGGAAACCAGCGCTGATGTCTTCTACGATACGGTGGACCTGATGGGTCGAGGCATGTTGGGTTCTAAAACCGAACTGCTCATCGGGGATGAGGCCCTTGGTCTCGGCGTAGTCTCTGAGACGCTTATAAATAAGCCTCTCGTAGAGTTTGCCTAGGACTTTGAGCAGACTGATGGGTCGGTAGCTCGCGGGCTCCGCCTTGGGTTTACCGGGTTTGGGGATGCCGATAACTATGGCCTCTTTCCACGCTTGTGGGAAGATGTTATTGCTCATAGCTCCATTGAAGATGGTGGCCAGTAGCATTATGAGGTGGGCGGGGAACAATTGGAGTACCCTATTGGTGATTCCATCTGAGCCAGGGGCTTTACGGGGTCTCAGACCCTTGATGAGTTCGTGCACTTCGTCTGGCGTGACGGGAGGCAGAGGATACCCAGGGTCTTCAACGGGCGGGAGGGAGGCTCTACGTTCGACTTCAGCGTCAACCTCATCGAGGTGAGCTTGGTCTACTGGTTGAGAGCTGGGCGTGCACTGGGCCTCTAGACTTTCGGCTAAGTATTCGGCTTTGTCGATGTCTTCGAAAGCGATAGACGCGTCTGGGCGGATCAGTGGGGGCATGGAGGCGGAACAACCTCGGGGGTTTAATTTCCTTTGTAGTTGCCAAAAGGGCTGGTGGTTCGGCTCTAGATCGCTCAGCATCTTGTCCCATTCGGTGTCACGAAATTCCTTCACGCGGTTACTTACAGCACGCTGTAAGTAGCGCATGTGGACTTTGTTAGCCGTACAGGGGAAGGTGCTGTATGCACGGGTAGCCGCGTTCTTCTCATTTATCAGTGCACGTACATCGTCCGGCAACTTTCCGCGACGGTTGTCCGTCGCCGAAACTTCCCTTGAACAATCGTTCAGGACAGATTGTACGTGATCTGTGAATGAGTCGATCGCGGCCGTCGTGTCAGCGATAGAGTCAAAGAGGTCGGGGATAGAGTCCAATTGGGGGGACGTTTTGGCTTTCAAGCTTTCGCCTACTCGCCTCCAGTCCGTTACCCTTATGGTGCGCGTGGGGGCATTGGGGTCGTAAAAACCTATGCGAGGGGCCATCTCTACGACAACAGGTCGGTGGTCAGAGTCAAGCTCGTGCAGCGCCTCTATGGAAACCAACCGTAGGTTGATGTTCTTTAGAAGCGCCACGTCGAGCACGTCAGGGGTGGAGGTGGGAATATGGGGGTAGTGGGTGGGGTTCATCGGGGCGATGACGTCAAAGTTAAGGAGGGGCAGAGGTCATGCAAGTGCTGGCCTCTGGGGGAGATCTTGGTGCTATTCCAGGCTGGATGCTTGGCGTTGAGATCACCCGCTATTAGGACGGAGTCACTCAGGCTCAGGAGGGTACGGAGGTCGTCAGTCAGTAGTTGATGGTCATTTCCTGCTGAGTTCGCGGGGGGGAGATAGCCCGAAATTATCGTGATCGGCTGGTGACCTGTCATGCCGAGGCGGCACATCGATACTTCAAGGGATTTGAGGGGGGGAGGGTCTAAGGGCATGCAATAGAGCTCGGTTCTAAAGTAAATGAGAGTACCTCCACCGTGACAGCGCGACCTGTCGTTACGAACTACGCGATAGTTCGCTATTGACGGGTTACGGTGCCGGGGTTTTAAGAAGGTCTCTTGGATAAGGAGTACGTCTATTTTATGATCGCCGAGGAATTCGACGATCTCTTCGCGTTGGCCTTCGAGGCTGTTAGCGTTGAAATAACCTAACTTGAGGGATCCGGGTTTGAGTCTAGCGGGGGACCTATTATCCATTAAGTGGGTTAGGGACGAACAGTCAGCACGTTGCAGGATTTATATAGCAAATCTGTGGTAAAGAAGAAGGGATGGAAGTTTGCTACCTTTAAAATTGCTCTCTGAGCTCTTTCAAGAGAAAGTAAATTGGTTTTTGGTGCGCCACCCCATGAAGTAATGCAGTATGGAATTATAGATTGACATAGGGCCAAATAAACTTGTGTTGTTAATTTTGAATCTGCAAATGTTCGCAATTTAAAAAAAAAATATGTCGGAGAAGCAGCATTCTCGACATCGTCATTAGTGGTCACGAGTTTAGTGGGCGTCATTAGGGTGAAATGCGAGCACAAAACAAAGTATTCACTGTTTCATACAATTTAATGGCAGTTTTTACAATGGTAAGAATCACTGAAGCAATCAATATTTCACAACAATTCTATAGGAGCAGTAGGTTCGCGACACCAATTTAACATTACCACTAGCGATCCACCTCGATCGACCACCGTTACCGTTATGACAATATGAATCCTCGCTCCACCCCGCAAAAGTTAAGATGGCGCCTCGACCCCACTCTAGATTTTATCCTCTGCTCTGATTGGACGTTATACAATGCAGTGACTTTAAATTAATTAGTTAGATTTTACACAATATTAAAATGTAATAAATCAAGTTAAATTAAATTAGGATTTAACAAGTTATTTTTAGTTAACAATCAGTGTTATCAATTAATTGTATGCAACCAACAATTAACTCTCAGCTTACTTCCTCCGACATATATATTAATTTGCGTACTCTTTTAACTAAACTATCAATATGTTTTCTGAAAGACAGCGTGTCGTCCATTATTAGTCCGAGGTATTTTATGTTGCTCGTTTTGAGGATAACAGGGCAATTACACATGTTGACTGAGCGGTTATCACATTGATGGGCATATAACTGAGGGTTAGTAATGTTAAGTTTAGGCTTGCGCATGGAGAAGTGAATATATTTTGTCTTGTCAGCATTAAGTGTTAATAAATTGCTTTGAAGCCAGTTAGTCACATTATTAAAACCTAGTTGAGCGTCTTCGAACAGTTCGTTACTGGTTTTCGCGGTAAATATTAGTGCCGTGTCGTCGGCATATGATATAATTTTGCTGTCTTTAATATTAAGATTGCACAAGTTGTTAATATAAATCAGGAATAGCGTGGGGCCCAGAATACTTCCCTAAGGAACACCAAAACCAGTACTTTTTTTGCTCTGCGCTCGTGATATTATCTATTCTAACACATTGGTATCGGTCATCTAAGTAGTCAGCGAATAGTTTCAGCTGCGTTTCCCTTATTCCAATGGCTTGTAATTTGTTTAGAAGAACAGAAACAGACACCGTGTCGAAGGCCTTAGCTAAATCAAGGAAGACTCCCAGGGTCTGGGTACCTTTGCCGAGTTCTTCTGAAATATAATTATGGCCCGTAATTGTACCTATTATTATTCTAAGGTTATTTCTACTTAGGATGAGAAGTTTTTTGGTTAATCGCGGGTGTACCCATTTTGACTGTCTACAGTCTACCCGTGACCATCTGTTGTTATGGAGTTCGGTCGATCTTTGGCGATCCAGGCACGAAATTGAGAGAAAGGCAAAGGGAGAAGTGGGTACGGGCCTAGCACCTTCATATCGGTGCCTCTCTTCGCAAGTTCATCTGCAGCGTCATTGCCCAAGGATCCACTATGCCCTTTGATCCACTGGAGGGTAATTCGATTGAACGTCGATAAACTCTCCAGAGCTAGATGGCACTCAAAAATTTGCTTGTTGTTGGTTTGTTTGTTCCCTAAAGCTTTGAGATAGGAATTTAATGCCGTAGTTCCGGATGCCTAAGCGCTTTACTGCTATTGCGGCTTTTGTTAAGGCAACGCATTCACATTGAAAGATCGAATTGTGTGTGCCTAGTGGTATTTGAAAGTTAATATTGAGGTCAAGGGAGTGTACGCCAGCACCTGAACCGTTTTGTGTCTTTGAGCCATCTGTGTAGATGCGCATTTCATTGGCTGCTGACTGATCCCTATCTTCCTGAACTGTTTGTATAATGTAGCGTTTGTTGAACATTGGTTGGTTTGGTGTTCTATCACACGAGGCAGCGATAAGAGGCTGGTACACAATCGCCCGGTCCAGGATTTTAGCGTGTGGACTGGTAAGGTTTTTGCCCCATATGCCCAGGTGCAATAGCCTGATGGCAGCTAGCGCCGCCTCCTGCTGTATGTACAAGTCAAGGGGAGTTAATTAAAGGGCTATCTCCATGGCTGCTGTTGGGGTGGTTCTCATTCAGCCAATGGTAGCTGAACAGGCCAGTCGTTGGAAGCGTTATAATCTGGTAATGGTGGTCGAGAGTTCGGTCCTCGTCCACCAAACCAAAGCGCCATAAGCCAACATTGGCCTGATCAGCGCTTTGTATAGCCACAAAGTGATCTTCGGAGAGAGCCCCCATGTTGTCCCTAACATTCTTTTGCATTGAATGCAATTGTGCTTTTATTAAGTTTGTAGCCAAGATGCTTGTTCCAGAGCAGTTTGCTATCAAGGATCACCCCCAGGTACTTGACTTCGTCTTTAAGTGTTAGTTCTGTGTTGAAAAGTTTTGGAAGATTATGGGGTCCAATGGTTCTTTTGTTGGTGAACATTATTAGTTCCGTTTTCAAGGGGTTAACCGATAGTTCGTGCTTCGCGCACCAACTCTCGATTATTTTGAAGGCCTTACTCATGAGATCGCATAGCATGCCCTCAAATTTCCCCGAAATCAGAATTGCTATATCGTCCGCATATCCCACCGAGTAGAGACTACTAGCGTTGAGCTCTGCGATGAGCTCATTTACGACTAAATTCCACAGCAGTGGTGACAGCACCCCATCCTGTGGGCAGCCTCTACTTACGATACCTCGTGTGGTGGTATTCACGGTAAATTGAATAGCACGGTGTTTTAACATGTTATTAATCCATTCTATGGGTGTTCGCGCAACACCGTGCGTGGCAAGTGCCCGTTCGATGCTGGCGAAGTGAGTTTTGTTGAAAGCACCTTCTATGTCAATAAAGGCGCCTAAGGTTGGGTTTTTGGCTTTAAGAGCATTTCCTATGCGTGACACTACGCTGTGCAGTGCTGATTCAGTTGATTTGTCTGCACAGTAGGCGTGTTGATTAGAATGTTGAGGTCTTTGTACCGAAATTTGGGATCTGATCTTCCTATCTCCCAGCCTCTCCAGTGTTTTCAAGAAGGACGAGGAGAGGCTTATAGGTCTAAAAGATTTGGGCGGGTTTAGTCGCCCCTACCAGGTTCCGGTAGAAATATTTTTTTTACTTCCCGCCATTTCAAGGGAATGTAGCGGTGTGCCAGGCAGGCTCGAAACACCTCAACGAGGTAATCAGCCAGTAACTCTCGGCGCCACCTGAGCAGAGCCGGGAAAATACCGTCCAGTCCTGCTGCCTTGAAAGGTAGGAAGGTGTTGATTGCCCACGTTATTTTGTCTTTGTCGATTACCTCTAACGCCATTTCCCAATCTAGGCTACTTGTGGCCCTCTCCCTATGCGGTTCCCAGCGTTCCTGGGTGGCAATCTGGCATCCTGGGAAGTGGGTGGATAGGAGTAGTTCGCTTCTCTCAGCGTCGTTTGTTGTGTAGGTGTTATCTAGTTTTTTCAGGCATCCTATTGAGTGGTTTGTCTCTTTAGCAAGACATGTTTTGACCCTCAATGCCTGGTTGCTACTTTCAATGTTAGTACAGAAACGCCTCCAACTATTCTTCCCCCGAGGCGTATCAGTTTTTTATATGTTTTACGAGCTGTTGTATAGCGGTCCCAATCTACTGGCAACCGTGTGTTCCTAGCTCTGTTGAACAGTCTTCTCAGTCTGTGTCGGTGTCTTTCCAGTTCAGGACTCCACCAGGAACGGCGAACTAGGTCCCATGAGGGGACAAGACTGTTCATAGCTAGATATAAGGATGGATGTGATGTTGTTAACATGTTCGTCTAAGTTGGTTACTGGTACTTCAGCCGGAAGGGCGGGTAGTCTGCCATTTTTTTTTTCGTGGAGAAATGCGCACGCATACTACACTACCACGGGGAGGCAGTGCAGTTATGTGGGACTCCAACCCACTAAAACTCCAAGGTGTCCTCCTCTGCCGCTTATGGCGGGAACACGGGAACTTGAAATCATTCGCGAACCCGCCGCGGCCGTCCGTCACCGGACCCTCCTCTGGGGAGTAACCCCCATCACCGGCGCACCAGAACACACTGCGTGCCGTGACCACCCCAGGGACCAAACCAGCACAGGGGCGCCAGACGACCCCGTGTCTAGGCGCCCTTGGTCCCCCTGCGACGGGTCAGATCAGTGGCCCCGCCGCCTACCACTTTTCGGCCGCAGAGGATAGGGAGAGCGGCCAACGCAATACTGACACTCCTCTTCCTCTGCGGCCCCACCGCGTCCGCCATCAACCGGTGGCGACCCCGTCAAGGCCGCCGCTTATCTGCAAAAGCCCTGACGAGCGGCCCCTCCTCGGGTTCCTCTTAGCTTCACCGTGGTTGTCCAAGCCACGGCTACTGAGCCCCCCCGCCTCGACAATACGGGAACCTATCGGGAGGGGGCGGGTAGTCTGCCTAGTTCAGCCTTAACGAGTTTAGTGAACTTGACTTGGTCTGTGGTGCGAGGAATCCTTCTTGGTTGTAGTTTGGTTAGGTTGAAGTTAATGGTATAGCGGATCCATCTGTGGTCCGAGCATGATATCTCGGTGGACACCTGCCAGTCCTGTATGGAGCTGGATAAACCCATGGTTGCTACAGTTAAGTCTATTATTGTTTGCGATCTCGCGTTTATGAAGGTAGGTTCGGAGCCCTTGTTGAGTAAAACAAGGTTATTACTAAGAATAAAATCAAGCATTTCCTCACCTCGGTTGTTGGTTTTGACATTACCCCAGAGCTGGTGATGCGCGTCTCCTTTTCACAGTACTCAACCAGTGAGGCGAGCTCTGGCAGAGGCACGTCCTCGTCGCCTGGCAGGTATGCCAAGGCTAGTACAATGTCCGGGAGTTCCTGTTCGGTTCTGAAAAGCCTGACTGCTGTCAGGTCCCTTGAACAGAATTCGTTAATTAAAAGGTTAGGTACATGTTTCGGGACAAAACAGCGGTGCGTGGGTTACTAGCGGAGGTGTCTAGCAGCAGCTTACCCCCGATGTTGCCTAGACCGTATATTTTGCTACCCCTGAGCCACGGCTCTTGGATGAGGGCAATGGTCTTTCCTTGTTGGTTCTCCAGCGCTCTGCGCAAGGTGGCCGACGCAGATTGGCTGTGCTGGAGGTTGGTTTGTATAATCCTAGTCCCGCAAGGGAGAGGAGCAGAGGCTGGTGTCCTCACCCTCACTACTTCCCCCTGGCGGAAAGTAATCCTCGTCCGAAGTCAGACCGGACGAGAGTGGATCCTTCGTTGAGCCCGCTGTTGAGAGAACCTCCAGCGCTGTCATGGAGGTCGCCAGCTCCGCCGCCGCCCCAACAGTCTCCCTCGCGAGAGGCGTCGGAGAACGCTCAGGAAGCGGCGGACCAGGCTCCCTCTCAAGCGCACTCGAGGCTGTTCCTGTTGTTAACACAGCGGCATCCTCCCTGGTACCACCCTCCTCCAGGAAGCGTATGTATATACTACCCATAAGGTAGTATACTCGCCGTTGCTGGTCTTTTATGGTTTTGACCATGGGCTCCGGCACACGAAAGAAGAGACAAGTGCCCGGGGGCTCCTGCCTAGCCCTTTCCTGTGTCAGGGTCCAGGTATTTATTTTAAGGTTCGGGTTCTTCCTCGCCAACATACTGAGCAGTTCTGTTGTGTCCTCGCTGTTCTCGGGGACAAACAGCATGCACATTACCCTCTTGGGTATGTCTGCTTGAGGCCGAACGGTGAGCTTGGTCCCCGGTAGCGGAGACGGTACGTTATTTACGACCCCTTTGAGCCAGGCCATTTGAAGTCGTCCTCACACCATGTCTTAAGGACGCCTTCAGCGAAGTGAGCCCGGCCTCTAAAATGGATCGCGGTATTTTGGCTTGTGTCAGTTGGTTCAGGTTCAGGAGCCTTCCCCCCCGTGGGTTCCCGCATTGTAGCTAACAGGAACCCAACGAGGGGGCCGCTCGTCAGACGACGTAGCGGCCGTAGGTTGCGGTGCCGCTTCGGCGACATTGCAACTGAGGCGGACCGCGATGTGGAATGGGCGGCATCGCGGCTGAGGGTGAGAGGCCGTGGCGGGAGAGGAGTGCCGGTATTGCGGTGAGCCGTTCTCCCTATCTTCCGCGGCCTTGACGGGGTCGCCACCATTGGATGGCGGACGCGGTGGGGCCGCAGAGGAAGAGGAGTGTCGGTATTGCGTTGGCCGCTCTCCCTATCCTCTGCGGCCGAAAAATGGTAAGCGGCGAGGACGCTGACCTGACCCGTCGCGGGGGACCAGGGGTGCCTGGACGCGGGGTCGTCTGGCGCGGGGTCCCAGGTGGAGGCCATCAGGCATCGGGTGCGGGGGCACCCTTGCCTGTATTGCACAGGCCTCCACCAGTGTCGGACGGGAATGGCCAGGTGTTCCCGGCCATTCCCGTATCTCCCCCAGCCGGGGGGGCATGCGGGCCCCGCCAGCTAGGCGGGCATGCGCCGGGAGGGTTGTGGATGTAAAGGCTGAGCCGGTTTCCCATGACCCTGCCATCAAGGCGATGAGGGAACTCCGCTGAGTTTTAGTGGGTATACTGCTATTTTGGCAGGGAGTCCCACATACCCCGTCTCGTCCCCCAACGAGCCAGGATTAGTAACGCAATTGTAAAAAAAAAAAAAAAGTTCAGGAACCTTTAACAGAGCCCGGAGCCGGTCCTGTCCCGGAACAACGCAGCTGTTAATGTAATGTAATAGTAATTCTACACGAATTCTGTGGAAAACTATCTGATGTAAGTCCATTTTAACACGCTTTTATTAGCTTCTCTACTTTTCTTTTACTGTCCTTATATAGTTCACTGTTGTCAGTTACATGTGTCACCGTATTGTGTTGTTTACTAACATGTAGTTGGAAGAACTTTGATACTAACCCTTTATGAGTCTTGGCTCGAAATAAAGTTTTTTTTTTTTTTTACATATCTCGGGACCCTGGGGTCCCGGACCTTTGGAAGGCGTACGAGGGGGTGAAGCCAACTCGCAAAGGCCCGTTAGACGCTTTTTTAAATGAGGCACCAACCGACGATTATCCCTGTACGCACTATGCCAGTGCACGCAAGGGCAACCCCCGGTTGGTGTAGAACTATTGCAGGATATGGAAACATTTACAAGATATTGGACTATGGGTTTGGGTTGTTAAAATGGTCTGGTTACCTAAAACTATGGAAGGACTATGGCCCCTGCCTGATCAATGTTTTATTATACACGGATAAAATGGCAGGGGGTGACTTGCACACTCAATAATGGGCCCCCGAAAACGGTCGCTAGAACATAGTGACGTAGCGACAAGGGGGCAACATGTCCTGAGGTGTTCGAGGAGTGGAGAGGTATTCCACGGCTCTCAGAACAATCCCAGAGCCCGGAAGATGGTCAAGATCCCTACAAGCACTTACTGAAATACTTCCTTCCTCCGAGCACGTTTGCTCTTACGAATCTCCACTCAAGCCGGCCAATAAAGGCGAGAATGAGGTGGGAGCTCAGTTCCTCGTCAGTGTTCACTCCAGCCGGCCAATAAAGGCAAGCCAGAGATGAGGAACATGACTTCTCCCGGGAGATAGGGTCCGAGGGGTCGCAACTGCCCAACAGCTCGCCACATGCTGCCCTGCGGGTTTCTGTATCTCGCTTGGTCTGGCTCCTCACCCTAGACATGTTTCGGCAAAGTTAACTCTACCGGCACAGACCTTGAGTTCGGAGCGCGCAAGCCCCACCACCACGTCAACGTAGAGATACGGCGGTGGGGTTATTATTATTATTATTATTTTATTTATATATGTCTACACATCTCGGGACCCTGGGGTCCCGGACCTTTAGAAGGCGTAATTCTTAATTCGAATTAAAAAAAAAAAACTAATTTTTACTTGGATTTTCTATAATTGTATAAAAGCGTGTTTTTTAGTTTTTTTAAACTATTATTTTTGTTATAAATATTATTAGATTGCCCACATAGTTAATACTATTTTGTCTCATGTCGTATTAATTTATGCTATTAAACAACCAGTCTGAAATTATTTGATTACCAATGGGAATCAAAAATTTTTTTTTATAAATTATTCCCGTTCGTCCCACCAACGAAATTTGTGGACGATCGGGATAAAAAATTACGAATTCCCGTTAGTCCCACTAGGTGGACGAAGTCGGGGGGATGAACGGGAATACACGGTTTTTATCCCCATTGGAATTAACATACTAATTTAATAATAAACGGTGGCCAGCACATTAAATTGTCAAATTTTCGATTTTGAACATAATCATCAATATTTTAAAGTTCTAAATCGTTTGGAGAAATTTGACAGTTTAGTGTAGCTTGATGTGCTGGCCACTATGGGGCTTATTTATAAACGCTGCTTAAAGTTAAGTAATGATTGGGTAGCGACTGTTAAACATACGTTTTTGACGTTTGAAGTCACTTAACTTTAAGCAACGTTTATGAATAAACCCCTTTAAGTAAGATCCTTGCTTGTACATTACACAGAGAGCCGGAATGTCAACTATTAGGCTACGTTCCGATATAGGCCATTATCACTCATAACACTCACATCGATAATTTGCGTTCCGATTTATTATGACAGCTGAGAGATAACAATAAAGGTTATGGTCGCTGTTATCGCAAGATGGCGCATATCATAACGTCATCTATGACGATTCACGGGACATCGTTATCGCGCTAACGCCAATTCGGTACGCGTATAAGCACGCTCAAATATATTATAGTGCAATTCGGATCGCGGCCTTAACAATCTGTGAAAATGTGAATGTCACTTTCATTTTGTCATCTGTCATTGTGGCAATTTGTGTCATCGTCGGTCGAAAAATCTAAAAATAATAGAAATTACTGCAAGTTTCGAAGACTCACTGTTTTTACCGACCAAAACGAAATTCTAACACCATGTCGGATAGTAAAATAGTGGCAGCGAGCATTGTGAACTTCTTAAAGCGGCAGCTAGAAGGCGACTCGCTCAGCGTGGACTCTCGCGAGAGCGTCGAGGTCGGCGTGCAGTGCATTGAAACCGCGTTCGAGCTGGGCCCCGAAGACGCGGCGCGTGGCGTGGACTTGCTGCAGCTCGTGCGCGCCCAGACACGCAGCAGCGCGCCGCTCAACTCGCCGCCGACGCGCTCCGAGGCCGAGAAGCTCAAGAACGAGGGCAACGAGTTCATGAAGAGCGACCGCCACCGGGAGGCGTTGGACAAGTACACGCGCGCCATCGAGCTCGACCCCTCCAACCCCGTGTACTTCTGCAACCGCGCCGCCGCGCACTTCAAGCTGGGCGAGAACGAGGCGGCCGTGGCGGACTGCACGGCGGCGCTGGGCCTGCAGCCCGACTACGGCAAGGCGCACTCGCGCCTCGGCCTGGCGCTCACGGCGCTGGAGCGACACCGCGAGGCGCGCCAAGCCTACGCGCGCGCGGCGCAGCTGGAGCCCGACAACGAGTCGTACCGGCAGAACCTGCGCCTGGCCGACGAGCAGCTGGCCGCGCACGGCGAACGCGCGCCGCTGGACCTGGGCGGTCTGCTGCAGAACCCGGCGCTGCTCAACATGGCCACGGAGATGCTGGCCGACCCCAACATGCAGAACCTCATCTCGGGGCTCATGAGCGGCGGCGGCGGCGCGGCCCCGAGCGGAGGGGCGCCCAACGGCGCGGGCGGCATGTCCGCGCTGCTGGAGGCGGGGCAGGCGCTGGCGCAGCACATGCAGGCCGCCAACCCCGAACTGGTGGAGCAGCTGCGGCGCCAAGTGCGCCCGCCAGGCCCCAACCCGCCGCAGTGAGCCCGCGTGGCCTGCCTAGCATGTTGTTCCTCGGGGAAGATTTTTTAATCTTTTAAGATGTAATATAATTTTATTTTATCCATACCTGCTGATTTTTCAACCAATAGTGGGATGATTATATTGACTTTTATTTTTTTAAGACACTACTTGAGCCTGCAGCTATTATGACACTTGACTGAAGGCTCACTTGTAAAATTGATAGGTCTTCTATCTAGCACCGGGTGCCTCCTGTTCAGAAATGTATATATTATGATGAAATAAGCCGTGGCCAAGATGCACTGGTTTCAAATTACATCATTTATGTTATTCTTTATATTTGTTAGAATTATTTAATGGCAATGGAGGTACTCGGTAGCATTATATGCATTTATTTGTCAGCAGATATTATTTACCCACGCAGGACTCATACTTAATCACTAGTTAGACTTAAATTGTATAAAGTGAACTCCAGTACGGAGTGATGCATGGTGGCCATGCTCAGATGCCACATGTGATGTAAAATATTTAAACTATGTGCGGAATGTTAAATGAGAGGCAAACGTCAATAGAAATTTGGCTCTATTTAACTCAAATTATTAAAAGCTAAGGTTTCAATTATTGGTATTGTTAATAAATTTATTTAAATAATATTGTGTGATTTTGTTTAGCACTTTTGAAATGAAGTCTTATAGAAAATTACTGCAATTAATCAATTTTATTCCAAAGCAGCTTCATTTATATTTAGTTTTTTAATCGCACCACGCATGATGTTTGCTGAGGTAGAGATCAGAGTGTGATATCAGTACCGCATGTGTTGTGGGAATAGCAAGTTCTCAGGGTGTCTCACAATTGACTCCTTTGTTTGGAGAGGGCGGCGTGAATGTCTTATACTGATACATAACGTATCGTCGGTAACTAAAGTTACGTGAATAAGGTCGCTAAACTCCACAAGTTCAATAAAATTTAATCTCTGAAGTTCAGCTGCAGTTATGTTTCGATCAAAACAACGCTTTGCATATTCTCTACTGCTGTCAGACATGCTTGCGTCAATCATCAAGTTCGCTTCACTAGAGCGCAGTACAAAGATTACAAGATAATTATGGTTTAGCACTCAAAACTTAACTACAACTTGCTCGGTACGTCATATATTACGTGAAAGTATAAAATTCCGAATGGAAAAGCCCAATATTACTGTACCTACCCTGACCTGAGGTATCAAACAGGAGTAAGACCCGATGCTATCGCACTTGCGACCACTAGACTAACGAGGCAGTCATTTAATTAAAGGTGATTTATTTTTACGAATTAGGTACCTGCGTCTTGTAGAATAATAATAACAGCTGTAACTACAAACTATACCTACCCTTGGCAAAGGATATGTCCGGCAGACACCTTCCGGCTGGAATGATGGTTAAGATCTAGTTGGTACCCCATGTACGCATAGTGTTTGGCCTAGAATGTGCTAGGTGTACAGTATCGTTCAGAAGTCCAGTAGCAATCTCACAAAGTTATAAAGTATCAAAACCAGTCACACTTATGACCTTCTTTATAGACATTTCAAACATATTCACACACACACCCGTGTATCGCTCTCTTTCGTCCTTAGGCAATCAGAAAGAGCGCGGTATATAATAGTTTGTTATAGTTGGTTGGCATGTCATGCCGCGCAAAAATGAATCTTACAAAATAAAACTTATACAAAAGGTGAGGGTAGATTTGAAACAAAATTAATGTGCTGGATTGAATAAAATAGTATGACGTTGTTGGTTGGTGAACTTAATTACGAGTGTTTGTGTTATTGCTATTAGTGGTGTTTTGTTTGAATGGGCAAATATAAAAAGGGCGCCTTGCATAGAAATGGATTTAAATATCTCTCTAACGAAACCGGCTAAGTGTAAGTTATTTTTTAATATCGGCGTTTTACCTGAAATAAAACGCTTATTAAACTACTTATTCGAAGCATAATTTAACAATTGAGATAGGCTGAACCGTGTTTCCTGTGCCTTTTTTCCTTAAGTTTCTAGTGTTATAGCTCTGTCTCGTTCTCATGACGTCACCAGGTCAGAGAACCCCTCTCTGACCTGGTGACACTCAGCAACAAGCACCAAGCGTGCACCAAGCGCACTTTGAGCGCGCTCGATTCGGTCTTGTTCATTGGATGATTGAATATGTTACCAGGCAGAAATCACTATTATGCTTCGAATAAGGTAAGTAGTTTAATAAGCGTTTTATTTCAGGTAAAACGCCGAAATTAAACCACTTGACCGTTATTCGAAGCATTATTTAACAATTGAGATATGTCTGTTATCGCCTGGTGACGCTCATGACGAACGCCAATGTGTAGGGAAAGATCAAGAAAAAACATAAAGATAGTAATTGTAATTTGTTTTTATTACAATTCATTTATACAAAATTTAGAGGCCATGCGTATCGATAAAAAATAAATTTAAAAAAATGTCATATATGGGACACCCTAGTATCCATACGTAGTAAAGTATCGGAACTAAAGTATCGAGTACAAAAATACTAGGTATCAAAGAGAAAGTATCGATACTACTCGGGTGTCGATACTTTTTTCGGATCCCTAAGTAGATTATCTATTCCATAGACTACTATTATAATCTATTCCCCAAAGCAAGCAATGATAAATAATAATAATAATCGTTTATTTATAAAAAGGGAAAACATTTAAAATGGATAGCTTAATAATTAAAATAGCGCACAGTTGTAATTTGCCTGAACTAGGTTGAACCTGTGCTTCAGCCTGGAAAGTGCATAATACTAAAACTAATTTAAAACTTACCTATGTAAATATAAGTAAAATAGCATGTTAGCATTTCTATTTGCAGACAATAAGTAGGTCATCTGTCTATGCATAGTCGACGGGTCGATGGTTAGTTAATATTTAAGTATAATTTTTTTACAGCTAGGTATCTATAAGAACTAAGTTTATATATACATAGGTACTTAGTTTTCTATTTAATCTATTGTACAGGAATGGGCCTAAGAATGTTAAAAATCTTTCTACAAAGACATGTTTTGAGGTTGCATTAGATATGCATACTAGATCATTCCGTCTCTTGTTAGTGTTATCGGCATTGTAGGCAAGCATGTTGTGCTGTTTTAATATTTACTATGTGCATAATGAAAATATGGCGAACAGAGTTAAATTGCAGGATTTATTTTATTTTATTTTATTTTATTTTATTATTTTTGGAAAACTTACAGCTAATCAGATACAATGGTTACAAAGTTTTAACATGATGATGGCCAATTACAAAGTTTCACACGTAGACTAACAATTAACTTGTACAAGGCAACAGACAGTGTTACTTTCGCGTTCTGTATATTCATTATATAATGCAAGGGCTATGTTATTTTGTCAAAGAAGTGATTGCAAAGAGCCTTCTTTAATTTAGGCACATTGGTAGTAAAAAGATCTATGTCAACTTCCTGGCAGGTTTCATTATACATGCGGCTCGCCCTAATCATGTAGGAATTTTGTCTATAGGTTATTCTTGTTATTGGTACGTGCAACAAACGAGGCTTACGCAAAAATGAAGAACATACACGCAGCCCAATTTTGCTCAGCAGCTCAGGGATATCGTTGGATCCATTTGCAATTTTAACTAAAAATGCTAAATCAGAAATTTTTCTTCTTTCATAAAGTGGAAGAATATGAAATTTTTTACACCGCAAGTTGTAATTTGATACGTATGTTTTAGAACGAAATTGAATGTACCTTAGGATTTTTTTTGTATGCCCTCTAAACGATCGATATAAGTATTATAGTTGGGGTTCCAGACTTGAGAGGCATACTCGAGGTGACTACGAACCAAGGAGCAATATAATATCTTAAGAGTCTTTATACTTCTAAAATCAGACGAAACCCTGCAAATAAAACCTAGTGCTTTCGACGCTTTGTTGACAATATTATTAATGTGAGTGTCAAAAATAAGCTTTGAGTCAAAAGTAACCCCGAGGTCTTTGATAGCATTGACCCTAGTAATTGGGGTATCTAAGAGTTTGTAAGGAAAATGGAGAGGGTGAGGTTTGCGAGTGAAAGAGCACACATAGCATTTGGAAACGTTTAGGTCCAACTTATTAATATTGCAGTAGGATTGAAAGATGTCGAGATCCTCCTGCAATAAGAGAGCATCTGCATGGGTGGCAACCTGTTTCATGATCTTCATGTCATCAGCATAAAGCAGTAGTTTAGAATGACGGAAACAGGAAAACACGTCATTAATAAAAATATTAAATAATAGAGGCCCCAGTAACGACCCCTGAGGAACTCCCGAGGGAATGCGCATAGCTCTAGACGAGTAGCCGTTTAGCACCACAGTCTGACATCTGCCCTCGACATACGACGCGAACCACCTGAATAGGTTACCCCTGATACCCATGGATAAAAGTTTACGCATTAAGATTACATGGTCAATTCGATCGAAACATTTGCTGTAATCGGTATATATAACGTCGACCTGGGACCGAAGGGACATGGACTCTGACAGAAAATCACTACAAATAACCAGATTGGACGTGGTAGACCGACCTTTTAAGAAACCGTGTTGATGGTCGCTGAGACTGTGTTTGACAGCCGAATAAACTTGTGTATAAACGATTTTTTCCAGAATTTTTGCAAACACACACAAATTGGAGATCGGTCTATAATTCTCAACGGAAGCCTTTGGCCCCTTTTTGTGTATCGGTGTTATATATGCCGACTTCCAGATCGTGGGTACCACACCCGTAGCAAGTGATTTTTTAAATAGTATCGAGAGCGGGACAGCAAGGCTATTAGTACAGTTCGCGATGAAAACTGGCGGAATGTTGTCCGGGCCCGCAGACTTGTTTAGGTCAATTTGTTTTAGTAGCCTGAGAACCTCATCCAAACCAATTTCAACAGAACTAATATCAGCTGTGCACTGTGTCGCACTGCTATGGTCCACATATGAAATAGGACCATCACCAGCATCAGTACCAGTGCCTAAGAGAAAATTGGAGTGAAAATAGTCACCAAACATGTTGCAGATTATGTCACCGTCGCTAGAAGACAGCTGCCCAAAGTGTAAAACCGAGGGATATGAGTTTGATTGTCTCCTCGCCTTAACATAACCCCAAAAGGCCCGAGGATTATGAATTATGTCAGATTCTATTCTTGTTATATAGTCGTCAAACATAACCTTTTCAAGGTCTTTAACCCGCTCTCTCAATAAAGCAAAACATTCGAGATCTGCTAAATTCCCGTATTTTTTAAATTTAGTATGATACTTTGCCTTTTCTTTTATGATTTTGATCAGCGGGCTTCTGTACCAGGGCGGATACTTCGATTGGGAAACTACTGTTTTTGTTGGTATGAAGGTATTACGTAGCCTGTCGATAACAGTGTAAAAGTATGCGACGGCGTCTTCTAACGGCCGACAGTTTAAGTCGGTCTGCCAATCCACCAGAATAAGTTCGTCACATATTGCATTGTAGTCACCTAAGTGATACAAAAATTTTACGTAGGGACGAAGAGGTAGACTATGCAATTGAACAAAGTCCGCAGTAACACACAAAGCTTTGTGATGCGAGTCCTCAGGTACAAGTGGATCACCACACCATGTGACAGCAACTTGGTCATTAGATAGCACTAGGTCCAGAATCCTATCATTGTCATTTGAATGACAGTTGTACTGCGAGAGGTTACAGGTATTGAAACTATCAATTAGGTTTGTTTGGAAAACGCCCCGCAGGTTAGTCGGGCGTAAAGTGTACCCGTCCGCAGTCGGCTGCCAGTCTATGTTCGGTTTATAAAGCAGACCTGTGGGAAAACGAAGACGGGATGGAAGTTTGCTACCTTTAAAATTGCTCTCTGAGCTCTTTCAAGAGCAATGGTGCGCCACCCCAAGAAGTGATACAGGATTGAATTATAGATTGACCTAGGGCCAAATAAGCTTGTGTGATTAATTATAAATCTGCTAATGTTCGCAATAAAATAAAAATAAAATAGTTTGTGCACTCTTTTAACTTATAGGCTTTCAATATTATGTTTTTTTAAAGAGTGTGTCATCCATTATTACCCGAAGGTATTTTATGTTGCTTGTTTTGAGGATAAGAGGACAAAGATATTATTGTGCACTGTAAAACGGGGCTATTTGGATTTTCGCGGGTTATTTGGAATAAAGTAATTGTAAGATTTGAGTTGACTACTATTTTATCGCAACTAGTGATGTGTAAAACCCGGTTTACATTGCGACATTTGCACTGTTGAGTGTTATCTTTTGTTTCATAAAGTGTGAACAGCGAGAAAATAAGTGGATAAGTGTTTGCGTTTAGATCGTTTGAATATTCTACCAAAACACCATAGACAGCTTTTATTTTATGTCTGGTCTTGTTTACTTATAACCCCCAAAAATCCAAATAGCCCCGTTCTACGGTATGATATAATTTTCCTCTATGTTGTGTACCTATAATAAAATACATATATTCCTAGATTGAGTGGGCAAGGTCCAATAATAGGGCTATTAACAGCTTGGGTTTGCGATGCCTAGGAGCTGGCAAGTCGTGTCATGAGTCTTCTACCACAGTGAACCGTACATCTACACTTTAGATTATGGACTTTCTACACTTCTTCATTAGCTTTTACTTGTTTTTTTTTTTTTAACTTAAGAGAAATTATCATACAAATAAGTAGCTATGTACATATTTGTACTTTATAATTAAGTACAGTAATACATTTGTTGATGTATTTCTCTAAAAATCTCTAATTATATATAAAAACACTCCGCCTCGCGAATTATTTGTAGGTATCAATACAGGTGTTTTTTTTTCAACGTATTCAACGTCATTCTGACATTTACAGATTTTTGACTTCCTAGTGACACGTTTTGATATTGCGTTGCAGTGTTGCCATGTACACCGTAATTACGGTAAATGCACCGTATTCAGCAAAAATGTATCACCTACCGTCGAGGCATGACAACGGTGACAAAATCTACCGTAATCTGGAAGGATTAGGATTCCTGTAGTAAAAAAAGTTAACTAAATCAAAACACAATTAATATGTATTATGAACGCACTCCGATCCCTAATATTTTTGTCCGACACTACAATGGTCACACCAGACACAAGTTCGGGTATTCCCCCTGTTTCGGGCCCTCTATAATGAAAAAAAAATGAGTTGACGTTTATAGATATTAATTTCGAGTAATATTACGATCATTTCATTTAATTACATAACATTCGTAGAATTTAGTTTGTTTTTTGTAACTAGTCAAGTCGTCATGTTTTTACGGTTTCTTTGTTTAACTGTCGTTTATTTTTTATTCACACGTAATAATTATTATTATATTAGAAGTTTCGAGTGGAATGGCTACTAAAACCAGAGTTTCGCGATTGGCTAAGAAATTAAATCAAAATTTACAAAAATGATGAGATTTTGGTGTCAGATTCAGAATAGTTATGGCGTTTATTTCCTCATTTTTGTACTCAAGTATATGTTTTTGAATTTTTATATAGTAACTTTACTTATATTTTTGTATGATTTAATAAAAGTGTTACAGCGTAATTACACCATTTTTCTCAAAACCCAATCATCGTATTTTTATAATGGATTTACCACCGACCAGATTTTGGACATGGCAACACTGTTGCGTTGTCATGTTATTCAATATTTTTTGTCTCAATTTCATGAAGCTGCAGCTAAAATTAGTGATTAAACGAAATTACCTTAAGAGCCATTTTACGTTTTCGCGCGAATATCTAAGATTTTAGTCGCCTAATTTACCATCTTAGTTAATTCTCTGGTATTGGTGAATATATGTAAATAATAGATGATTCTTTCGTATTGACACTTCATGTAACACATTTACAAAAACTTATTTGTGTACTTTGTAGTTATTAATCTCCCAGAACTAGTTTACTGAAAAATCAGCGCAGAGGCAATTTCAGACTCCTATTTCTATAATTAATATTTATAAATTTGACTGAAAAAAATACACAAAGCATCAGACATATAGTTTTGTCGACAAATGACGTACTAGAATTTCGATTATTAATAACATTAATAGGTAAAAAAAATAAAGACTTAGGACAATTTTTACGATTTATTCGCAATTATATTGCGATTTTTTTGTTTGAATAAAGCGTAATTACATTTTAAAAATCATCTCAAAATGAACTATGTTCTTTAACAAATCGAATTCTCAAGTTTGATTAAAATCCCTTCATTTAATTAGCCACAATATCCTTTTTTTAAACACTCTAAAAAAGAATAAATTGCGATGCACAAGTGGGCACCGTTTAGTACAGCGCGAGCGCCCATCGAGGAAGGACCTGTGCTACTTTTTCCCGCATCTCAATTGTCGAGTGCTCATATCGTAACCGTGATATTATACTACGACCACAACATTTTGATGCTTCCCAAATTGACTCGTTTTTACGAAGATTGCGTATTGCCGGAAATTATAGACCCTAGAAAAGCAAGATCAATGCCTTTACGACAAATATTTATTTAACGTAAGTGATAGTCATTATTACTTGACATTATTGTCAAATAATAATGACCAACACTTATATTTTGTACGATGTGATTGTTTTCCTGTTCATTTTTATTATATACTTTCAAAACATATATTTGTATTTTTTTATTAGTCTAGAAAGATTTAGTAGACTGAATAAATAAAATAACTTTTTTAATAAATCTCTAAATACCGCATTATTATTATAATGGCTCAAGATTATTTAGTCCGTCTCGACACTCGCGTTACACTGCTTAAATTGTGTATGTGTGGATAGTTACGCTCACATACACAGCGCTGCCGTCTTTTACCTAAACTCGAGCGTTAAAATTTTGTGAAATGGCTCTTAAGTGAAGTTCGATCATAATTATACGAAGGCTTTGTCCGAAGAGATTAGCATAGAGATTACATGTAGTAGACATACGGTGTCGCCATCTGCACTGTTTTTTTTTTTTTTTCATTTCCCGCCTTTGTCTGACAACCCCAGCGAACTTCATTTTATTTCAGAGCATCTGGTTGATATTTGAATACACTGGGGAGATGGGAGGGTGGGATGCTAATCTCTTCGGACAAAGCCTTCGTATAATTATGATCGAACTTCACTTAGGGCGGGTTGTTTCACGTACACTGGGCCTCAAGTCTGCTATTACAATAGTGTCAGAATGGTCTCTTCATTGTGAGTTTTTGACAGATTTGCCATACAAACACTGTCAAATACTCACAATGGCGAGACCATTCTGACACTATTGTAATAGCAGACTTGAGGCCCTGGACGCACGCGTATCCGTCATAAATGGCGCTAACTATCGTCAAACCGTTGTTTCACAAAATTATGCCCTTGACGTTCGTTAAAAAATAACGATTACAGTGACCCACTGGTTAACGTCATTTTATTCTTCGACATTTGAAGTTTTACGATCGGTTTTTTATTCAGTGAAACAACGCTTTGTATTTGACGTACGTTAAACATCATAATGTAATCGTTAATATTTGACGTACGTATGTTACGTTAACGAACTGTTTGAAACAACCGGCCCTTAAGGTAAGTTCGTTTAATCACTAATTTACCAAAACCGCATTTGTGTACGAGTGCATAATCAAAAATTAACGTAACTACTTCCTAAGGGGTGGAGTCCTGGTGTCCTGAAATACAGGCTTTACGCCTGGCTTAGGCACCAGTCTCCCACAATATTATTTAAACTATTATGTATTGTCCTTGATCATATTTTGAAAATGTATTACATATATATTGTGGTGAGAAATAAATCCTTATCTTATCCTTAATTATACTCGGCTTTGCCCTCAAGATTAGCAAAGAGATTACATGTAGATGTTGAGAGTTCATTATGAAAATGTGAACAATAATATTTATTTATTTATTTCAGTTTTGAAAAAATCGAGGATCATCTTTATTTCCTTTACATAATACAAAAAAATATTAATTTAAGTAGTAATTTTCTGCTCATTAATATTAATAATAAATCAATTAGTATTTAGCAAAATGCTTTTAGCAAAAGAATCGTTACTTACATCAGATAAAATCTTATTATATTTACCAAATGTTTTGGAATTATCGCTCCATCCATCTGTTTTTCGGATTACGTCCAAGCTTACTCCGAGCTGGTGTGCCTTAGAAGTGGAGACGTGTCTACGAGTAGTACTATGTGCAGTAAATATGGACACATCAATTCCACTACTAGACACGTAGAATGTGTGTCAGAATGGCTGGTTGCCTGTGGCTTAGGTCTATGAGAGATGATTAGAAAATTGCTACATAATTGCTTATATTTGCTACATTTAATAAATAATTGCTACATACTATATATATTTAGAAATTACATATTTTTTTTGTACAGCCATCCTGACGTTTGGTTGGCTGGTCGCCTCTTAGTTTAAAGCCAAGCATGCAGTTTCCCGAAATGTATTGCGTCAATAATTGCTACATATTTGCTTCATTTATCTAATTTAGTTGTATCTTCAAACATATGTTAAATAAAGGATGTAGCAATTATTTTAATTATCCCAAGGAAAAGTGCCTGATAAAACAATAAAGGTAAATAGTTGCAGTGTGTCTTCAGTCAACGGTATTGCTACTTTAGGAGGCTGTTATTGCTATTTTATGTTATGAGTAGGTAAGTGGAAGTGGTGGCAAGAGGAAGCACATTAAATGATAATTATTGGATTATTGAGGGTAGGTACATATTTTTTTTAACGCAAGAATCGCATTACTTACGCTGTTGCCAGAGCCTAAACGATTAAACCGATTCAACATAACTAAGTATTTGCCTTTATTGTTTTATCTGGCACTTTTCCTTGGGATAATTAAAATAATTGCTACATCCTTTATTTAACATATGTTTGAAGATACAACTAAATTAGATAAATGAAGCAAATATGTAGCAATTATTGACGCAATACATTTCGGGAAACTCTGCATGCTTGGCTTTAAACTAGGAGGCGACCAGCCAACCAAACGTCAGGATGGCTGTACAAAAAAAAAATGTTATTTCTAAATATATATAGTATGTAGCAATTATTTATTAAATGTAGCAAATATAAGCAATTATATGTCATATGAAAGCTTTTTGCGTGTACTTTATTTCGTTCTATGGCAGTTAAGTTCAAATCCAGCGCGAAAATGTTTTTTTTTTTCGGGTTTTTTAAATCTTTTTTGTTTTGTTATAATGAGCTGTCAGTCAGTAGCTAGGATTATAGATTGCTTGTGTTTGACTAAAAATACACTAAACACATAGGCCATTTATTGCCCCGGAACATTTTATTTTATATTATGTTAGTTTTATATTTTTACGATCGATAAAGCTATGCTACTTAGCGGATAGGTTTTTTTACCTGCTGTAACAAAAATCTGTTTTGTGCCTGCGCGCATGCAAGACACAACCCACCCTTCCCCCGCCCTCTTACACCCATGCATGTAAGGACGGGATGATCATGTCTGTTCAGTCGTTGCTCGGACTTTATTTGCGCTCGGTGTACTTGTGTTAATCTCGGCTTTTATTACGACTTACTGATCCTGGCTTGTTATAGGACTCTGATATCAGTTTGTGTAAAGGATATTGTTGTTTAGTTTTATCTATCATTGTGACCCTGGCTAGCATATGGACATTGATTTAATTGAATTGTGACTGTTTGCATTGGCAGAAAATTGCTGTATTATGTGTTTGCGCTCGCGTGTTTTGCGGACAAGACGCCATATTTTAGGAGATGATCTACCTGCAATTCGTCCACAGTTTGCTGAATATGTTCAGCAGAACGCGTTGATCGAGGTACGTACCTTCCTATCAGTATAATATGCATTAACATTTCTATGTCATGTACCCAATATCGACCTAAAAATGTTAATAAATTAAAAAAGTTGGTGTATGAATAATGGTTTTACCTACTTATATTATTCAAACATACAACCTACTTTGAATTATTGGTCTGTAAAAGAAGAAATAATACAGAGTTATGAATAGACATAGTAATACTAGCTGGCCTGGTAGACGTTCTGTATTTTCTTGACTACATCACAACCTATCGGATCCTAACATAGCTTTGAACCATCGTCCTGACGAAAGAAATATATTGCGTGAATATACCTCAATCGTCCAAGTCAGAAAATACACGACCACTAACAATTACATCAACGATTATATACATATAACACGGTCAAAACATCTGTGCACCTCCCTGAAATGCAATGCCTCTGATTGATTCCCCTTCTCCACTCCACGCTCGCCCCGTCGTCATACATACCGTATTAGAGCGCTGATATTATGACGTCATCGATGCCAGGTGCACAGATATTTTGACCGGGTTGTAAATATAACAATATATGAAAATAATAATAGCTAACTACAAAAAAAATCTTTGTGACAAGAGTTCCGCATGACTTCTTGTGCTTTCAGCAAAAGTTGTATTATAATCTTTGCAGGTAGAATTCAATAACACACAACAAGTTTGTCACCGTTGTTGACAAAGAACTAACGCTGTTCTTATACAACGACCTGCGGAGGTCATCGATAATAATGCCATTGATGAACAAGGACTTGGGGAAAACATCCAAGATGATGATCTTGATCCATAAAAGACGCCATTATACAATACTACTGTACATGTGTCACGGGTAGACGCACTATCGGAAGTTGTGCCCATGTCATATCCATAATATGGTACTTGGGACTAGATAGACATGGGGATGGCTTCCATCGACCAGCAATACATTTAGACGATATTATTGTAGATGCATTTTAAAATCTGCCTAGTATAATAAGACTGATACGTTCTAAGACGCCGAGAGATAGTAGCTGTTAATGTTGAAATAAAATCGAACAAAAATAACTCGTTTTTTATTTATAAAGAACACCCACATCACATCACACCTGAAAAAGATTGTATAAGACCAAGTCGATATTTATCATTCTTTAATTAATTAATTAATTAATATTTTTTATTAAATGAAAAAAAAATGTGCTTTATTCGTATTTTCATTTAACGTACTAAAACGCCAATTTCGCGCTGGATTTGAACTTAGCTGCCATGGAATGAAATAAAGTACATGCCAAGAGCTTTCATATGACATAGGTTTCATCACTGTTGAACAATGTTGAAAAAGTGGGCCCAGTGTTCATACAAAAGTGCCCATGGTCCTTTAATAAAAACGTCCCGTCTTGGATCATCACAACCAATATTAATAGGTACTGCCTTTTTTCCGGGAACGGCCAGAAATATGCCCTGCCCTTGCATTGCAATCTTATATTTCAATAACAAAACCTTTAAGGAAAAATGATGATCTCTTTTGTTTAAAGAAACCCTACAATTCTATCACCCCGCAGACAACATTGAGCAGATGGATTAAATCATGTGTGTCAGAATGGCTGGTTGCCTGTGGCTTTGGTCTATGAGAGATGATTAGAAAATTGCTACATAATTCATCACTGTTGAACAATGTTGAAAAAGTGGGCCCAAAATGACGCATGGTCCTTTGGAATTTTAATTCGTATTTCGTTATTAAATACTTCTATATTTTTTATGTTAATTTTAGAAAATGTCTGCACTCTATGTGCAGTTGCCAGAGCAAGTAAAGTTATTAATTTCTTAGATATAATATTTTCTCTAAGTTAAGTGTCTCATTTGGGTACCAATTAGCCAAAAAGTTAAGGACTATGGATATGTCCCAAGTAGTGCTGTACTTCGGTAGTGGAGGACGTAGTCTGAAAATTCTCTGAACAAGCGTTTAATACAGTCGTCTTTACCTAATTCTTGACCAAGAACCAGGGCGCCAAGTCTATTAATGTACAAACGTTGCAATGGTCTCTTCATTGTGAGTTTTTGAAAGATTTGCGATACAAACACTGTCAAATACTCACAATCAATGGCGAGACCATTGCAACGTTTGTAAATTAGTAGACTTAGGCCCCTGGGCGAGAGCTGATCTACAATTATTTAATGTTCCATAATGAGCACCTGAATTATACAATTCTGTTAAAAAAATTATGCAATTGGAACTGAGGCTACATATAAATCAGTCTCGTTTATTTTACAGAAATTGAACCACTTTTTGAGGCACGTATCATATTGCTTTAGTGAGTTATCTGGCAGCGAGGCAATCATAAGAGATATAGAATCTGGTGGCACATATCTTTTTAGAAGGGACGTCCTGATAATATTCCGGCAACCAGGATAATTTTTAGTAATTTAACCTTTAGTATGATGGCTATTGGAGGGAAACTATAAAAATAAATAAATATTAGACCACGAGATTGTGAATGCGTCTATAACATACGCATCAGGGTCTCTATGCAATGACGCGTATTTTGAGCATTTTCTATTAACTCTACTGGCAAATAAGTCTATTTCTGGAACACCATAATTTCGTACGATCTTTTGAAAAGCGGTATGTGACAACTCCCACTCTATATTTGGGTCTGGGTGGACACGTCGCGATTCTGCATCTGCGATATGATTATCTGTCGAACTAATATATGACGCGAATACTACTAAATTACGTTCCTCACACCACTGCCACAATTCTCTAGTAATATTCGTGAGGTGAGGAAACTGAACACCTCCCATACGGTTAATGTATAAAATAGCGGTGGTGTTATCAATTCGTAATAGTATTTGGCAGTCGTGATACGACTTGGCAAACGTCTTATGTCCCAAAAATGCAGCTAAAATTTCTAAATAATTTATATGTCGCGACTTTTCACTGTAGGTCCACATCCCGCTCGCACGTTCATCCCCACAGGCTGCTCCCCACCCCGTAGTTGAGGCATCACTATAAATATCTAAACTGAAGTTATTCGTTTTTATTTTATTAAAAAGACTTTTCATAGCCTGAGCCCACCATTTGAGGTCAGGTATGATAGACTGCCGAATATTTATAAATTTTTCATAGTTGACATCGTCCTTTAATGTCCTTTATGTTCTGAAATTTACAGCGCTCCAGTTCCTTGGTGTAAAGCCAGCCATATTCAACGGCTGGGCAAGCAGAGGTGAGCAAACCCACTAAACGGGCGAATTCTCTGACTTTACAACGATTCATACAAATAATATATTAATTTCATTTTTTATTTTTAGGGAAATCTGTAGGCGGGACTACTAAACTTTTGAAGGAAATAAAAAAAAAACTGAAAAAAAAATACTGGAAAAGTATTCTTACCATAGGGTAAGAATACTTTTTCCAGTATTTACTATGAACCCTAGGGCCTTCAAAAGTTTAGTAGTATCTGATAAGTTTTTCAAGTATGGTTCAAAAGAGTTTGAAATAATTAAAGTATCATCTAAATAAATTGTCGATAAATGTCCGCAAGATCTAAGTAAACCAATCACTGGTTTCATGATTTTCGTGAAAACGAGAGGGGCAGTATTCAATCCAAAGGGTAAGACATTAAATTCATACAGTCTGTTTTCAATTTGAAAGCGAAGGTATTTTTTAAAATCAGTATGAATTCTGATAAAAAAATATGCGTCTTTTAGATCAATTGTACTCATAAAGCAATCCTTAGAAATAAGCAATGGCTGTACGTAGATCTTCAAGTTTAAAATGTGATGTATCAATAAACTTATTTAGCGCCTTTAGATTCAATATAAATCTTGATTTACCATTCGATTTTGGAACTAAAAATATAGGTGACAAGAATTGCCCAGCGCAGGGTTTACATTCTGCGATGGCTCCTATACTAAGCAGATCATCAATTGTTCTTTCAAATTGAGCTTTCTCAGAGATAGAGTTTTTTTGTTGGCATAATGGTCTGTTTCACAGGCCTTGAAAACGGAATTTGATAACCATCAATCCAAGATAAAATGTTTTTATCACACGTCAAAAGTGACCATTGGTCGTGAAAGTAAGATAGCCTACCAGCGTATTTACCAAGTCTATCGGCGGCGGCTGCGAATCCGATCTTGACGTGACGATTGTTTCGAAGAGTTGTCTTGATGACTCTTGTATGCAGGCTCCTTCGTCCTCTGATTCCCCCTCGGCCTGTGGCTCAGGGGAGGACCAAGCCAGTTTAAATTTCTCGTAAATATTTAAGTCCGTTGAACTAAAATGTTTTACTTCATATTAATAATGAAATAAATACGTAAATTTAGTGATTTAGATACTATTTATGCATATTTCATTATATCACATATATTTTGCTGATTTAAATTAGTGCTATTAAATTAACAGTTATAATAATTTACCGACTATTGCCGATAGTTGAAACCAAACGTAAAACAAGAGTTTAGGTTTACCAGTGTGGTCGATACCACACTGGTAAACCTAAACTTTAACTTTAACTTTTGACGAAGTGGACCGATTTTAATGAAATAAAGACTAAATGTCACCTCCAGATACGGACTATGACTATATTTCCAATCCTTTAAATCTCTTGAAAATAGCTACACAAAAATGTCAATATTTACATGTGAATTTTAAAATCATCCCCTATTTTAACCGCTTGAGGGATCGTTTTAGAAAAACGATGAAATACATAATTCATTATTTGTTACCAAAAGCATAAATTTGAATTTTCATATCCCTAACATAAGAAATAACACATTTCCCATAAAAACTTTCATTGCCTACATTCCCCGTTTAGGGATACTTTTGAGAAAAAAGTAGCCTATGTCCTTCCCCGGGATGCAATCTATCGCTCTGCCAAATTTTATCGAGATCAGTTCAGTGGTTTAGGCGTGAAAAGGTAACATACAGACAGACCGATAGTTACTTTCGAATCCTACTATCCTACTTCCTACTATCCTACTAATATTATAAACGCGAAAGTTTGTGAGGATGGATGGATGGATGGATGGATGTTTGTTACTCTTTGACGCAAAAACTACGGAGCAGATTTCGATGAAACTTCACAGTAATATAGCTTATATATCAGAATAACACATAGGCTACAATTTATAAAGATTTGTGTGACTTGGCTATAATATAACAATAAGTATCAAGTAAGTCGAAAAAAATCCTGCCCTCTGAGAGCTATCTTGGCGTGCGCTGCCTAAACCGTTACAGTTACACGAAGATAATGTACTATGGGAATAATTGTCTTAAACCGTTCTAAATAAAAGTCCGCGACAGCATATATCTGCCTTTTATGTGGAAGCCAATAAAGCCAAAATAGTGAGCCATAAATACATTTAAATTTGATACTTTTTTTACAATGCACATTTTAGAGTACTTACTCAATTCATATCAAAATGAATACCTTTATTGCTTTCGGTATTTAATGTAGATAAACTTTGTCTTTTACACAAAGCAATTTGGACGAATAGTTAAAAAGTTATCACGATAAGAATATAACATTGGAGCGCCATTAATGCCTACAGAGTCAGCGGCGGGCCGAGCGGGGGTGAAGGGGGCCCGGTCCAGGCAATGACGCGCCATCGCGGAGTGCGCGACCCGAAACCCGAACGCGGGCAATCAAACAGGGCAATACTATAAATTCACAGACCATTTGCCGTTGCCGTTGCCGACGTGATGACGTTTGCCTTCACGCGTCTGCTCGTCGGGCAGACGCGTGAAGGCAAACGTCGTTGATGGTTATGTTCATTTTGCTAACCTACAATAGGCATAATTATATTTTTTTTAATCTATCTATCTAAATATTATAAAGCTGAAGAGTTTGTTTGTTTCTTTGAACGCGCTAATCTCAAATTCAAATTCATTTATTTTGTGCACATAGGTTAGAAGATGTTAAAATATAGGTATTACAGAGTTCGTCTATGTCCCGCCGATAGGCATACAAAAATTCACAGTTTTCAAATAAAATTAAATCATGTCATTTATGTATTCACAATTAATTAGGTCTACAATTTATAATAATATCATGTCAATCAGGAACAGAACTATCAAAAAAACTAACTAACAAACTATAAAACAAAACAAAACTATTAAAAAAATATTTTTGTGTTGGATAGTCCATTTACCGAAGAAGGTTATAGGTTATTTATCATCACGCTACGACTAAGAGGAGCGGAGCATAACTGAAAAATGTTGCAAAAACGGGAAAAAATATTCCTTTTTGGGAGCTTCCGTTGCGTGCGCTGCGTAAACGGTTTATGTTACGCAAATATCATGGTATGATGGAATTGTTCCTCTTTAAAAGTTCAAAAAAAGTCCGCGACAGCATATGTCTATCTTTTAAGATTGACTCACTATAACCTTTTGATGGTAATCAAATTTGTTCGAAATTAATTCATTATTTGCGAAGGAGTTTTATCAACATAATATTAATCCTTATCTAAATAAATATGTTATTAATCACAAGTATTTAAATGTAAACAAAATTGTCCTTGACATCACTTGATTTCAATCACCATCATAAAGCTGACGAGTTTGTATGTTTGGTTGAACGCGCTAATCTCAGGAACTACTGGTTCGAATTGAAAAATTATTTTAGTGTTGGATAGCCCATTTATCGAGGAAGGCTATAGAACGCTACGATCATCGATTCAGAATACCCTAGATACACCGTCAACGCTTGAAATGTGTCTCGATAAAACTATGCTTAAATTACTTCTAAGCACAGTTGCGCTCTCAGTAACGCGCGCTTCGTTGTCGGGTGAATATGCCAAAGTGCTCCGTAAAAAAGTGCAAAAATAATACTTTAACCACGTTGAAAAGGGATGGCATATCGTATTTTCGGTAAGTACTAGATAATAGTTTTATGATGTAGTGAATTTGTGGCAAAATACGCCTTCGAACTCATTAAAAACATAATTTTTTTAAATTTATTTCGATACGTCTCTTCATTTGACGCTACGCAGTTGGCTTTTTCCCTCGCGCAGCACTCGTATTAAGTGGAAAGGAGATGGAAGATGTATAAAGTGGAACATAGTCAAATATTAAATGAATAGAGTCGCTTATTGTTTTTTTCTTTCTGCGGTATGTCAATAATATGGAATTAACATAGAATAACTATAGCCTGTCCGGAGATGAGCAAAATTTATTTGAATGGTGATTGGTGTTTTTTATATTATAGTTAAATAATATTATGTTTTTATTTATTATTCCAGATTTCCTAATAATGAAATTGAAAGGGAAAAATGGCGAAAAATTATAGCTAATGAGAGGAGTGAAGATTTTTTTAAGCAAATGATTCTATAAAAAAAATATATAGTGTGGTTCGCTCTTGTCACTTCTCAGAAAATGACATGTATTATACGAAGAAAGGCTTTCGGAAAGTAAAGAAAGGGGTTATTCCATGTATTGCAGTAAGTTTTTACATAAAATATTGTGACTACTGAGTACACAACATACGTACACATGTACGTATGTTGTGTACAATCTTTTTAAATTGTCTTAATAAATAAAATAAAAATAAGTTAATTTTAACCACCTCAACCTGTTTTATTTTAAGCATCTATACCCAAAGTCTCTAATTCAGATAATTTATGTAAAGAAAGTAATGTCAAGAAATGTCACTGTCAAAATGACAGGACAGTGGTACAAAACATTTTATCATAATTTTCTTTTGTAAATAATCATCTATGAAATTAGAGTGAATTAATTATAAGAACTATGCAAACAAAATACCGTTGCCAAACAATGCTTTATGTAGTGTGTCCGAGACACGGCCTATGATCGTCATAATCAGCCCTTTTAAGTCCACTGCTAGAAGTTACGTAGGCCTCCCAAAATCAATTTCTACTCGAAACAGCAGTACAAGTACGCACTTTGCATCGATAAGTTATCGAGATCACTAAGGTTTGCATTTTTATCGATCTTGTTAACGAATTTGGAAGTACGTAACACGTAAAAAGAGTAAGTACGGTACTTACTTTAACGATCGGTAGATAAACTCTAAAATTTTAACGAATTTAACGAAAACGCAAGTACGAAATGACATTTTGACAGTTGAGATCGCCAATTTACGTTGTCGAGCTCGGTAATTTATCGAAACCGTGTAATAGCCCGATAAGCATAGCGATCATTACTAATCATGGATTTAGGACTTATGAAGTTATGACTTTATTGCAGGGTGAATCGAATTTGACAATCGCGACTCCACGTGGTATTTTTTTTAGCTTCGCAACGTTGCACTTGTTTGCCCTATCTCATGATTTTTTTTAGAGCTGGAGGTGCGCAGGGGCGGGGCAGCCTCAACGTGTTTCATATGGAAATTTTCACTTTTAGTATGGAAAAAAAAAAAATATTACCTACATGTTGAGTATTACGGGTTTATGTGCTTCCTAAAGGGTGTCGAAATTTTCATTATTTTTGCGATAGGACGCACCATTTTCGAGATATAAGCAAAAGAAAAGAAAATATATTTATAGGATGTATCTATTCAAACACGAATCATGGAACCGATTTAAAAAAAAACTATAATTTAAAATTATTTGATAAAATATGATGATTAATTATCTAAATTCACCGCGCTCGTGCCGCCATTAGTCGCCGCGTCCGGGCGGGTCATTCATAGAATAAGTAAGTAAAGGTTTTTTTGCAAAATGTCTCAAGCAATTTTAAAATTATAAGCGTAGCTTAAATTACAGTGTAGCTTCTTTCAATTATGCCTTCATGGGCATAATTGAAAGAAGCTACACTGTAATTTATTGGTTACAATCCAAAAATGTATGAAAAAAAAAAAAATATTTTCTAAATATCTCGGACATTAGTCGTGCCACAGAAATCCCACCTTAAATGTTTTGTCTGTGGACGTCCTCAGTATTGCTATTTGACAAGCGATCCTTAACGACTCGAATCGGCCCACGATATTTCGATAAGACATCGAGATCGCTAGGGTTTGCGTTTTTATCAATCTTGTTCGTATTAGTACTTAATGATATGCTATGCTTATCGGGCTTTTACAAGGTGTCGATAAATTACCGAGCTTGACAGCGTAAATTGGCGATCTCAACTGTAAAATTGTCGTTTCGTGCATTTTCTTTAAATTCTTTAAAATTTTAGAGTTTATTTACCGATCATTATAGTAGAACTTACATACTTACGACATCGATTCGATTCGATAAAAACTCATTTTATCGAGAATAATTGTCAAATTTATCGAATCGAGTCCTACGTACTTGCACTGCAGTTTACAGCCGCTTTCATCCAAAATGTGGCTAGATATGCTACATACTCGTACAATATGAATCTATGAATGAGAGTTGTAACATTAGTGTTGTTGAAGATGTAAAAAATGTGAAAAGGTTTGGATCTCCTGCATTGTTACCAGTATCATAAAATATTTTATACCAGAAAATCTCCTTATTTTAATAACTTTGATTAATGCCGAAAATTTATAAAAATAATTACGGTATGATTATTTTTTTAATTATTACCTATTTCTTAAATTCAGTACTTAAATGAAAATGGCACCTTTTTTTTTTCGTCATTTTATGTGAGTTACCATTACGAAAATATTTTTTTTTGATATTTATCCCCTTTGTTTACATAAATTATCTGAATTTGAGACTTTGGGTATAGTTAGTACCTATTGAGTAAAATTTCAAGACAATTTTCAAGACCACTCCATTATCCTTCTGTTCCAAAGCAAACATTTTTTTACGATTGTCACGCGGCGTAAACTGAAATTGACTTAATAAGCATTAGCTTAAGGAATAGTATCGTTTAAAATTATCTTACCTACAGCTGAGAGCAATAAAATTTTACGACTTGCGCGATGGTCTAATTTTGTAATGTCATAACCGCCCATCGCGCGCACTCGAAACCACACCTTAATTCCATTCACATAAGGTTGTATGTAAGGAAAATTGAAATGTTCTTAAGTACATTATGTGTTTTAGATTTGCCTTAGTAGACGCACACACTTGTAACTTAGCGATGGGACACTTTTGCGACATGGATTTGTAGGTGATAGTGTATCTAGGGTATTCTAAATCGATGCCATTACAACATCAAATCTTCAAGATAATGAAGTAGGCAATGATTCCCGAACTTGTGTGACCATAGGAGTGAGAACATTGCCCACTGCAAAAACAGTGTTAGGGTTGGCACCCATTATAGTATTTTTAGTTAATATATTCTGCTAGAAGTCATTCATCACAAAAGAATAAATGAACAAAGTCGAGATACAAGGCAAAAACCAGGGGTACATTTTTTTTTAAATTGCTCAGGTACCTACTTAAACAGTGCAATAAAATCCACAGAGTGCTTTCTTAACTATTTATTACACTATATGTATAATTTATGATAATTGTAATCAATTTACATATCTTTATTTACACACAGTAGCAAAATGTAAAAACACCGCGCGAGTCGCCCGCGCGGCGCGGTTTCTCGACGCACGTCGACGTGTGACGTCACGGGGCACTGACGACTGCCGAGCGAGCGGCGCCAGCGACTCGCTAAATACATTCCAAAACATCTAACCGATATAAAATTCTGTATTTACACAAACCCCACACGAAGTGCCAGATGTAAGTTAGTATTCGACTATACGTAGTTGTAGTGCACTCTGCTCCCCCCCCCCCAACTCTCTCCCGTCCACTAGTGAAACGACCCGACCGTCGTACAAAGCTTTAACATCTAATTATATTAAAGCAAAGGCACCGTGGATAGTCCCATATTATATAAATGCAGCACATTTAGTATAAAATTAGCGAAGAATTCAACTTTATAATGAAGGAAAAAATTATGAATAGTTTACAACGCTTTGCCACAGAATATAAATGGACAGTAGCGAATCTAGGAAGAAACGTTCTCGACGGCACAGTCACATAGACGCGCGCATCTACGAGACATAAAAGTCCCCCTCGCGGTGCTCTCAGTCGCGGGTGCCGTGTTGAGACGAGTGGTCGTATTATATTAATATCTGTCGCCGCGGACCGTCCGCGATCTTTTAAAAAAATGGCACGAATGTATTGCGTATTAAACGGCTGTTTGAACTCGACTTCTTCAAAACCGGAGCTTTCGTTTTTTAAACTCCCAGGCTCCCTGCTGATCTTGAAAGGTAAGAATGATAATTAGGTATATTGTTATAATCAGAAAATTATGGTCCATGTGATCGATCATTATGAAATTCGTGAGTTTAGATTTTCTAACAAAATCTGACTATTTTTAATCGCGATTATAAAAAAATGGAATAAAATTAGTTGTCATGAAAAAAATAAAATACCTATATATATATTTTTTTTCTTTTCTTTTGCTTATAACTCAAAAATGGTGCGTCCTATCGCAAAAATAATGAAAATTTCGACCCCCTTTTAAAGTCCTCGTAAACCACTAAAACTCAACATATAGGTAATTTTTTTTTTCCATACAAAAAGTGAAAAATTCCATAAAAAAACACGTTGAGACTGCCACGCCACTGCGCGTCTTTGTCTCTAAAAAAATCATGGGGTAGGGCAAACAAGTAACTACAACGTTGCGAAGACAAAATAAAAAAAAAATACCACGAGGAGGCGTGGAGTGGCGATTGTCAAATTAGATTTTAGTTGTGTCAGTTATTTTTAAATTTAGAGAATATTGTTTGCAGAATAGCTTTAAGATTCCCATAGCCAAAAGCTTAGATCATATACTTGTCTAGATGACAACACAAATTGACGATGATGATGACACATTGACCGTACCGAACGGCCCAAATAAAGTCTACTATAATTGGTAGACTCACTTCTCACAAACGTCAGTGTCATTTGAATCACTTAAGGGTAACGTGCTCACGAAAAATAATTAATTATGCCGGTTTGTGCTGTCAAATTGTGTCGTAATTATGTGGGAAACCGTATAATAACACCAAGATCACTTTTCATCGGTAGGTTTTGTTATTTATTATATTAACCACTATTATTTTAAGAAAACACGATTTTTTATTCGTTATTTTGTAGGTTAGTCTGATTAGCCGGTGTTGTCAGTTTATTACTAGGGAGTTATGGCGAAACTATGGGAGACAAAATACCAATATCATTACTTCATCATTCTAAAAAAATAATAGTAAGATGTCACCATATTTATAAATCAGATAACGTAGCCCAGGCAATAAAATTAAAGAGAAAACTGTTCCGAAAACAAACACAAAGAGATGGGTTTTGGTTTATAAATTACTGTATTTTTTTTTTCATTGTATTTTTTGTTGTAACTAAATTAAATACAACAGTAATCTACAAAATAATTACTTTATTTAACCTATTTTGTTTAACTTTCATCTTATTAAATAATGGAGAAAGGGTAAGTTGATAATTAGGAATTGGAATGAATTTTCAGACAATTTTCGGGCGTCGTTTGTTTGCATTGCTCAATCTAGACAAATAAATAATCTAAGGCCAAAAGTAAAGAATTTTTGTGATAGTTTAGTTCGGTGTATAATAGAATCGGCACCAGTAACATTTAAATGTAAATTCAAGATGGCGGTTGCGAAAATTTTCAAATTTTTCGTCATGGGTATCGTTTTTATGGTTTTCGAGGGTGCTAAAGCCGATAATTTTCAATTTTATATTTTGACGAAAGAAAAAAATCGCATGAAGGGCGGTGTCGCATAACATGTAAGAACGCTTTTTCGCGTGACGATTTCTACCTGTCAATTCCTACCGCAAGCTGCGTTAAAAGAACTTTGTTCCAATAAAACACTTTTCAATTTTACAAACATTAAGAGTGCCAACCCTAACGGTCCAATGGAGCGTAGGTAATTATTTCTACAAATAGGCCTAGTTTCCCTACTGTCCATTTATATTCTGTGGCTTTGCGGTTCGGAGCGCACACAACTATTGTGAATATAATTACGACGATCACTATGATAATGTTAACCCAGAACTCTCTAGTAGGAACAACTTAATTATAGAACAAACGTTCAAGTGCAACAACATGAAGACGAAATATCAAACATAAGTATTGAACTGTTCACGTTCGGTGGTCAGCTTGATGTGCTGGCGACTGTACGAACGCAGGGGCGGTGTAAGCAGCGGGCGCGCTCGCGGCTGGTGCGAAGTTGTGTTCACGGTTCACGTCGAACTAGCGGCTCCGCCAGGTGATCAACCAGTTTCAAGTTGCGAGCGCAAGCTCCTGGCGGCCAATGTGAACACGAACTGGCCAAGATCACCGCGCCCGCCTCCGCCCCGCGTGTAGTACTTAGTGTGTTGTGAAACAATTCTATCGACTTTCTCAAAGGTCACTCATTCAAATAGACGGTTACGTACGGCTTTACATGTTGATATACAATTCTAGATGTGGAAGAAGAAATAAAGAATTATCTATCGCAATAACAATCACAATCGGCTACAAAATAATTTTGTAAACATTTATCAAATAAAGATGTACTTAAAAAATAACGTTTATAATTAACAAACAATAATTTAAGCCGGCCGCCGCGCGCCGGCGACGGCTGGTCTACTAACAGTAAATTAAGTAAATAAAGCTAATACATTGGATGCAGCTATTTGATCAATCATTAATTTTGAACTACCTACTTAATTTCAATGATAAAATAAAAACTTACAAATTCAATGTAAGATAATAAATAACGTTTTAATATTTTTAGTAAATAAATCTTCAATACTTTATAATATAAAGCTATAAATGAATAAAGAAATTAATTGTTTGGAATATAATAATATGTTGTAGCTGTATGTCACAGTATCACATTGCTTCGTGTTGTCTTGAACGACAATGTGTGTGACGTCATAAGACATGGGTGTAGAGTGCGGACACGGATCATGTTGAACGTGGCGAAGCGGGGAACTAACATGACGTAGGTACTGGACTTGTCAGGCTGAGGAACTTCCCTTGACAGGTAGCGCCGCCATGATGTTCACTATGATCCGAGTCGCAAGACAGGCGCGCTCGCGCGGCCCTCTCGCACACAAAACTATTTGTACAGGGATGGCGGATACACGAACATTGCACAAACATACGACGCCATGCGATCACCTCAAGCGTGCGACTGCTCTGCAGGAGAGGTTACAGTTGAATGTGAAGTGATCACGGGCGTTGCACACAGCTGACGCAGCCTCTAGTGACTGACACCTTACACAACGCGAATGACAGAACTACACAGCGTTAACATAACATCAAACTGATTAGTAAAAGCATCAAATTCGCTGCCAATATAATCTTCGATCATTCATTATAAATAATAAAAATATCTGACTTACAAATTAATCGCTCTGCGATTGGATAGGCTCTTTAACTTGCATCTACAAACATACAATTGTTTCTAAAACATTAACCATATTTTTTCCCATTTTTGAGAAAAAATCAGTGCTCAAATGTGCGCATTACATTGAATAAACATCGTTCGTGATTAACAAATAATCGAAGTTCGATAAAGTTCCTACTTTGCGTACATGCGAGAACAAAACTCGAAGGTAAAGTATGGAAATGGCCTAAAGTGAGAATGTTTCACCTGTATCGTTTAGTGTGGTGTCGTAATGAATCGCTATCCAGTACATGATCTGACTCAGTTCCTCTTGGAGGGCGGCACGAGGTGGTTGGGTAGCTCGGAGGGCAGGTCGTGTCCGTCGATCTTGACGTGGATGAGGTGCATGGCGAGCGCGAACTCGTCCTCGTCCAGGAAGCCGTCCTTGTCGATGTCCGACAACTTCCAGATCTTGCCTAGCACAGAGTTCGGCAGCTTGGACTTCACCATCTCCGTCTTGGCGGCTGTCGAAAAACCGCCAGGTCAACACGTGTATGTGCAGCGAACTGTGTCGGCAACGAATGCGGCTAGCACAGTGTGGGACGACTTGTAGCTACAACTACAGTAACCAGAACACGTAACCGACTATTGTGAAAAATCGGAACTAATACCTACTGAGTTAGCTAGTTTCTCATAACCATTTTCGTTGCCAACAGAGTTCCAGGATCAAAAAGGGGCGTTAACACATGAATAAAGCGCGATAAAATAAACAAGTGAAGCACAGTACCTACCTACATACAGTCGTTGAACAGTTTAGTAATAGTTTGGAAATGATCATGCAACGTGAAAGATTATATCGTGAGTAGAAGCGTGACGATAAAGAGGCGAGATAGCACGGTATTGGGAAACGATAGCGAATTAGATAGTTTAACACTCATGTCGAAACTGATGGCAAAATGTTTAATTTTACAGACGAGTAAAGGCTCCTCCTACAAACAGGCGCGATACAACGGCACAGCGTCGCGCGCGACGAGCGGTGCCGATGTGTCGCGTCGCGTGTCGCGCCTGTTTGTAGGAACCTTAACACTCTAGTAATACTAAACTAATAGTTGAGCTTAAGCTTACATGGCTAATACTATGACTAAGCCGGTATAATAAGAAGACAACACAAACATCAACTGATCACAATGAAGATTAGAACGAAATCAGAATTGAGCAATACTCGAATAATTTATAACTGGGCTAATACTTCTTGCATTCCTATACCTATAACATTTCTTAAAGTCCTACTAACTAATTACAAACATTGCGATTCTACGTAAAATATTAGTCCTAACATGACTTTCTACATTGGCATTGAACTTATGAGCTTCTCTGTTAAGTATTTGAGTATATGGACGACATTGTCGAGATAGAACAGCTGCGCGAACGACTGTATTCTGACGGTCTGCTGGTCCGGCCCGAAGGTCACCAGCTTCGCTTTGTCCAGCCAAGTGATCGGCGACCTATCCACGTAGAACTCGATGTATCTCTCGCCCGTCAGCGCATACACCATCGACACGAACACGAGCTCGGCTGTTATCAACAACGTCACTATGTTCAATGAGAGGAGGACTACGAACTTGACAGTAATAAACAACGATCCCAAGTAACCTGTGTTCCTGTCTGTAGCATTCGAGTCGTGCAGTGGCGAGTATTGTGACTCAGACCTACTATCGTCGTCGCTTTCGTCACTTTTATCGACATTACCAGCGTGCCGGTAGTCGGAATGAACTTTGGATCCTTCAGTTGTTTTAGTTTCGAACCCATCGTGCTGGTACTTAGATTGCCTGGACTCGCACCTATCGCCAGCTCCGTCAATAGCTAAAGTGTCGTTCAGACTGTGTATTGAGACTGCGGGTGACACACGCCCACTGATGCTCGCGATTTGTGCCTCGCGAGCATTCACAATGAACTGTGTGATCAATTTACAGTTTTCTGTAGCACTAGAGAGAGAATCTACGAGTTTCGTGAAGCTATCGTCATCGTTGTCTTTCTCGCTATCTTTCAGTCGCATGCATAGGTCGGTGATAAGGGAGCAGTTTTGTGTGGTCGAGAGCAGCGCCTCGAGGGCCTTGTCCACGACGAGGTGGCCGCGCAGGTGTGGGTGTGTGTTCAGTAGGAGTGAGAGGGTGCGAATGTCAGAGCGAGAGAGCTGCGTACCGGCGCCGGTGACCTTGCCGTCGATGGGGTTGAGCGACTGGAACAGCTGGTCGTATCGCGGCTTCTCCTTGCTGCAGATCCACTCGGGGTCGCCGTGGCCCGCGTCCACGCCCTCGCCGCGCCCGTAGCCGAACGGCGACACCTGGTCCTCTACGCCTTCAAACGCACCACCTGGAAATGTTACGGTCAGAAAATTAATGGTTTGATCAACTATAAGTTATACACTACAGCAATGCTCAAGTCAAAATACATAAAGATATCTGAGAAAGGTGTTTATCCCTTACGAAACGTGAAGTATCGCTTATGAAGTCTTCTTCACCAACAGCCTAGCGACTTGCGTTGCTTACATTGTAATATGTTGTATGTTTAACATAATGTGTTTGAACATGATTAACGTACACGATATGGGAAATACGTTAGTAATTAAGTAAAATGCCGAATCCACACACTTATCAACGAAGTAAGCTGGGGGCTAGACTACATCACAGCCGGAGGGCGCGGGCGCCTGGCGGTGTACCGAGTGTACACGACTACACGATGTAGCACCACAGAAGTGCAAACAGTCTTGTTGTTTATTATGTCAATTAAAGGTGAGGTTCCCCGAGCGTCGTAGGCATGTAACTCTTACCCCAGCCCCCGCAATGAGTAGCGATACGTAACAAATTACGATGCGCGAGAGACGCGCGCGCCAAACGCACCGCTCTCATGAGTTCACGAACTCGTCGCGACACAGAATAGAGCAATGCAGTAGATCAACTTGAATTGATTGATTAATATAAGTTTATTTTGTTTTTGATATGTAACATCTTTCTTCCTCTCTCTTTTCTGCAATATGTGGGAGTGATTTCGTGAAAAGGAACGGAAGTGTGTAACAGGAAGCCGGGGAAGCGCTTTGATTTGACCAATGAGCGCGTGTGGTGGTAGTTTTAGCCGTCAGATGGTACCAACCCCTTTTTTTATTTTTAAATGCGCATCAAACGAAAATTTGGTTGTACCACCTATAAATTAAAATCCTAGATGGCGGCTGCGAAATTTTTAAAATTTTGCATCATGGGTGGCGTTTTCATGGTGTTTGAGAGTGCTAGAGCTGAAAGTGAGATAAAAATAAAAATCCAAGATGGCGGCTGCGAAAATGTTCACATTTTTCATCATGGGTGTCGTTTTCATGGGTTTCGAGGGTGCTAAAGCCGATAGTGAGGTCAAAATAAAAATCCAAGATTGCGGCTGCAAAAATTTTCATATTTTTGTTCTTGGGTGTCGTTTTCATGGTTTTCGAGGGTGCTAGAGCCGATAGTGAGGTCAAAATAAAAATCCAAGATGGCGGCTGTGAAAATGTTCAATTTTCCATCGTGGGTGTGGTTTCCATGTAAACTAAATTTTGGTGATTTTTAGTCTAGTTTGGAGAATTTTGTGACAAGAGAATCGGCACCATTATCGGCTTTAGCACCCTCAAAAACCATGAGAACGACACCCATGATGAAAGATTTGAAAATTTTCGCAGCCGCCATGTCGGATTTAAATTATAGGTGACGCGCATTTAAAAATAAAAATAAAGTCCACCAACCCATCTGACGGCCAACTCGATCACCGCGCGCGACGAATAAAGGCTCCTACAAACAGGTGCGACACACGACGCGACAAAGAGACCGCTAGTCGCGCGGCACGTGGTGTCTATGTCACGTCGCGTGTCGCGCCTGTTTGTAGGAGCCTTCATTCGTCAAATCAAATAGCGCGCGAATCGAAGTCAAAATCGCTTGAACGGACTATAAAAAAGGTTGACTTAGTCAAATATTATTTCAAATGGAGTATAACTATACCCAAAGTCTCAAATTCAGATAATTTATGTAAACAAAGGGGATAACATATCAAAAAAATATCTTCGTAATGGTAATTCACATAAAATGGACCCTGTTAAGCAGAAAAGATCCAACCAACGTTTCATTAAACGTTGGTTGGATCTTTTCTGCTTAACAGGGTCCAAATGGCGAAAAAAAGGTTCCATTTTCTTGTAAGTACTGATTTTAAGAAATAATAATATTAAAAAAATCATACCGTAATTATTTTTATCTATTTTCGGTTTTAAACAAAGTTATTAAATAAAGGAGATTTTCTGGTATAAAATATTTTATGATACTGGTAACAATGCAGGAGAACCAAACATTTTCAATTTTTTTAAATCTTCAACAACACTCATATTACAACTCTCATTCGTAAATTCTTATTGTAAGTAGCATATCTAGCCACAATTTGGATGAAAACGGCTGTAAACTGTTTCGAGAGGAAATCGATTTTGGAAGGTTTACGTCTAGCAGTGGACTTAAAAGAGCTGATTATGACAATCATAGGCCGTGTCTCCGGCACACTACACAAAACATTGTTTGGCAATGGTATTTTGTTTGCATAGTTCTTATAATTAATTCACTTTAATTTTATAGATGATTAAAAGTATCGGGAATGGAATATTTCCACTGTTCCTGTCATATTAAAATCTTTTTAATTGAAAACTCCTTGGTTTTCAAAATCGAATACCATTTATTTATTTAAAAAAAGATTCTCGGTCTTGTCACAAGGTTTTGTCAAACTTGTTTAGTCGTTGAGAAAATGGAATTGACTCGAGAAAATTCAAGAGCGATGATTTATTATGACTTTCGAAGTGGTTTAACACAAAAACAGTGTGTTGACCGGATGATTTCTGCATTTGGTGATGAAGCCCCATCCAAAACCACAATTTATCGCTGGTTTGCTGAATTTCAACGTGGACGTGTCAAGCTCAGTGATGATCCCCGTCAAGGTCGTCCAAAAACTACAGTCACCCAAGAAAACGTTGATGCTGTGCGTAAGCTGATTGAGGAAGATCGACATGTGACATACCGCGAAATTCAGGCAACTTTAGACATTGGCATGAGTCAAATACAAATAATCTTGCATGAACAATTAGGTGTACAAAAGTTGTTTTCCCGATGGATACCGCATTCGCTCTGTGAAGAGCAAAAAGCGGCTCGCGTTACTTGGTGCGTCAGAACTCTCGAAAGATTCCACGCAGGATCCTCAAATGCTGTATACAACATCGTATCAGGTGACGAATCCTGGATATATGCGTACGAACCCGAAACAAAAACCAGTCACGAGTTTGGGTGTTCGAAAATGAGTTAAAGCCAACAAAAATTGTTCGTTCACGGAGTGTTGCAAAAAAAAAATGGTGGCCCCGTTTGTCTCCAAAGCCGGCCATGTTACGACTATTCCTGTTGAGGGACAAAGAACGGTTAATGCAGAATGGTATGCTAGCATTTGTTTGCCACAGGTCGTTTCTGAACTCCGTAAAGAGAACTGCAACCGCCGCATCATCCTCCATCACGACAATGCGAGTTCTCACATCGCGCACATAACAAAAGAGTTTTTAGAGCAAGAAAACATAGAATTATTAGACCATCCGCCGTACAGCTCCGACCTAAGCCCTAATGATTTCTATACTTTCCCTAAAATAAAGAATAAATTGCGTGGACAGCGATTTTCATCACCTGAAGAAGCTGTGGACGCCTACAAAACGGCCATTTTGGAGACCCCAACTTCCGAATGGAATGGTTGCTTCAATGATTGGTTCCATCGTATGGAAAAATGTGGCAAATTTCGCGGAGAATACTTCGAAAAGCAATAAATACATTTTTAAATAGTAATGTTGTGTCTCTTCCTTGATTCCCGAAATTTTCAGCCGTAAAATTATAGATAAAATGTTTTGAACCACTGTCCTGTCATTTTGACAGTGATATTTCTTGACATTACTTTGTTTACATAAATTATCTGAATTAGAGACTTTGAGTATACGTATAATATTACAACTATCTAAAAACTAAACTTTTTACAGGTATTATTATTATTTTACAAGTTAATTTGGGCTCAGCCGGTAACAGAACTCAGCGGGGGTGGCGGGTTCGCAAAAATTGGCGCATGTCCGACCTCCAACGCGTTCCGCTCGGGACTGAGCGGCGAGATGGCAGCGAGTCGCGAGTAAATTGTGCCGTGAACTTCGATAATTTTGGGTTTTAAAATATATTTTTTACGATATTAATAATGTTAAACCCGATAAACATTACATCATCCTATACCCAAAGTCTCTAATTCAGATAATTTATGTAAACAAAGTAATGTCAAGAAATGTCACTGTCAAAATGACAGGACAGTGGTGCAAAACATTTTATCATTAAATGTTTTTGTAAATAATCATCGATAAAATTAAAGTGAATTAGTTATAAGAACTATGCAAACAAAATACCGTTGCCAAACAATGTTTTTTGTAGTGTGTCGGAGACACGGTATATGATAGTCATAATCAGCTCTTTTAAGTCCACTGCTAGACGTAAACCTTCCAAAATCGATTTCCTCTCGAAACAGTTTACAGCCGTTTTCATCCAAAATGTGGCTAGATATGCTACTTACAATATGAATCTATTTATGAGAATTGTAATATTAGTGTTGTTGACGATGTAAAAAATGTGAAAATATTTAGATCTCCTGCATTGTTACCAGTATCATAAAATATTTTATACCAGAAAATCTCCTTTTATTAATAACTTTGTTTAAAACCGAAAATTTATAAAAATAATTACGGTATGATTATTTTTTAATTATTATTTCTTAAAATCAGTACTTAAAAGAAAATAGAACCTCTTTTTTCGCAATTTTATGTGAATTACCATTAAGAAGATATTTTTTTGTTGTGTTATCCCCTTTGTTTACATAAATTATCTGAATTTGAGACTTTGGGTATAGACGTTTATTTTGATGTGATTTTCAATACATAAAGTAGTATAATATTGAAATGAAATGAGATTTAATTTACAAAATAAGGGTATTTTTGGATTTTTTTTCTATCGAGTTAATTTTGTCCAATTATGTTACGAGTACCCGCCGTGCCTACAGATAGTCTCAAAAGCAACATATAATGTTTTCACGTGTTTAATCATTACCGTTTCTAAATAAAATGCCATCAAAATTACATTTCCTAGAGGTTAACTTGAAGAACCTCATCTTAATATAAACACGTAGTTACTCGCTCGCCAGTTTTAAAATCGGCCACCCACCCGACTCCGAAATATCGATGTTTTTATCGATTGGATAAATCGGAACTGTACATCTGTATCTTTCGATGTATCGGATGAAAACATCGATGTTTTGTAAACATCGAGTACCTAGTTTTTAGGGTTCCGTAGCCAAATGGAAAAAAACGGAACCCTTATAGATTCGTCATGTCTGTCTGTCCGCCCGTATGTCACAGCCACTTTTTTCCCCAAACTATAAGAACTATACTGTTGAAACTTGGTAAGTAGATGTATTCTGTGAACCGCATTAAGATTTTCACACAAAAATAGAAGCAAAAAAAAACAATTAATTTTGGGGGTTCCCCATACTTAGAACTGAAACTCATTTTTTTTTTAAATCAAATCCATACATGTGGGGTATCTATGGATAGGTCTTCAAAAGTGATATTGAGGTTTCTAATATCATTTTTTTTTCTAAACTGAATAGTTTGCGCGAGAGACACTTCCAAAGTGGTAAATTGTGTCCCCCCCCCTGAAACTTCTAAAATAAGAGAATGATAAAACTAAAAAAAATATATGATATATGTATATCATATATTTTTTTTAGTTTTATTATTCTTCATTCATTCTTCATTATATTTTTTAGGTTTACCATGTAAACTTCCACCGAAAATTGGTTTGAACAAGATCTAGTATGTAGTTTTTTTTTAATACGTCATAAATCGTAAACCGCAATTTACCTTTCATTCAATCAACTCAAATATAAAAATATAAAAAAAACATTTAATTTCATAAACATAAACCTTATGCTGTTTAGCTATTATAAGCCTATATGAGCTCGTATATACTTAGATCTAAATCCCATCATTAAGGTACCTAATTATAATGTTTACTTATCAATAACTTTTTTTTTTAAATACACTATTATTAAAACATTGACCAAAGTTACAACGAACTAGGTACAAGAACTTTTATATTATGTTACTTGCTGCTACGGAACCTCATGGACGAGTCCGACTCGCACTTGGCCGCTTTTTTTCTAACATTACATTACAAAGCTGTCATGTGAAAAGTGATACATCTCAAAACAGGTCATCTTTTCAGAGAGAACATTTTTGTATATGAATGACGGTTATGAAAAAAGCTAAATTCATTATTTTATTTAAGTTTAGATTTTAATCTAAGTATACGAGTACTAATATTATAAAGCTGAAGAGTTTGTTTGTTTGAACGGGCTAATCTCAGGAACTACTGTTTGGAATTGAAAAAATATTTTTGTGTTGGATAGTCCATTTATCGAGGAAGGTTATAGCCTATATAAAATCACGCTACGACCAAAAGGAGCGAAGCATGAATGAAAAATTTTGCAAAAACGGGAAAAAATATTCCGTTTTGAGAGCTTCCGTTCCGTGCGCTGCGTAAACGGTTTAAGTTACGCAAATATCATGTTCAAAGTTCTAAAAAGTCCGCGACAGCAATGTCTATATACTATCTACTCATTATAACCTTTTTTATGGTAATCAAATTTGTGCGAAATTAATACATTATTTGCGAAGTAGTTTTATCAACATAATAATATTAATCCTTATCGAAATAAATATGTTATTAATCACAAGTATTTAAATGTAAACGAAATTATCCTTGACGTCACTTGATTTCAATCAACATCTTAAAGCTGAAGAGTTTGTTTGTTTGGTAGAACGCGCTAATCTAAGGAACTACTGGTTCGAATTGAAAAATTATTTTAGTGTTGGATAGCCCATTTCGCACCCCCAGTGAGATAAAGGCGTAAGTAAGAATAAGTCACTTTTTTATTGCAGTTTCGTATAGCGCAGATAAAGATACACAATGCTCAATTGGTCCGTTAAGATCTGACGAAAAATTAAGCAATTATACCAAAAAAGACAATTGTCGCGTCACATAAGTTTTACATTTTTTAGAAAATATTAATTATTCTTTATACACGACAATTTGAGGTATCTGATATATTGTTGAAAAAAGGCCTGATTTTTTTTACTGTTTAATGGTATATAACAAAAGATCATAAGATCAAATGCTAAGTAGATATACCAGACCAGTTTTTTTGCTCTCCTGTAAAGTTAGTATATTCTTCTTACGCCTTTGTCGCACTGGGGGCGCGATTTATCAAGGAAGGCTTTATAACATCACGCTACGATCCTTAGGTTGCAAGCGAAAAGAACAAAAGTCAGAAATAACGCTAAGCGATAACGAAGTTATAGCGCGGGCGAGCGATGGAATGCGACGCGATGGGTGGGCCAAATTTCACGCGGACGAAGTCGCGGGCAGAAGCTAGTAATGTAATAAATCTGAAGTTTTTTTTTTCAAAATTAAGAATGTTGGCACTATGTACTGCGCGGCCGCTTTTATACAGCCATTCTAATTTGTTCGGTTAATCGTGAAACATTTCCTTTTTTTTCTTTTTTTTTTATTCTACTATGAGTTTGCTCTTGACTTTAGTCTAGGTCTGGATGACAGAGACAAAGTCTACGATGGAGTGAGCTTACCCAGAAGAAGCCTGTTCACTCTCACTTTGAATAGATTAGGGTTGTATGCGTTCGGAAACACAGACGCAGGCAGAGAGTTCCACTCCTTTGCTGCGCGCATTATAAAAGACGTTTGAAAACGCTTAGTGCGAGTTGGTGGAATATCAACTAGGTAGGGGTGGTAACTTGCAGTGCGTCTCCTATGGGTTTCTTCTTATATCTTTGTAGCTACAAGGATTTTTCAGCTGAAACTTTAAGGATAAGCAATTGAATAAAGGTACTAATTATTTGTCGAATCATAATTACCGTCACTTAATAATAAAATCAAAATAAAATAAATCGTAGTTGTATGTCATGCCGTTTGAGAGGTACAGCAATTTGTTAAACGTTACCCCAGCGGCATCTTTAATAACTCTGAAACCTCAAGACGCACAAATTTCACTTTTAGGACACAATTAGGTACAAGTCAAAGTATTTATTATTTTGGTGATATAACAGGTCTTACAGATATTTTATAGATACTCAAAAATCTACCCTTTATGGGCATACACATTATTAATTTAACAATATTAGAAATTACATAAGACATTATAAACGATACAATTCTAACAAATTCAATACAATTCTAATAAATCTTTAGATAGGAATATTACATTATAAATCATAAATACAGGATTAGTCACAGTAAATGTTGTCAACAAGAAATTCATCAATGGTATAGTAGCATTTGTCTATTATCGTTTAAATTGAGACAAGTTTAAATCTTTTATGTCATTTGGTAGCTTATTAAAAAAATTCGGAGCCATGCAAAGTATGCTCTTGTACATAAGGGCGGTTTTTGATCTTCTTAGGCATAATTCATGTCGGTATGTTGGTCTTATAGATCGATAACTTTGCTCTGAAGCTTTTTAAATAAGTCACCGTTTTTTTTTTACGAACAATGCGGTCTCGTAAATGTAAAGACAAGGCAGCGTGAGTATTTTGAGGGAAGTAAAATGTGGTTTGCAACTTTCTGTTGATTTAAGATTGCATATAGACCTAATGCACCTCTTTTAAGCTTTAAATATATCATGCTTTTCGCACAAATAGAAACAAAGAAAGAAAAAGTATTTATTGGGACTCATACCTACAGGAAGATCACATTTTAAACTAAACACACTCATAGTAACACTAATAAAAAATAAAATAAAAAACAAAAGTAAAATGAAAACAAAATCCTGTACGGGGCCAAAAGGCTCCTATCTCAGCATGATGCTGCGACATTTAAAAATAAGTGTCGCAGCGCTGGTATTCTGATAGGGCCCGCTGTGATGTCACGGACAGATACAGAAATAAAATAAAATAAATATTTAATAAAAATCATCATAATCCGCGTGTCAGTACCCGACGTAACAACAGTTACTTATCTATGCCTTTAGTGTCTGTGGCATGGCATCGCTTTGACAAGTAAAGAGACGCAAGCGCTGGCAATACGCTGCCATGGAGGGCACAAAGTTCTCCCAGAGAGTAGCGTGAAACCAATTTATTTAGCCCTTATCCGGTATCTACGCGTTGATCCTAGCTGAAATTGAAAAATGTAACTTGGACAAAACTCACTCAGACTCAACGTCCATAACATAACAATTATTATAGGCCAGCTCTGTGTACCTACGTCAAGGTTTTATTTAAAATTAATTTATCAGTATTATACAGACGGTATTGTTCAGACTCATGGCCGAATCTACAATGATACCTATTGAGCAAAATTAATGAAGCAATGTAAGGGGCGTACCGCCTTATCAATCAGTGATCCACAGTACAATATAACAAAATAATTGAAAAAAAAATTACGTATTAATTATTCAATCAGGCATTATGTTGATTTATTAAATGAAAACAAGAATATTCGGTTCTTGTTTCGTTTGCTTCATATGGATATAGATAACAAAAGAAAGATTTCCCTGCCTTGCCATATTTTTGATCACATTTGCTGATTTGCACGCCATCTTAAACGGCTACTATCCGCGACTTATCGCTAAGCTAACATACAGTAGGCAGATAAACGGCTTATTACATACAATAATGTCATACAGCGGCACTTCTATTTGAATTCATGACAATCGCTTAGAGTTCACCTTGCACTTCATTCAGCAAGTCAGAGAGCATTCATAGCGCTCGATAGTATCTCGGCCAGTCGGGAGGCACGAGTTACAAGGCCGGCAGCCCATTAAGCCAACAGTGAAATGAACAATTTCACTGTTGGCTTAATGGGCCGCTGGTGACTGTGGCTGGAGTAAGCGCACCTGCTCAAGCTGTTGCCTGTAACTGTGAAGATCAACATGCTTGGCTGTAAGGGTCATGTGGCGAGAGAAAGAGGCTGTAATTATACTTTTCGCAGATTGAAGGAACACTGAATCGTCACATCTGTTTGAGGCGCCTGCAATCTCCGGCGCCATCTGCCGGAGATTTTTTTTCTAAATCAGTAACAGGTAGTGGCGGACCCATGTAAGGAAAACGGATAATAAACGCTTTAGGGAAATTATCAAATCCACTATCGTATCCTCAATCCTATATCAAACAAAGGACGATATTCTAATTAAATTATTGCAGTGGCTGGTAAGATACACGAGCGTCTGTAGTAAATCATAGTTACTGCGAGGGTCATCGTTAATTGTCACGGCACATATCGTTTGCATAGCTACTGTCTTGTGAGGCAGGCCGTGTCCTCTCGTAGCAGGAGATACGACCCACATTACTAATAATATTGAGATTCGGAAACCATGTTGCGTTCATTTGAATCGATGCATCAAAGAATACCGAGCAAGGAGGAACCACAGGAGGACTAGAATTCGAATCCTGGCACAAGCTGGATTAAAGCAAAAATTGTTTCACTACAACCCCGTTCTTCAAACTTACGTAGGTACGTAGTTACAAAAGGATGACGTGGAATAGGAAGAAGATACATAATATTAACATGACTAGGTACACATAGTTATGAGAAAGAATTTGTTTATCCATACTATATATATAATTTATCCATACTAATATTATAAATGTGAAAGTAACTCTGTTACGTTTTCACGCCTAAACCGCTGAACCGATCGTCGTGAAATTTGGCAGAGATATAGCCTGGGACATGGAGAAGGACCTAGACTACTTTTTTACGCGATAACCTAAATCCACACGGGCGGAGCCGCGGGCAAAAGTGAGTGACAGACAGACAGAGTTAATTTCACATTTATAATATTAGTATGGATTGGAACGGGTGCAGCTAGTATTTCTATAAATACAGATTTGTTACGGTCGCGAAACATATTCAGATCAACACCTTGGTTTTTGAAAAGGGGCAGTTGGACAAGCTAGAAAGAGCTAGATTTAGCAATTTTGCCATCAAAAGAGGTGCTAGAAAGGGCTAAAAACATAGATACAAATGCAAAGGGTTAAACTGGGTTTTACTGTGCAGTCGACGATGAACACGTCGCCGTGTGTTGTTGCTGAGACAGTGTTGGCTGAACGAAGTGTGTATTTTTCAGCTAAAAGCGTTTCAAACGCTATTAAACACATGCAAAGAGGGAAATCGCCTGGTCACGACGGTCTCAGTATAGAACACTTTAAGTATGCTGGGGTACACTTACCAGGAGTGCTCAGTATGTTGTTTAATTTGTTTCTGACCCACTCTTATTTACCTGAGCCATTGATGCGTAAAATTGTGGTACCCATTGTAAAAAACAAGACAGGTGACGCGTCCGATAAAGTTAACTATCGACCCATCTCACTTGCGGCAATAACAGCAAAGGTGCGTGAAAGTCTATTAAATGGCAATCTCGTGAGGCACGCCGTTCTGCAGGACGCCCAGTTCGGTTTTAGAGCTGGTCTATCGACCGAGAGCGCCATACTCTGCCTCAAACATACTGTCCGGTACTACACAGAGAGAAGGACGCCGGTATACGCGTGTTTTCTCGACTTATCAAAAGCTTTTGATCTCGTAGCATATGACGTGCTATGGGAGAAGCTCGGAAGCACGGGTGTACCGAGGGAATGTACCTCCCTTCTCAAGTACTGGTACTTAAATCAGAGAAATCAGGTGAGATGGGCCGGTACTCTGTCGGAGGACTATAAATTGGAACGTGGGGTGAGACAAGGGGGGTTAAGCTCGCCATTATTATTTAATTTGTATGTGGATAAGCTAATTGGGCGGCTCAGTAGCACTCATGAGGACTGTTTCATCGATGACAAATGTCTTAACAATATTAGCTATGCAGACGACATGGTGCTGCCGAGCCCAACAATCAGCGGATTGAAGAATCTAGTGTCTCAGTGTGAGGCATTTGCAATGTCGCACGGGCTCAGATACAGCTCTAAAAAGAGTGAACTATTAGTATTTAGAGCAGGTGCATACTATCCTGCATATGTTCCTCCTGTCATCCTTAACGGTGCAGCCTTAAAAGTAGTGGACAGGTTTAAGTATCTGGGTCACATTGTAACAGGTGACCTTAAGGATGACGAGGACTTAGAGAGGGAGCGCAGGGCTTTGGCAGTAAGAGGTAATATGCTGGCTCGCAGGTTCGCACGTTGCACCATCAAGGTGAAAATAACACTTTTTAAGGCGTTCTGCCAGTCGTTCTACTCGAGTGGCCTGTGGGTGAAGCATACGCAGCGAACCTACAGAGCCATGCACACCCAGTATAATAACGTCTTTAGGTTGCTGTTGGGGCTGCCGTGGCGCTGCAGCGCGTCTGGTATGTTTGCGGAAGCGCGTACTGATGGCTTTGAAGCCATCATGCGCAAGAAAGCAAACTCCTTGCTGCACCGTTTACGAAGCAGAGGCAACAGCATCCTGAACGCTATTGCTGCCAGATTTGACTGCCCTTTCCAAAATCAGTGGATTAGGACAGCCATAGGCATCAGTTAGGTAAAGGCACTAACAATACTAACAAAATATTTTAGGTACAATTTTGTTACTAACACACATTCTTTGCTTTTATGTTGTTTTGTTTATTTACCTTATATGGAGATTATTGGAGATCTCTCTGAAATAAATAAATAATAATAATAATAATAACCCCCACCGCCGTATCTCTACGTTGACGTCGTGGTGGGGCTTGCGCGCTCCGAACTCTAGGTCTGTGCCGGTAGAGTTTACTTTCCCGGAACATGTCTAGGGTGAGGAGCCAGACCAAGAGAGATACAGAAACCTGCAGGGCAGCATGTGGCGAGCTGTTGGGCAGTTGCGACCCCACGGACCCTATCTTCCGGGAGAAGTCATGTTCCTCATCTCTGACTTGCCTTTATTGGCCGGCTGGAGTGAAAACTGACGAGGAACTGAGCTCCCACCTCATTCTTGCCTTTATTGGCCGGCTTGAGTGGAGATTCGCAAGAGCAAACGTGCTCGGAGGAAGGAAGTATTCCAGTAAGTGCTTGTAGGGATCTTGACCATCTTCCGGGCTCTGGGATTGTTCTGAGAGCCTTGGAATACCTCTCCACTCCTCGAGCACCTCAGGACATGTTGCCCCCTTATCGCTACGTCACTATGTGCTAGCGACCGTTTTCGGGGGCCCATTATTGAGTGTGCAAGTCACCCCCTGCCATTTTATCCGTGTATAATAAAACATTGATCAGGCAGGGGCCATAGTCCTTCCATATTTTTTTTTTGGGCTGGCAACACTGGTCGCCGGTCGTCAAAAAAACGATCTCTAGGCTAATTAATTTAGAAATTTATTAAAAAGTGTTTTTTTAAAGATAAATTAGTGTAATATAGTTGTACCTAGTTAGTAAGTAGTATATTCAGTGATTATACAGTGTTTTTTGTCGCGATAACTTCGCACAAAAAGGATTTTAAACCGGCTGTCAACTCGACCAAACCAACGGTGACGGATTTCAAATACATATCTTCAATCCCGGGGAGTATTTTGTTTTATTTATGTTATTCTGCATAATATTTACAGACCGTAGAACATCACAAAATACTGCTCAGGTCTCTGAGCTACGTCCAAAACACACTGGCACGGTTTATGTCTCCTTTTGCTTGACAATTAGTGGAAGCAAAATCGACGACGAAAACATTCGCTCAGACAATAAACACTACATAATTTACTATACACAAAACATAGGTTCATTAGGCCTTATTGATTACCTATTTTATTCTTACCTATCAAACCTGTAATGTGTCATAAACTTATATTGTCGATTAAGTTTTTTTTTGTCTTAAATAATAAAAGCAGTGCTTATTCCTTTTAACTTCATTTTTGTTTAACATTCTAAACTAATTCCTTATTAGCTACATCTTATTGTAATATCTTTGTTAACAATTTATTACCTATTTTTAATACAATTTTTTTCCCCTTCTACCTCCTACTAATCTAAATTTTAAAACATCTTTTTCTTACACTGTTATTTAGCTGCATATCTTCACACATTCCAGGTGACTGACAGTTCAAAGCAAAATGATGACCCGCAGTGCTACCATCAGGGAATTAGAAGCAAAATTACGAGCTACCTTAAAGGAGCTTGAGGCTTCTAAAGCTACATGCAAACAGCTGCTCCAGGAAAGGGAAGACAGTGAAGTGGAAGTGGAAAACATTATTTTTAAAAACACCTCCCTCAAAAATGAACTGTCTCACCTACATACACAACACCTGGACTTAACTGATCAGCACAGCCAACTACAACATCTGGTGTCAACATTTCAAGAGTGCAGTGACACCCACGAACTGGCTTTGCATCGAATTACTGAACTTGAACAAAAATTGTGTGAAGCCCAAAAGGCACTATCTCTCTCCGAGTGTATCAAGGTTAGCAAACAGGTTTCTAGCACTAGTAAACTTTTTAATGAGTTGGTAGGTAATAAGACAAAATCAGTGTGTGAGCCAGCTGTAACAATAGATTTGACTGGTGATGACACCATACCATTATGTCCTATTGTTATGAGTCACAATAAATTAAAGAAATATATTAAAATCAAGAAATTAATTAAACGGTCAAAGAGAACAATTAAAAAACAAAATCTCTTAAAATTTAATATTTCACTTAGAAAGGAACGTGTTGTCTTATCAAAAAGCTTAAATACAGTTTCTATTGAGTTAGATAAATGTAGGGAAAAATATGACACTGATATCCAGCTCCTCTATAATGAAATACTACACAAGGAGCACTTGCTGAAGGATATTTTTGAAAAATATGAGACTTCACAACAACAATTAAGTGACCGCTTGTTTGAGGCTGGGGAACTATTGGACTTGGTGAAGTGCAATGCTGAGAGGTATGAGTCTCTGACTAATAACCTTTCATGCAGCTGTGCCGACCAACCACTTCCTACTCAGCCTCAGCCAAACTTGCCCCCTCCGGTGTTGGCTCTTCCAGCAGAGATCTGTGCTAATACACAGAACAAATCAATTTTTTTTTGTGACGAATTAGGTTCAGGCTTTGGAAAAATATTACTTAATTACCTTAGCCATAGTTTTACCAATAATTGTTATCATAACATAAGTTTTAAGCAAATGATTAAAAGAATTGCAAACACAAACCTAAATAATTATTCTACAATGGTTTTGTTATTAGGTAATAGTACTGGTATTACCAGAAAGGACATAGTGGATGGTGTAGACACCTTATTAAAGTTAAATGTAGGAAAGCTGATGTTATGTGCTTTTCCCTACTCTAATTCTTTATCTGACGCTGAAAATAATTATATTTATAAGTTGAATAATACTATTAACAGGCTGACAAGTTGTCATAGTGACAAATTATTGTATTTTGACACTAACAAGTTTGTTAGTGGATTTAAGTTAACTCAGAGAACTTTATCTCTGTCTTGGGAATGTAGACATATGATTGCTATGTTGATAGCATATAATATTAATGAGGTTATAGCTAATATAACAGATTGTAGTATTAGAGACGAGTCTGTGTTGTCTAGTTATACTAACAACATAGTGATTAATTATGTATCATCATGTTGTACGAAGGAGGATCCACCTATAATACCAACATCATTGGAGGCCACTACCAGTCAGATAGGATATTCTCTACCTGCTGGAACTCATACGGGCATTATAGATTCTTCACTTGTAGTTGTGGAGGTCACTCCGGATAATTCTTTAAACTAGTTAGTAAGACAACAGAAGTTACTCCTTCAAATAACCAATTATTATTAGTGAATAATAAAAAGGTATCTTCTGGCCATGTAACACTTAAAAATAAAAAAACAAAGGGAGAGCAACATACTTTAAAATTATTTAATCAAAATATCCAAGGTTGCTCTTCCAAATTACTGGAAATTGAATTATTTTTGGAAAAAACTAAGTTTAATGTCATCTGTTTAACAGAACATTGGCTGAAAGATCATCAAGTAATGTCAATTAACTATGAAAATTATTGCATAGTCAGCCATTTCAGCCGAAAACGTATGATACACGGCGGATCATTAATATTGATTAAAAAATCGATTAAATCTAAAGAACGAAAAGACATCATTGAACTGTCTGTTGAACACACAATTGAATTGTCCTGTGTTGAGCTCGATAAGCATGTTATAGTATGCGTATACAGACCTCCAAGTTACCAGAATCTTGTTATGTTCGATTCTGTAATGGAAGATGTGTTAATGAAACTTAGTATTAGTAGTAAATCAGTAATCGTATGTGGTGATTTTAATATTAATTTATTAGAAAATAACTTGAATAGTGTCAGATTGTTAGGTCTTTTTAGGTCATTTGATTTGTCAAATGTTTTTATTGAACCAACCCGAGTCACAGCGTCTTCTGCCACTTGTATAGATAATATATTTTGTAATTGTGATTACTTACACAAACAAATCGTAAATAAGTTGCCATCGGATCACAGTGGACAAACAATAACATTTTGCTCTTACATGCCTTTACAAAAAATTCAAATAAGGTTTAGGCCAATTACATGTAAAAATTTAGAAAAATTAAATAATTCTTTGGCCAGTAAATTATGTCTTCAGAGTTTTAATAATGTATATGACCCAAATGAGTTCTACGCCGAGTTCTTTTCACTATTAAATACGCAATTTAATGACACATTTCCACTAAAGACTAAAAGTATTTATACAAAGTTCTTATTTAGTGATTGGGCAACTCCAGGTATTCGTAAAAGCAGGGAAAAGCTATTTGAACTTTATGGCCTAAAGCAACATATGAATAATACTAGCTTTCATAAATATGTTACAAAATATTCAAAAACATTTAAAAATGTATGCAAAATAGCTAAAGCTCTTTATATTAGCAATAAAATAAAATCAGCTGATGATAAAATAAAAACTACTTGGCAAATAATAAATAATGAAACAGGTAGGAAAAAACAGCAAAATACTGAATTTAATTTAGAGACTGCACATGGCCCCATCAACTCCGATGTAGAAATAGCTCAGGAATTTGAAAACTTTTTTGGTAATATTCCCTTTAAAACTACAGAAACTTTAAATTCCTCACCCGCGCTTTCTGCTGCTTTACTTAGAAAGAATGTAAAGGCATGCCCTTTGGAGTTCAGGTTTCAACACACAAACCCCCAGGCTGTTATAAAAGCTTTTAAAGATCTTAAAATTAAATCAACAGAAGATCTTTGGGGAATGTCTGTAAAAGTCTGTAGGTCTATTATCGAAACCATTGCGCCCTATTTAGCTTTCATATTTAACACCAGTGTAGACCAAGGAGTCTTTCCAGATCTCATGAAACACAGTAAAGTAGTTCCATTGTTCAAATCCGGTGATAGTAAGGAACCTAACAACTATAGGCCTGTGTCAATTCTTCCAGTTCTCAGTAAGGTGTTTGAAAAGTTGATACTCAATCAAATGTTACGTCACTTTAATAAAAACTCCATCTTTCATGAACAACAGTATGGTTTCACCAAGGGGCGTTGTACAACTGACGCCGGTGTCACCCTAATAAAGAACATTTTTAATGCTTGGGAAGAAGCACAAGATGCCATTGGAATCTTTTGCGACCTCTCTAAGGCGTTCGATTGCGTAAACCATGAGACACTTCTGCTGAAACTGGAGCACTACGGAATTAAGAATACCGCTCTTGATTTACTTAGATCATACCTGACGGATAGGAAGGTTAAAGTTCAGGTAAACGGCGTAAACTCATTAGGGTCTGAAATGAAAATGGGCGTTCCTCAAGGTTCGATATTGGGTCCATTCCTCTTTTTAGTTTACATTAACGACTTACCCCAATTACTTCAAAATCAACCGCAGATGGTGTTATTTGCAGATGACACATCATTGATTTTTAAAATAGATCGACGGTCACAAAAACTTGACGACGTGAATAACTCTATTCTTCAGGTCCAAAATTGGTTTACTGTAAATAATTTGGTACTAAATAATAAAAAAACCAAATGCATTCGATTTAAGTTACCTAATGTTAGAAGTAGCGAATGTGACATCATATTGAACGGAGAAAAACTGGAATTTATTAATCAAACGGTTTTCCTAGGAATCACGCTAGATGAGAAATTACAATGGGGACCTCATATAACATCTCTTGCGGGGCGGCTAAGCTCGGCCGCGTATGCTGTTCGAAAGATAAGACAGTTAACAGATATAGAAACCGCGCGTTTAGTTTATTTTAGCTACTTCCATAGCATTATGTCGTATGGCATTTTACTGTGGGGTCGGGCTGCCGACATTGAATCCATTTTTATTTTACAAAAGAGGGCTGTCAGAGCCATTTATAATCTACATCGCCGCGAATCTCTTAGAGAACTATTTAAAACGATTAATATAATGACGGTACCTTGCCAATTCATTTATGAAAATATTATGTATGTAAGAAAAAATCTACATATTTTTAATAAAATCAGTGATAGGCATAATTTTAATACTAGAAATAAAGATAAAATAGATCAACCATTTTTCAGATTATCTAAGGTACATACATCTTTTATGGGGTACTGTGTTAAATGTTACAATAAAATACCTTCTGATATATTACAATTAAATGAAAGAAAATTTAAAACTCATATTAAAAGTACACTTTGTAAACAAGCATATTACAAATTAGAGGATTATATCCAAGATAAGAATGCTTGGAAACATGCTGGTCCTGCTCCATAGGACAATTTAGAGTCTAGACAAAATCAAACTGGTTGCTAATTTAACTGTATAATTTATAATTTTTATGATATTAATTTTATTTTCTGTGATTAATATTTTAACTCACACACTGACTTATTATATGTTGTTTTTATTTTTTATTTTTTTTGGGAAATCATATACAATGTTTGTAAATATGTGAGCACCATGTACCTATCGCATTTATTAATTTTTCTGTTATTACTTCACTTTTCATTCTTTTTACCAATTGTGGTAAGTAATTTTGATGAATTTTTTTATATTTTTTATTTTTTTATTCTAGGTACATAGTCTTCACCTATAAATATTAATTAATGTATACAAACTATTGTTAACATTTTAAAAGAGTAAGTATGGAGTTTCTTGCCCATTCTTCTCCATACATAACTACATTTTGGAAGGCGCAACTAGAATCAATTAACTATTCATGTAATTTTTGACGTTCAAAAGTGCATCTTCGTGCCTATTTGAAATAAATTATTTGACTTTGACTTTGACATAATTTTTGGTAACCAGTCCATTTTAACCACCCAAACCCATAGTCCAATATCTTTGTTTTCCATATTCTGCAATAGTCCTACACCAACCGGGGGTTGTCCTTGGGTGCACTTGCATAGTGCGTACAGGGATAATCGTCGGTTGGTGCCTCATTTAATTAAAAAGCGTCTAACGGGCCTCTGCGAGTTGGCTTCGGCCCCTCGTACGCCTTCGAAAGGTCCGGGACCCCAGGGTCCCGAGATATGTAGACATATAAATAAAATAATAATAATAACCCCACCGCCGTATCTCTACGTTGACGTCGTGATGAGGCTTGCGCGCTCCGAACTCTAGGTCTGTGCCGGTAGAGTTTACTTTACCGAAACATGTCTAGGGTGAGGAGCCAGACCAAGAGAGATACAGAAACCCGCAGGGCAGCATGTGGCGAGCTGGTGGGCAGTTGCGACCCCACGGGCTCTATCTCCCGGGAGAAGTCATGTTCCTTATCTCTGGCTTGGCTTTATTGGTCGGCTGGAGTGAACACTGACGAGGAACTGAGCTCCCACCTCATTCTTGCCTTTATTGGCCGGCTTGAGTGGAGATTCGCAAGAGCAAACGTGCTCGGAGGAAGGAAGTATTCCAGTAAGTGCTTGTAGGGATCTTGACCATCTTCCGGGCTCTGGGATTGTTCAGAGAGCCGTGGAATACCTCTCCACTCCTCGAGTACCTCAGGATATGTTGCCCCCTTGTCGCTACGTCACTATGTGCTAGCGACCGTTTTCGGGGGCCCATTATTGAGTGTGCAAGTCACCCTCTGCCATTTTATCCGTGTATAATAAAACATTGATCAGGCAGGGGCCATAGTCCTTCCATAGTTTTAGGTATCCAGTCCATTTTAACCACCCAAACCCATAGTCCAATATCTTTGTTTCCATATCCTGCAATAGTCCTACACCAACCGGGGGTAATCCTTGGGTGCACTTGCACAGTGCGTACAGGGATAATCGTCGGTTGGTGCCTCATTTAATTAAAAAGCGTCTAACGGGCCTCTGCGAGTTGGCTTCGGCCCCTCGTATGCCTTCCAAAGGTCCGGGACCCCAGGGTCCCGAGATGTCTCAAAGAGACTTTCAATAATAATAACTGAGAGCCGTGGAATACCTCTCCACTCCTCGAGCACCTCAGGATATGTTGCCCTCTTGTCGCTGCGTCACTATGTGCTAGCGACCGTTTCCGGGGGCCCATTAATGAGTGTGCAAGTCACCCCCTGCCATTTTATCCATGCTGCCAATTTAAAGTCTTGAAGAATTTAACTTTTTAGTAGAACACGCATTAACGACATCTACTGAACTAAAATGACACTATTGTGAACTAAAGTAGGTTTGTGAGATAGTGTTTTTTTTAAGGTGGTTATTTTAGCACACTGAACTTAACTCGATACATTGTGAATAGATTAATAACTCCCAATGACCCAATCAAAGGTTAGGCTAATTAAAGTATTCAAAATGCGTTGTTAAATAGTGTAATAGTAGTGCTTTAGGTGGCACTATACTTAATTTATTGAACAAGAAACAATAATGATAAATATATATTCCTTTAAAAACAATTTATTCTTTAATATAATGTTTTTTTTTTTTTTTATGTCTACATAGCTTACAGTGTTTGTTTGATCGTTTTCCCATGCGTAATATTTTGACAGTATCACTTTGTACTCGATAGATGGCGTTGTTCTTTCAACGTCATTTTCTGAATCGCGGTGTCAAGATTTTCCGTGGAAGAATGACCCTCGCTCATGTATAAACCTAATTTTCCTCCTCAGGCCGCATCAGGCCGCCCAGATGAGGGGCCCATATTAATGGGCCACCGTATATCATCCGCGGTCAGGGGGCTACGCCCCGGTACCGCTAGCCACGCCCCCTTGCGGGGGCGTAGCGACATCTGAGTTCCTAATTTTCGAAGAGAAGAGAGTTCTGTGTCCTTGATCTAGACTTCTTCACTGTCGATATAATAAAAGTAGTAATGGGTCCTTGTCGAATTATTGACGGACGGACGAGATAGTTGGCTCATTGCGTTCTAGACTATTTTCATAGACGTAAAATAAAAAAATCGCTCTAAATAATTCGAAGACTGATTTGTGCAAGGAAGACTGTTTGAACCCAGGATGTAAAACGGGTTCATCGTCGCAGAACATGTGTTTCGTTCGTTTTGGGCTTAACACACCTGGTCTTCCAGCACACAATTTTTTTTTGGAGTCGGTGTTCGTATAATACTTCTCAGAAATGTAAGTCCTCCTAAACTTTGCAACGGCACTCGGCTCATAGTCACCAATCTCCAACACAACGTCATCGTAGCCGAAATCTTAACAGGTGCGACGCCGGTGATGTTGTTTTTATTCCCAGAATTCCCCTCATTCCCAATAATTTCCCGTTTAGCTTTAAACGTGTGCAATTCCCCGTCAGCCTATGTAACGCCATGACCATTAATAAAGCTCAGGGCCAATCATTGTCCGTTGCGGGGGTGGACCTTAGTATTGGTTGCTTTTCCCACGGCCAACTTTATGTAGCTGTTTCGCGTGTGAGGAACCCTTTTTTTTGGGTGGGAAATTATCCAATAACTTCTCCCGCTCTGGACGGAGCGGGAGGGCGTTTCAGACTTTTACTGATTAAAACCCACCCGTGTTCCTTCAGTTGCCTGTGTGCCAAGGCTAAGGTATCACTTTCGGACAACCCCACAACCCTGCCAGGCACCTGTCCCAGCGGACCCCGTCAGTGCGTGCTGACATCTCTTTGAGACGCGTGTGGAATACAACGCGCCGTCGGCCCGGGCCTGGTCCTTACCGGACGGCGAGCTGTCCATAGCTCGCCGTCCGCAAGCCCGCGCCTACGGTGGCCGGGAATCGGCTACCGATTCCCGCCGCCCAAGGCGTCTCCTGCGGCGACTAGGGGCGTCAGTGCGCACAGACTGCCGCTCCCTCATGCGTTCCGCCTCCTCCTTCGCGAGCATTACTGCTTCGCAAGAGGTGACTGCCTCCCATGGACTGTCGCTCCGGACCATGGCCTGGACCAGGGCTGGACGCGAGAGATCGCCGCCGCCGAGCGCCTGCGCGAGGACACGGCGGTGCTCTGTCCAATCCGGGCAGATTTCCACCGTATGCTCCACCGTGTCCTCCGGGCGATCCACACAGTGGTAACACCCGGGCGTTTCCTCCCGTCTTATCCTGAATAGGAACCTCCCGAAACACCCGTGTCCGGTGAGGACGTGTCAGGCGGAAGGTGAGGACGCCGTGGCGCCTCTCTAGCCACTCCTCAAAGAGGGGACTTATCGACAATTGTGGCGTGCTCAGCGCTGGGTTGCGACAATCGTACCCTCCATGTAGTCATGAGATCCCGCCGGAGCTCAGTCCGCTGTGCCGTGATTTCTCGCGGCGTACGCGAGCGGAGCGGGCGGAGTTACGCCCCGGCGTTTCGCCTCCTCGCGCCACTCCCATATGTGCGCAAGGACTTTTGCCTCCAGATCCCATTGTGGCAATTCGGCAAGGAGGCTCGCCGCCTCACCGGAGACCGTGTGGTTTCCCCGTACCAGCCTGATGGCCACGACCCTTTGGGACGCATTCATCCGGCGGGCAGGTCGCCGCCTCAGGGAACGCGCCCACACCGGTGCCCCGTAAAGGGCCATGTACCGCACGAACCCCGCATAGAGCCTCCGGTAGGAGGCGTTTGGACCCCCTAGGTTGGGCAGGAGCCGCTTCAAGGCAGCCCCGGCCCGGTCAAGCCTGGGAGCCAAACGTCGGAAATGCTCCACGAAGTTCCACCGGCTGTAGAGGACGAGTCCCAGGTACTTTCATCGTCGACTCGACTCCGATGTGAACCCCTCCTACCGTTACTTCAGAACTCGTCAGTCGCGCGTTCCGAGGACCATGAAAACACATGGCCTTGGACTTGTGCAAGGCCACTTCGAGTCCCAGTTGCCGGATCCTCTCGACGATTGTCGCAACGCAACGCGTCGCTAATTCGGCCGCCACCTGGTGCGATCCACCCTGCGCCAGGACCAGCGTGTCATCAGAATAGCAAACTACACTGACGCCGCTAGGTAGGTCGGCGCGCAGCATCCAGTCGTACCCGATATCCCACAGATGCGGCCCCAGGACCGATCCTTGTGGGACACCGCACGACATCTCTCGCCGGTTCCACTCTCCCTGGTGACCGGGGTATATGACAGCCCTGTCCGTCAAATAGGCCTCGACCACTTGACAGAGGTAGGTCGGCATCCGGTGATACCGGAGTGCCTCCCTGATGCAACTCCAGGGCAGGGTATTGAAGGAGCCCACGACGAGAAGACGACCCCACCCCGGGCCACAGCATCCCCCGTCGTGAGGGCTCGCACGCGCATAATGGCATCTACCGTGGAGCGCCCCCTGCGGAAACCAAACTGGCAACACTGCATACAACATGATACTGACCTGAAATGATTTCAATTTCGCAGGCTTTCGTCTTAATGTAATGTAACTTGAGCGAGTTACTTACAGGCAATTAGGCACATACCTAGCCATTATCAGCAACATAATACAGCAGCATAAATTACAACAAGCAAAGGGCATAACGAACACTTGTATAAAAAGTTTGTGATACAAAAAAAAAAACAATATATTGTTCTCATTAAAAAACAACAATCCACTCAATAATTGTAAAAGAAAGGCGAGGACATTATTGATTGCTGTGTCAGCGCTCAGCGGAGCGCACCGCGTGTTTTTATATGAGCCAAAGAAACAGTGGCATTGTTCTACACTTACTTGCGAATGTTCGCAATAGTTACTTCAAGGATTTAATATTACAATTATGTAGATGTAGGTCAGTATTTTGTTTAGTTAGTAAAAACTGCTACTGAGGTGACTGTCATGTCATCACTGTTTTTTCACTGCATGGGTGCCATTAGAGCGTCACGAAGTAATGACTAATGAATGACACACCGCGGAGCTAATTCCTAATAGAGCGATAAACCGCAAGTGAATCAATATGCCACTAAACAACTTTCATCACTCATTGTTATTCTAGCAGCGCTTCCATTTTTAACAGCGACTGGTTATTTGTTGAACCCACACCGTCGAAACTCGAAATCAAGACAAGAGGGACGCACGTGGGACACTGTTTAAAAGTAAAGAAATAAGATGCGGATGAGGAACAGATTAACAAGGTGTGTATCAGGAAGTACCTATGCCCACAGAGAGAAACCAGTTCCCGTGCCAAGACTCAGTATTTAAACAATAACTTGAGACTGTTGTATTTAGTTGCTTATCCTCCAAAACATTAGTTTAAATTTTCTTCAGGAAACTATTTGCTAATATTTATTAAACAATTCACTTCAAACAACCATGTTGAATTGGTAAGAAAATATGTATTGTACTGTACGTACATTATGTGTAAGATACAACGCGTAATTTATTATGTACTCGAGAGGTATTAAAACAAATGGCAGGACATGCCGGCGAGTGTTCTATATTTACATAGAGTAGGCAAGTAGTGGTATCAGTGCAATAAGTAGTCGTACCAGTGCAACAAATAAGTGCGAATGAGAAGAATAACTGCGATATCACATGTCGCCCACCACAGTGAAACAATAACAATTGTAATCGATTGTAATATTTTACATCATATTTTTACTATAGAAGACCCGAAAACCATCTAGCATGGGAAAACATCCCGTTACGAAACTGCTGCAAAATATCAAATGTCCGCATCTTCATTGTCAAATCAAACAAGGTGTTCAGGAAAACCGAGATTTTTTGTGGCATTGCTGCGGCTCGGGTGGCGTGACCAACATGGAGACTATACAATATCGACGAACTGACGGCAGTGTGCCCTCAGTACTGCCCACCCTTCATGCAGTACATAATGCATATTATTATACTAGCTTCTGCCCGCGACTTCGTCTGCGTGAAATTTCCGAACACGCTGTAACTTCGTTATCGCTTAGCGTTCTTTCTGACTTTTGTTCTTTCCGCTGGGTCCGTAAGGATCGTAGCGTTCTATAGCCTTCCTCGATTAATGGGCTATCCAACACTATAAAATAATTTTTCAATTCGAACCAGTAGTTCCTGAGATTAGCGCGTTCAACCAAACATAAAAACTCTTCAGCTTTATGATGGTGATTGAAATCAAGTGATGTCAAGGACAATTTTGTTTACATTTAAATACTTGTGATTAATAACATATTTATTTGGATAAGGATTAATATTATGTTGATAAAACTCCTTCGCAAATAATTAATTAATTTCGAACAAATTTGATTACCATCAAAAGGTTATAGTGAGTCAATCTTAAAAGATAGACATATGCTGTCGCGGACTTTTTTTGAACTTTTAAAGAGGAACAATTCCATCATACATGATATTTGCGTAACTTAAACCGTTTACGCAGCGCACGCAACGGAAGCTCCCAAAAAGGAATATTTTTTCCCGTTTTTGCAACATTTTTCAGTTATGCTCCGCTCCTCTTAGTCGTAGCGTGATGATAAATAACCTATAACCGTCCTCGGTAAATGGACTATCCAACACAAAAATATTTTTTTAATTACAACCAATAGTTCCTGAGATTAGCGCGTTCAAACCAAGTTCAAACAAACAAACAAACTTCAGCTTTATAATATTTAAATAGATAGATAAAAAATAATGAATTATGCCTATTGTAGGTTAGCAAAATGAACACAACCATCAACGACGTTTGCCTTCACGCGTCTGCCCGTGTCACAGACCATATAGTATTGCCCTGTTTGATTGCCCGCGTTCCGGTCGCGCACTCTGCGATGGCGCGTCATTGCCTGGACCGGGCCCCCTTCACCCCCGCTCAGCCCGCCGCCGACTCTGTAGGCATTAATGGCGCTCCATTCAGACTCAGGTCAATGTTATATTCTTATCGTGATAACTTTTTAACTATTCGTCCAAATTGCTTTGTATAAAAGACAAAGTTTATCTACATTAAATACCGAAAGCAATACTCGTAAAGGTATTCATTTTGATATGAATTGAGTAAGTACTCTAAAATGTGCATTGTAAAAAAAGTATCAAATTTAAATGTATTTATGGCTCACTATTTTGGCTTAATTGGCTTCCACATAAAAGGCAGATATATGCTGTCGCGGATTTTTATTTAGAACGGTTTAAGACAATTATTCCCATGGTACATTATCTTCGTGTAACTCTAACGGATTAGGCAGCGCACGCCAAGATAGCTCTCAGAGGGCAGGATTTTTTCGACTTACTTGATACTTATCGTTATACGAGTATTATAGCCAAGTCACACAAAATCTTTATAAATTGTAGCCTATGAGTTATTCTGATATATAAGCTATATTACTGTGAAGTTTCATCGAAATCTGCTCCATAGTTTTTGCGTCAAGGAGTAACAAACATCCATCCATCCATCCAGCCTCACAAACTTTCGCGTTTATAATATTAGTAGGAAGTAGGATTTTTATGTTTCGTAGACGATATCGTGATGGCAACTGGCGCAAGTGGGCCGTTCTCACGGCGACAAGTGACATCACTACCAATTGTATGTCGATGTGAAACCGGCGGAGTTGGTAATGCGGAGTGTATCACAACTCATTAAATAGTTAATGGCGCAGTATTCTAGATCGCGTTTCATGCGAGTGAAAGTGCAGAAACTGCGCCACACTCCGGTGGATGGCCGGCAGACGGCCCCTAGTGGCAACGAATCGATAATTACAATTACAACCAATCTCAACAACCGGCATTGCCCCATGAAAACTGCGACAACACATTGTCCACAAATCGGTACGTGTGTACCGATTTGTGGACAATGTGTTGTCGCAGTTTGTGTATCGGTTCCACTGCCCAGTGCGGCCAGCATATCGCATTCTGAAAATAATTTTATTGCAAAAATTAGGTCCAAATCGAAAATTAATTTCAGAATTTTTTGATTTGTGGCCCTTTTGTATTCAGTGAACGATGTGCGTATATCCTCGTTGTTCAGTGCTCCAAACGAAAATATCAACAGCGTCATGTTTAATTTTATATTAATCACTGTTTAGCCGAAATAGAATTAGAATTTTATTTATACCATTCCCCCTCTAAAAAGCTTATTTTATTCACTGAAAACAGTGAATAAAAAGAACTTTTAATCACTATTTTGGTGTTTGAATTTAGAACACATCAATATATACCTCCTTGCGAAAATAGGTACTCGATACAAACAATACTCCACGGCACGGTTGAAGCGATTAACTGCTGCGCTGCGTGTCGCGGGTTCCATTCCCGCACGGTGTATGACCTACAAGTAGTTGTTCCGGGTCTGGCTGTTTGTGTATGTGACTTTAAATGTTTGTAAACGCACCCACAATACAGAAGAAATTCCTAGTGAGGAGCAAAGTTAAAAAAAAAAAAAACTCCTTGTGCACTCCACGCCCTTCAACGTCCAAAGATGCCCCAGAGTTTCCTCCAGCAGAAAGTTCTGACCATCGACAGGAATTAAATATCGCTTTACAGGTTGACCATACTAATAATAATAATAATAGGAACGGGTCCCGCGGTACTAAGGAGCTACTCCTCATCGACATGGCCATAAGCCAACAGGTTCGTCGATCCCGCAAGGATCTGTCGACATGCTGGATAGATTATAAGAAGGCCTACGACTCGGTGCCACATACATGGCTCATGAGGGTGCTGGAGTTGTACAAGATTGATGCAACTCTACGCGCCTTCCTTGAGTCGTGTATGGGGCAATGGAGGACGGTCCTTCGTTATCCGGGATGTCGACGGATACAGGGGAGTGATGAGCCTGTATGGATTAAGCGGGGAATATTTCAGGGCGACAGTTTGAGTCCACTTTGGTTCTGCTTAGCCCTGAATCCTTTAAGCACACTGCTGGCGGATTCAGGTCTAGGCTATCGGTTGAGGAGAGGTGGTCAGGTCATATCTCACCTCCTATACATGGATGACTTGAAACTCTTTGCCCCTAACAAATTGCGACTGATAGAGCTACTGAAGGTAACTGAAACATTCAGTAGCGCCATCAGGATGGAATTTGGTGTGGACAAATGTGCAGTCATGCATGTAAAGCGAGGGGAGATTATGGAATCCGAGGGAATTCAACTCTCGGATTCCATACATCTTAGATCCCTCTCCTCATCCGAAAGCTATAAGTATTTGGGTATGTCAGAAGCGTTAAGCATCAACGTTGCTGACATGAAACAATCGTTGAAGGAACGCTTCTTTGGTCGCCTGAAGAAGCCTGAGAATAAGCCTTCTTTCAGGCGGAAACAAGGTGCGCGCCTTCAACGGTTGGGTCATGCCGGTTTTGATGTACTCTTTCGGCATACTCAAATGGACTCAGACCGAACTAGACGCCCTGGATAGGAGGGTCCGTATCCTGCTGACCGCAAACCGGATGCATCACCCACGATCATCAGTGATGAGACTGTACATCCCGCGGAAGTGCGGGGGTCGAGGCTTTTTAAATGCTAAGACCCTTCACAACCGCGAGGTGTGCAGTCTCAGGGAATATTTTTTAAAATCTGTAATGGGTGTGCACCGTGATGTGGTCGCAGTGGACAAGGGGCTCACCCCGCTCTCCATGGCTAAAGAGAACTGGCGCAAACCTGTGGTACTTACTATAGATGATCGCAGGGAGGTATGGCAAAGCAAGGAGCTTCACGGACGCTTCTATCGGGCTCTTCATGAGCCTGGTGTAGATTTCTTAGCGTCCGTATCCTGGCTACGTTTTGGTGACCTTTTCGGGGAAACTGAAGGTTTCGTCTGTGCAATTATGGACGAAGTTATCTTGACGAATAACTACCGGAGACATATTATGAAGGACGGGACGGTTGACGTGTGTCGGGCATGCCACCGTCCGGGTGAGTCCATCAGACATATTATTTCTGGTTGTTCTCGTCTGGCTAACGGCGAATACTTGCACAGGCATAACTAAGTAGCCAGGATTATTCACCGGCAAATTGCTTTGAAGTATAAACTTGTGAATTCTGAGGTACCGTATTACAAGTATGTGCCCGACCCAGTTCTCGAAAATGACCATTTCACGTTGTACTGGGATCGGTCTATCATTACTGATAGGACTATTGTCGCCAATAAACCTGATATAGTGGTGATAGATCGATTAGCGCGCCGCGCAAAGATAGTCGATGTTACCATTCCACATGATGAGAACCTCGTGAAAGCTGAGAAAGAGAAACAAATAAAGTATCTCGACTTAGCACACGAGGTTGTCGACATGTGGAATGTGAGCTCAGCTATCATTGTGCCGATTGTCGTAACGGCCAATGGCCTGATGGCCGAAAGCCTCAATCAACATCTATCGAGGCTTTCGTTAGGCGGTTGGATCAAGGGCCTGATTCAGAAGGCAGTACTCCTTGATACGGCTCGCATTGTGAGGAGGTTCCTGTCTCTGCAACCCTAACCACCGGTGGCTTGGACCCTGCTCCCGACACCGGCGGACCTCTATTTTTTATATCTTTTTTAAGAAATATTTAAAAATGTATTTCATATGGATCTAAAATTAAATAAATGTCATAATAATAATAAAAAGAAAATTATGTAAAGATTACAGGAAAAATAACACACTTTTTCAGAAATCATCAACAAAACTTACATTAGTTCCACTATCAGTCACGAGACGGCGCTAACCTAAAACTGCAATATTCTACACCGCAGTGTTAAAATTCTCTGACGAATATAGGCCTCGCCGATGAAAATTTAAAAAAAAATCACGGTTCACAACCAAAATGTCCACCTTCCTACCTACTCGCAGGTTGCTTTGGGTGAAGCACAGTTGCAGTTTTTTTTGGGCACAGAACTATTTAGGTACTTTTACGAATGAAGCTATATATTTTTTAATTTATTTTTTATTCTACTATGAGTTTGCTCTTGACTTTAGTCTAGGTCTGGATGACAGAGACAAAGTCTACGATGGAGTGAGCTTACCCAGAAGAAGCCTGTTCACTCTCACTTTGAATAGATTAGGGTTGTATGCGTTCGGAATCACAGCTATATATTATACTAGCTTCTGCCCGCGACTTCGTCCGCGTGAAATTTCTTGTTCCCCCGACCCACCCCGTCGCATCACATTGCTTGCCCGTGCTTTTACTTCGTTTTCGCATAAGCTTTCATTAAAAACTATCCAACACAAAAATTACAGTATTCACAGTATTTATACTAGTGTATAGCTATTTTGATTTTATGTATATATATTATTTTTTTTTTTTTTATATCATTTTTTTTTTTTTCTTCTACACTTACACACGTTGTCTACATCTCTATATCTACTTTCCTATCGCAGGTATGCTGGAAGAGATTTCATTAGAAATAAGCATCACCTTTGTACGTATTTTTCTGTTCCTTTCTTCTTGTCTGTTTATATGTGTGTACATAAATTGTTAAATAAATAAATAAATAAATATAAAAATAATTTTTCAATTCCAACCAGTGGTTCCTGAGATTAGCGCGTTCAAACAAACAAACAAACTCTTCAGCTTTATATATCTATAATATATAATATACTCTATACTTAATATATAAAGCTAAAGAGTTTGTTTGTTTGAACGCGCTAATCTCAGGAACCACTGGTTGGAATAGAAAAATTATTTTTGTGTTGGATAGTTCATTTATTGAGGAATATTATAGGCTATATAACATCACACTACAACCAAAAGGAGCGGAGCATAAATGAAAAATGTTGCAAAAACGGGAAAAATTATTGCTTTTTGAGAGCTTCCGTTGCGTGCGCTGCGTAAATGGTTTAAGTTACGCAAATGTCATGTATGATGCAATTGTTCCTCTTTAAATTTTCTAAAAAAATGTCCGCGACAGCATATGTCTATCTTTTAAGATTGACTCACTATAACCTTTTTTATGGGAATCAAATTTGTTCGAAATTAATGCATTATTTGCGAAGGAGTTTTCATAAACATGGTATTAATTCTTATCCAAATAAATACGTTATTCATCACAAGTATTTAATATTGAACAAAGTTGCCCTTACATCATTTAATTTCAATGAATATCTTAGGAGATACAACTGTTTTATAATAACTCCGCAGCAAAATAATGATCAACTCTGCGAGGTAGTCTATTCTAAAGCTGAAGAGTTAGTTTTTAGGGTTCCGTACCCAAAGTGTAAAATGGGACCCTATTACTAAAACTCCGCTGTCCGTCTGTCTGTCTGTCTGTCTGTCCGTCTGTCACCAGGCTGTATCTCATGAACCGTGATAGTTAAACAGTTGAAATTTTCACATATGATGTATTTCTGTTGCCGCTGTAACAACAAATACAAAAAAATAGAAAAAAATAATATTTAAGGGGGCTCCCATACAACGGACATGATTTTTTTGCCGTTTTTTTTGCTCCGCCCGCGTGGATGTCGGTTATCGCGTAAAAAAGTAGCCTATGTCCTTGTCTATATCCCAGGTCGATCGGTTCAGCGGTTTAGGCGTGAAAACGTAACATACATACAGACAGAGCTACTTTCACATTTATAATATTAGTATGGATAAAAGAAATAGAAATAGAAATAGGGACCTATTAGCTCAACCAGGTTTCAGACTGGCTAAAGTAGACTCATCTTTCATGGGGTACTGTTGAAAATGTTACAATAAAGTTCCTCCCCACATACTTCAACTGAATGAGACTAAATTTAAATCTTGTATAAAATGCACACTATGCAGGCAGGCATATTATAAGTTGGGGGATTACATCGCTGATAAAAATGCTTGGCTGAATGCTGGTCCTGCTCCACAACCTCAGCTAGTTAATTAACATTTGACAATCATGTTGGAGCTGCTGAAGATTGTAAACTATTTTTGCATTGTATAAACTCAATGTCCTTGAATTATATAATTGCATAGCACAGGTGTGAGTACTATGTACTATAGAGCTACCATTTACCGGGTAATATGTCTTTTATTGACTTGAATGTGCCCTGGCGGCTGAGAGTATGTCATGCTCACTCAAATGTCTCGCTGGTGGTGGCGTGTGTGTTGGATCATTAAGTTCCCTTCAAAATGGTTGAGCTAAATGGTGCTGATCCATGCGTCATGTTCGTGAACGGGCGCCGTCAGTTGGGACTGATCATCTCTTAGCTGCCACGGCTTATTTTAATTTTTGAATTGTTTCTATTACGGACGCTTCTAACGTGCACGTCTTTCTACATTGTTCTCACATGTATAACTTCAACATGAATGATGTAACCCATATTTTGTAACAATATTTTGTTTTAAAAGAGTGTCCATGGAGTTTCTTGTCCGTTCTTCTCCATAGGAACCTACTACGCTTTGGAATGGGCAACTAGCTTCATCTTTCTGACTGACCGACCCCTTGACAATTCAAAAGTGCCTGTAATTGGTTTATTTGAAATAAATGCTTTGAGTTTGAGTTTGATAGCTTTTGCCCGCGGCTCCGCCCGCGTGGATGTCGGTTATCGCGTAAAAAAGTAGCCTAAGTCCTTCTCCATATCCCAGGCTATATCTTTGCCAAATTTCATGACGATCGGTTCAGCGGTTTAGGCGTGAAAACGTAACATACAGACAGACAAATAGACAGACAGAGTTACTTTCACATTTATAATAAAAAATAAAATGGATGGTACGGAACCCTTCGTCACTTGGCCGGTTTTTTGTTTTTTGAACGCGCTAATCTCTGGAACTGCGAGTTGGATTTGAAAAAACCTTTTTGCATTTTACAGCCCAATTCTTGAGGAAGAATTACATTCCTATTAACTAGAACACCATTTTTTTTTTAATGAAAGTTAATGCGAAAACGTAGTAAAAGCACGGGCAGGCAATGTATTGCGACGGAGTGGGTGGGGGGAACAAGAAATTTAACGCGGACGAAGTCGCGGGCAGAAGCTAGTTAGTAATATTAGTAATATAATATAGAAGTATAGATGATAGTACGGAAGCATCGGTGCGGGAGTCCGACTCGCCCTTGACCGTTTATTTTTTTTAATTTTTTTGCTGTAGTGGTAATAGTTCAAGGAAATTATCAAATAACTTCTCCCGCTCTGGGCGGAGCGGGAGGGCGTGTCACACTTTACACACACGTGTTACTTCAGTTGCCTTTGTGCCAGGGCCACGGTATCCCTTTCGGACATACCCGCAACCCTGGCAGGCATCGATCCCAGCGGACCCCGTCAGTTCGTGCTGACATCTCTTTGAGGCGCGCGTGGAACATAACGCGCCGTCGACCCGGGCCTGGTCTTTACCGCACAGCGAGCTGCCCATTGCTCGCCATCCGCAAGCCCGCGCCTTTGGTGGCCGGGAATCGCCAATTGATTTCCGAGGCCCAGGGCGTCTCCTACGGCGGCTAGGAGCATGAAGGCGCACAGACTACCTCTCCCTCACGCGTTCCGCCTCCTCCTTCGCGCACATTACTGCTTCGCAGAAGGAGGTGACTGCCTCCCATGCACTCTCGCTCCGTACCATGGCCTGGACCAGGGCCGGACGCGAGAGATCGTCGCCACCGATCGCCTCCGTGAGGACATGGCGGTGATATACCCAAGCCGGGCAGACCTCCACCGTATGCTCTACCGTGTCCTCCAGGCGATCCACACAGTAGTAACACCCGAGCGTTTTCTCCCGCCTTATCCTGAACAGGAACCTCCCGAAAAAACCGTGTCCGGTGAGGACACCGTGGCGCCTCTCTAGCCACTTCTCAAAGAGGGGACTTATACTTGACGTCCCGTGTGTTTAAAATTACAATGCTATATTATATTATGGAGGTCGGAAATTATCCCACGGGAACGTACTGTCGGGATAAAAAGTATCCTATGTCCCATAACAATATGCAAAGTAACTTTAATAAAATAGGTATATATCGACACCTCCCGCGCATAAGGTCGTATGTTTAAATTTGTTATTTTTCAAGAGAGAGATTTTTAACGTCATCTTTGTGTTGATCAGCCGCAAAACATATGATAAGATTATTAGCGGGTTAGAAACTCGGTTTTTAGTGAAAATATATGTAGTTTTTAAGAATTTCTAGTATTTATAGGTATAATATTACATTATAGTACTAAAAGCTCATTTTACAAAAAAAAAAAAAAAATAAGACTTTTACGTGGGAGGTATCGATATCTTATGTAAACACATTTTTGTAAACAGCACACTAAGTGCAAAAGAAATTATTTTTGAAACCTAATGAACTAACTAAAAATAAGTCTTATTGAATACACTACTTATAAAAAAACAAATAAACCTACGAATTACTAAGGTCAATGTTAACGGAGACAACTTTTGAGATCGTGAAAGCAATTTACACTCGTCAACTACGATCAACGGAAGTTAGATTAAATTGATTAAAAACTCGATAGAGTAGAGATTTAGAAAACACTCGACCGATAAGCGAGACCTCCTGACATCGTAGTGCCTCGTACTAAAAAAAATCCGATCGTTCGAACCAGAACAGAACTTCGACCAGTTCGATCGATTATTTTTCCGAGAAATAAAATAAAAAAAGACAAATACATAAATAAAAAAAAAAACGAAAACAAAAAATACACAACGAAGCGAAGAGAAGAACCAATAAATTAAATCAAATTTTTCAAAAATCAACTATCGACGAACGGACAACGATTATTTTTAGTAGGAGTGGGCGTTGCAACGACGAACCGTTTTCAAAGAGTGTTTTGTGTTCTGCGACGATGAAACAGTTTTACGTCCTGGGTTCAAACAGTCTTCGTTGCACAAACCAGTCTTCGAATTATTTAGTGCGATTTTTTATTTTACGTCTATGAAAATACAGTCTAGAATGCCAACTATCTCGTCCGTCGCGTCGTCGTTCGTTCGTTTACAAAGCAGTCCTTGCAATAGAAAGTGTACTTTATGTCAATGAAATACAGTCGATAATGTATTACCTTACCTACCGGTTGTCAATACTGTCGTTCGTGTTGTGACGATCAAACCTGTTGATAGTTGTAAGAAACTGCAACTATTTCACTCGACGAAAACGCAATTAAGTTTCGTCGTCCGTCTTCAAACCAGTTGCAACGACGACCGTTAAGTTTCGTCGTCCGTCTTCAAACCAGTTGCACAGGTTGACCGTTTTTTGCAACTGTTTTCGTCGTTGGAAAAACGGTTGCGTTTCGTCCGTCGAAAACTCGACAACGACCCACCACTAATTTTTAGAAACGAATGACCAACTAAACACTAATACGTTGATGAATGAGGGTTACTATCCTTCGGAAAGTCTTATCACCGCGATTCAGAAAATCGCGTCATTTGTACAGCGCCATCTATCGAGCAAAACCTAAACTCTCTGTTCCAACCTGTTGCAAGTAGTGATAACTTTTGACGGAGTGGACCGATTTTAATTAAATAAAGACTAAATGTCACTTCCAGATACGGACTATGACTATATTTCCAATCCTTAAATCTCTTGAAAATAGTTACACAAAAATGTCAATATTACATGTGAATTTTAAAATCATCCCCTATTTTACCCGCTTGAGGGATCATTTCAGAAAAACTATGAAATACGTAATTCATTATTTGTTACTAAAAGCATAAATTTGAATTTTCATATCCCTAACTTAAGAAATAACAGATTTCCCATACAAACTTTCATCCCCTATATCCCCCCCTTTAGGGATATTTTTGAGACCAAAAGTAGCCTATGTCCTTCCCTGGGATGCAATCTATCGCTCTGCCAAATTTTATCGAAATCCGTTCAGTGGTTTAAGCGTGAAAAGGTAACATACAGACAGACAGACTTAATCAGTTTTTAATCAATTTAATCTAACTTCCGTTGATCGCAATTGACGAGTGTAAATTGCCTTCACGATCTCAAAAGTTGTCTCCATTGACGTTGTATATTATATTATACCTATAAATACTAGAAATTCTTAAAAACTATATTTTCATATTTTCACTAAAAACAGAGTTTCTAACCCGCTAATAGTCTTATCATATTATGTTTTGCGGCTGATCAACACAAAGATGACGTTAAAAATCTCTCTCTTGAATAATCTCAAATTTAAACATACGACCTTATGCGGGATATATACCTATTTTATTAAAATTACTTGGCATAGGTATTGTTATGGGACATAGGATACTTTTTATCCCGACAGTACGTTCCCGTGGGATAATTTCCGACCTCCACGCTGGCGAAGCCGCGGGCAAAAGCTAGTTTTCTATAAATTCTCTATTTACTATTAGCCTCCTCATTTTAAAGCTACCACTTAAGGGAAGAGCGTGACAGCTCCGACACAAGTACTATTGTAACTTAACGGGGCTGCCTCAATTTATGTATGACACAATGCTTAAGTTGAAATAAATATTTTTGTTTTTTGTATTTTTATCAGTGTTGTGCCATTAGTGTATATGCAGGAACATAGATCTTCAATAATTCACTAGAAAAGAGCTGTTGGACCTCGACACCGACCTGCAGACAGTCCAGGGAGGCTATGCTATTCTTAGATGGTAGGCTAATCAGGCGGTTATTACTCCTGGACAGGACCGGCCTGCGCCTGGTGACGGGGACCATCAAGGTACACTGCTCGCGGCTAAATAAACACTTCCACACAATAGGCATATCGGACAATCCTCTGTGTAGGGCTTGCATGGAGGCTGAGGAAACCGTCGTGCATGTGCTCTTTGAATGCACAGGCGTCACCCAGATTAAAACAGAAACCCTCGGGGCATCCAGATCTTTCATAGATGTTCTAAACAGACCGGGAGACGTTTCAATTATCAGTTGGGAGGGAAGTGGGCTGATTGGAATAACCACTGATGGCCGCCATGGTCAATGGTCCAACTGAAGGACTTAATGCGGAAACCAAACCCGTAAAGGGTTTTAGAATATGGAACTGTACGTCGCTTGCTCTCGCGTCACCAGTCCTGACTCTCTGTATATTTTGACTGCTGTGACCAAAACTACAAACGTATTCAGGGAAGTTTTATTAAAATGTGGCTGGTATTTTAGTATAATGTGTCGTCTTAAGACTTCCACGCGAACGTAGTCGTGGGCAGAAACTAGTCCAACATAAAACGCCACACAACTCATAACTGAAAGAAAACTTGATGCAACAAAAAAAAAAAAACGGTCGAATTGAGAAACCTTCTTTTTTTAAATCGGGTAAAAAGCAATAAACTCATGTGCAGACAATATCAAGAATCCGTTGTTGCAATAAGCAGTAGCCACCTCGCCACAGATGGCCGCGCATCCCGCAACGAATGCTGGTGGGACTGCCGTAATTTACCACGCCTGCCACTCAAATTGAAGACAGCCATTTGATATTTTTATTGCAAAGGTTGATGCCCCCCCCCCCCCTATTACACTTTCTAGTACAATCAGCACATAATATGAAAACGACGTAGGTATTTGTTTCCGGATACCCTGAAAGAAACAATACTTAGGATTTTTTACAAAACCTTGTAAATATTAATAAAACGTGTATCTAAATATGATTCCGTAATGGGTCAAGATAACTGCGATGTCATAGTCAAAGCAAACTTAGTTATCACGAGTTAACACTTTGCTTTTGGAGCCGTTGGACAAACAACAAATATTTAGTGTCCAATAGTAAAACGCTGTCGTCACGGACGAGGACACTAGGAAGCGACCTTGCTGTTATCACTGTCTCAGATTATGAATACGCAAACGTTTCAGGGGAAAAGAATAAGTGAAGAAACACCGTGTCGGTCCTTCTGATTAGATCATCTAAAGGCTCTGCACGTAGAATTAACTGAGAGCATTATTATATTGCACAAGTATAGCGAACGATAGTCGGAATCTCACGGGTTTGGGGCTCCCAATCTTGGGTATCGTTAGAACTTTAGAACACATATGTACTACGTAAGAACAGATAGGTACCTATAACGAAACAACAAACTCAAAAAAAAACAACGCGCAACGGCTTGTATCTATGTCCAATTCGTTCGGCCGATGTCTTTCCTTATTACGAAACGAAGTAATTTGGGTGATCCCCGGTGGCTCAAGGTCTGTCCAGCGCAGGATACCTGTATCCTCGCCGTAAGGAGGATGTGCATCCGCCGCCTCTGCCCACGCCTGCCTGCTCGCCTGCGTCTGACCGTTGCCTCATGGCACTTGGCCTCAAAACGCGCCACGACCTTGGTTGCCCACTGAAGGACGATTAATTGTATGAAGTACGAATGACGAGTCCCAAATCTTCCTTATTTGATGATTACCGACTGCTTTTATTTGGAAACTGGGCTTTTGACAGGAAACCGATTAGGTAATTCGATTTTGCATGGCTTGCATACTGATCCACCGCCCTCATTGCATGCATTTTTGCACTTTCAATCACAATCCGAGATTTGTGAAGGATAATGTAAGCCATTGTTTCATAAGTTTGAAAAATTCTCAGCATCGTAAATAACGCAATGAACGCGGCTGAACTGTCAAAGTGAAACCCATTGCTATCATCATTTGTCATTTTGTGTGTTATGCAATGTGGTTATGCGATTGACTTGTTCGGTTTATTAACGGTTCGATTCCCGCACGGAACATATATTTGTATGACCTACAAGTAGTTGTTCCGGGTCTGGCTGTTTGCGTATGTGAGTTTAAATGTTTGTAAACGCACCCACAATACAGGAGAAATTCCAACCAACGTTGCCAAAGTTTATAAAATAAAATAAAAATATCCAGCTGACTACATTTAATATTCGGGAAGTACGATTACGTAGAGTTTTACTGGACAGTTTCGTGACAACAGGACACTATCTAAAACCATATTTTTTTTTAACTATACCAAGCCCAGACGTATTTTAGATATAGATAATAACAATAAGGTACTCGTATCTTCAACTTAGCCCATGAAGTTGCAAAACTAATATTACAACATTGATGTATTAAAAGTGGTAGATTACTAAGAGACTAAGTGATGGCCCGTAGTTGGCACTCAGTCGCGCACGGGATATCGTTGATCAAACAGCTCCATAATTGCAGTTTTTTTTTTTGTGATAAATACGCATCAAAATAACTTCTTGTGCAGCTAAAAAGTGTTTTAATAAGACAAGATAGAAAAGACACACGGGATGATTACTTACCGCTCGTAAGTACAGCCAAAACTGCTAATTTGTTGAAAGTTATAATAATATTTAATGTTTGCTTTGCCATGTTTGTGCCACATGCAATGTCATTCTTATTCGTAAACATTCGGTCAACATTCGGCAGCTAAAGCGATTTCGCTCGCAAGACAGCGCCGTCTCCTATCTCTTTTTTTGTCTGTAGGTTTGCGACTGTGATCACATTGATCACAGATGTGTGAGTTTTGGTGCATGTAGTCGTGCGCCGAGCCCAAGTTTACCGATTGCGATGTTAGCGCGTAACATATCTTCCTCCTTTTAATATATCAATGTATTACAATCACATATCGTCAAATCACACGAGTCACGATAGAAAAGCCGGTCTACATTTCACGAGAACGTAATGTACCGTTGTACTAACTGTCGGCTTTCGTCGGTTAGATGCATTGTCAAGCAGAGCATAAAATAATGATGAGTTGTATTATAGCCGAGGGTTCTAAGGACAATGGCTGCATACAGTCACGCACACATGCGAGCCACGTCGGTCGCGAATATGCGCAGCGTCGAATCCATTATTACGATTATCATACACCATCGCGCCACACACTGGTTCCATTCTGGAAAATATGAGACTTAGGGTTCGAGGTTAGTAAATCGGCATGTTTTTTTTTTAATGAAAGGTCTTTTGATTTTGAACAACTTTTACGGGAACATTTTTTTTGTATGGAGCAAAATTGTTTTTTTTTTCAGATTTTTTCCAAAATCGCAGCACGGTTAAGAGGAAACCTAGAAGTAATTATAGAGGGCATTATCCTCGATAATTCATCCTAAGACATCATTTCAATATCTTTGTGACTTTTGGAGCTAGAGGCACTTCAAGGTTAATAGTTGAACTATTGGTTTCTAGTCGAAAATTCAACCATATTCGAAATGAAACCTAGCTTCTACTGTAGACAGTATGGTACTTAATAGGTTATCCTCAGATACCGACTGTATATCTTTGCCACTAAGAGCTTTGCACACAGGTTAAAAATCGAATTATTAGTTAGCTACTGAACTTTTAGAGTAATGTTCGCATAAAATGCCTTTTACTGATTAATTGGTCATGTTTACATTCCTTGGTATTACATGCCAGCAAGCGTTCACAAGATTTTGGTGCTGACGTCTGTCAACATTTTTCATTTATTCCTATTGGCATGATGTCAGAAGAAGCTTCAGAAGCCCGCAACACAGACTTTAGAAACACCAGAGAGAACCACTCCAGGAAAATAGGGAGAATCCAAACTAATCAAGACATCTTAAATTATTTTTTAATCAGCTCTGCTCTGATCCATATGTACATCACACACATAAAGCCAAAATTTGCAAAATTACAGAAAATACAGTTTTTCCCGGAAGTTGATGACCTAATTTTAGAAGACATTGTTTTGAAGAACTTGACGATGATGATGAAGGAGAAGTCTATATTGATATAGATCTCTATGTCTTCAGATCCCCTTGCTGGACAATATTTATTAATTTTTAACGTGTCATTCATCTTTATTATTATATTTATATTATAAGATTAAGTTAAAGTTTTGATTTCATATTTTTAAGATATTTTGACTGTAATTTAATGTGGTTGTTCTGATAAGTACTTAATAATAAGCTCATTAAATAATTCATTATTAATTTAATCTATCTGAAGTAATCTTATTAATTGTAAACTATGTAAGTATATTGTTCGTTAAATAAATCATTACCATAAAAAGGATTTTACTTTCATGTACCTAACCCATGACCAATTAATTATTCAATAAAAGGCATTTTATGCGAAAATTACTCAAAAAATTCAGTAGGAAACTAATAATTCGATTTTTAACTTTGAAGTGTCCAAAGCTCTTAAAGTGGCAAAGATATACAGTTCGTATCTGAGGATAACCTATTAAGTATCATACTTTCTACAGCAGAAGCTAGGTTTCATTTCGAATACCTATGGTTGAATTTTCGACTAGAAACCAATATTTAAACTATTAACCTTGAAGTGCCTCTAGCTCCAAAAGTCGCAAGATATTGAGATGGTGTCTAGTGATGAAATAACGAGAACAATGCCCTCTATAATTATTTCTAGGTTTCATCTTAACCGTGCTGCGATTATGGAAAAAATCGGCAAAAAACAATTTTGCTCCATACAAAAAAAAATAAACAATCTTTTTTTTAGCAAGTTATAGTGATCATTTAAAAAAAATGTACCCTTAAAAGTTGTTCAAAATCAAAAGGCCTGTCATGTTAAAAAAAATCATGCCGATTTACTAATCTCGAACCCTAAAGTCCCATATTTTCCAGAATAGAACCAGTGTGCGCCAGCGCAATCGCGATCACGAATCTGTTCGTGAGTTTGTCTCCGGGGAAACCGGAACTTGTTGTCGAATCGAAGCGTCAAATAAAACTGCTTTTTCTGTTAACTCGTTGTTCAGAAGCCCATTGCGTCAAGATTAAGGGATCAAAGACCTTATTGAACTTAGTGCACTTGGCAGTCTCTCAATCAAGTGCGCTGCGAGTGGTTATCGTAGCAGCGTGCCGCGCGTGCCCATCTACATTCTGCGCACGCGCGGCACACATCGTCCGCTTCCGAAGCTTATCAACACGAGCATCGATTTCATTTGTTTTGTTTTTGTGCCCCACAACACAACTACATATTATACTTTTTCAATACAGTTGTTAAACATGGCGTACTTTCGGAGGCTATAATTACACTGGTAAACAAAATTTAACTTTTTTTTTGTTTTATGAAGTTTCTAAACTGTATCTTAGTAATTTGAGTTCGCGGATTTCATATCTACCCTCAGTTTTTTTCTAGCAGCTCTAGTTTTTGTGATACAGGTATTTCTTAAAATTTCGTTACGCGGCTTACTAATATTTATATTTGTGCAAAAAATTATTAAATTCCATAAATATATCGATATGTCTACATTAAGAAGAACTTGCTTAAACGATCCTAATAGTTTTTGTGCTGTTTGTGGTGAATATATGTTTCGAGAATGTCGTTAAGAGGCCGTACAAAAAAAAATTGTGTCCTAGTTAAGGGGCCGTGCACAAAATCGACTGATTTTGATCAATTTTGTTCATTGGTTGTGAGAAAGTGAAAAATAATTTTAACAAAGTTTTTTTTATAAGTTATTAGTTAGTTTTTAGATAAGTTTTTTTTTGTTATTTTTATCTTGATTTCGTGATATTTTAGGTATTTTATTTAATTTTGCTTTTGAAAGTGTGATAATTTACTGACCCTATTTGTGTTAAAATAATGAGTAAACTTTTCTAATCACTTACATAACGTAAAACGTAAAATCTTGCCACCATACATATAAGCAACTCTACGAAAAATAGTGACTTATATTTCAAAAGGAAACAACCTGAATGGTAAAAAGTCTGTTTGTAGTGTTTAATTGTAATATAATACAGACTTTTTTTATTGTAATCTGTATACACAGATTTTTAAATCATAATTTTTAGTTATAAGGAGAATTTTATTCATAATTAAAAAAATATTATATATAAAAATATTGCGAGTTATCGCAAAGTTGATTCTGTGATTTTTACTGTGATTTTTATTCCTTAATAAATGACTGATTTTTATTTCAATTTTGTTTTTTTACCAATTAAAACCACCAGTCTTATATTATTTAGTGGGAGCAATAGACCCAAAAAAGAATTAATAAATTATTCCCATTCGTCCCCCCAAAAAATTTTGAGGGACCATCGGGAAAATAAATAACGAATTCCCGTTCGTCCCCCTCGGGGGGACGAAGTCGAGGGGACGAACGGGAATACACGAATTATTTGAGATTTGAAAATTCGTGTTCTTTGTTATGCATGTGGCTGAAAGGGATTTTTCAAATAAAGTATTCACGGTAAATCACTAATATTTGCAACAAGTTTTCCGAAAAATGACGCGAGACTGACATTTGATCATCATTCTACAAGAAACTACTTTTGATTTTGAACATTAAAAAAATATCATCAACATTATTATATGGTCTACTTGCATGTGGCGGAACCACTTTTTTCAACGTCCATACAAAATATAGCAGAAAAATAATATTGAAAAAACCTCTTTTTTGTTTTAAACCTCGTCAGTAATATATATTTTTCCTATTATTTAGCAAATCATATCTAGAAATTTAAAAATCACAAATTAGTCTTCAGCTATCCTTGAAATATAATCAAAATTTTATTTAATGATTATACAATATCTTCATTAAGTAAATTAATGGCGAAATAAACTATATTTTGGAGAGCACAAAAATTTTGAAACTATTAAAAGCTGCTGTGACTGACACGAATGGTTTAGCACCATGAAAACTGTACTTTTATAGTTACACAGACTTAATGTTTCGATTATTTCTAGTTTTCTCACAATAAGATAAGAAATTGCCAAAAAAGAGTTTTTTTCGTGCACGGACCCTTAAGTGCGTCTGACTTTATAAAAAAAACCGGCCAAGTGCGTGTCGGACTACGCACAATGAAGGGTTCCGTACTTGGAAAGAATTTATCCTAAGAACAAACTTAACATTGTACTTGGTAAACATAATCTCCCATACATTCCAACTGCACATGTAAGTTTGTACGCACAATATCGAGAGATTTACCATGTAATTTTAAGACCATAGACTTCTTATAGATTTTCCTGTAATCTATAAGTATAGAACTATTTTTTTGTATTTTTTTCAAAATTTTAGGGTCAGTAGTTTCGGAGATAAGGGGGGGGAATGGTAAATTTTCGCCTATTTTCACTTATAACTTAAAAAAAAAAAAAAAAAATTATGAATAAAATATATTTGAGACCCTCATAGTAAGCCTTTTCATTTGATATGTCACACGGTACAGTTTGCAAAACTTTTTTTAATTTTCTTGTTTCCCCCCCAAAACTTTCCTCAATATTATTAATTCATTTATTTACGATTCACGTTCGTATTTGGGTCACTCAAATTGATATGTATACCAAATTTCAACTTATTCGGTCCATTACATAGATAAGGGGGGGAATGGTAAATTTTCGTCTATTTTCACTTATAACTTTAAAAAAATATATTTTAAAATTATATAAAAAATATATTTGAGACCCTCATAGTAAACCCTTTTATTTGATATGTCACATGGTACAGTTTGCTTAACTATTTTTTTAAATTTCCTTGTTAGCCCCCCAAAACTGACCCGAATATTCTAAATTCATTTATTTACGGTTCATATCCGTGTTTGGGTCACTCAAATTGATATGTATACAAAATTTCACCTTAATCGGTCCATTACATTCGGAGCAAATTGGCTGTGATAGAGGGAGGGACAGACAGACAGACACACGAGTGATCCTATAAGGGTTCCGTTTTTTCTTTTGAGGTACGGAACCCTAAAAAGGCCTACCTGGACTTCTTTGGGAAGCCATCACAAGTGTTTAGTAAGCCATGGATCCCAAATTTTGTATGTGGTAGGTAGTTGCGTAACATTATTGCGTTTATGGTCTAGTAAAAAAAAGACCTACTTTGAAGTTCAAGAGTCTTATTAAAATTATAATTTGGCGTGAACCGACTAATCATCACGATGGCTGTTATTTTTGTGTTGTGAATATTACCGGAAATAAACCGAAAAAATCGTTCCAAATGGACTTGGAATCAGCTATTAGACTGGATTTAAAATAAGCTATTTGACCAATTCTAAATACCAGCGACGAACCTGTGGCTGATACGCAACCTAGGAAATAAAAAGTCTCCAGACTACATTCAATACATTGAGCAGCTCATGTTTCACTTTCAAAGACTAGGTTGTAACATGAGCACCAAGATGCACTTCCTCTTCAGCCAGTTAGACTGCTTCCCAGAAAATTTAGGCGGTTTAAGCGAAGAACAAAGAGAACGCTTTCATTAGGACATTCGCACGATGATTCGTCGTTGGAATGCAAATATGATGGCTGATTACTGATGGAGCATTCAAAAGAAGGCTGAAGTTTCGATTCCTGCAAGAAAATCTTATAAAAGAAAGTTTTTATATGCTAGATAAGAGAAAAAAAAAAAAAAAAACATTTTATAATTCGAGTATTTTTCGCAAAAAATGTAATATGTTAATATTTCAAAAACTAGAGCTGCTAGAGCAAAACTGACAACAGATTTGGAATCAGCGTGGCGGAATTATACAAAATCAGGTATGAAACTTCATAAAACAAAACTACTGCTTTTTTCCTGTGGCAACACTACAGCTAACAGCTGATTTGAATTTGTCCCTGTAATTTTAATTTTAAATAATAGATTTCCTTCTTAATAAGGCCTATTTCCAATTAATTAACTAATATAAAGCGTAATTTTGTGTTTTCGGTGTTAAATTTATATATTAAGTGCAAAATAGGTAAGTGTAAAACTTTCATTGTGATTCAGTGACAGTTACCGGCTCAAGCAATTGTTGCATTTTCATCTCGGTATCAGTTATATATTCAACACACTGATGCCATAGCAGCCCGGGACAGGTTCCAAATTGTTGTGGACGGGTTCAGCCAGTGTAGCAATGAGTATGAACAAGATCTTAATCACAAATATTTATTACAACAGCAGCTACATGAGGCTCAAAGTCAGATTGAACAATTTGAGACAACAAACCTTAACATCACTGCCTCGTTGAATCAAAGTCGTTTCAATGAATTGGTGCCTATAGCCCCATCAATGGTGTCTGCAATAAACCCCTCTTACACAATAGATTTAACAGGTCATGATGATTCAAAATCATGTAAATTAGTGAGGGTAGGTACTAGTAAAAATAAACTTAAAAAATACATAAAAATTAACAAATACATAGTTAAAACTAAGAAAATAGTCAAAAAACAAAAGTTTTTCATCAAAAATGTAAAACTTAATAGGGAAAGGTTCAATCTACTGAAACAATTAGATATGTATTCATTTAACTTAGAAAAACGTACTAGAAAAACCAAATTGACACAGAAGACTTGCAGTATGAACTTGACCAACTACAAGAGAAACTTACTTCTATGACCATCAAATATACAGCCTCTGAAAACCAAATGAGCTGGTGAGCACAAAAAAATGTGAACGTTGTCAACTACCATCTGTTGAACCCACACCAGATCATTCATTGACAATATGTGATACCACCATACCGCAGTCTTGTGCCAGTTTGCCAGTATCAATCACTAATTGTTTTCCTAAACAGAGTGTAAATAAAGAAATAGTTTTATTTTGTGATGAAATTGGAAAGGATCTAGGCCACTTGTTGACAAATAAGTATCCGGGACACTCAATAATGAATTACTGTATGCCTGGTTGTTCTTTATTTGACATAATGAAAAAAATTATAAAATGCAATTTGAACCAGGATACAATTCTAATAATTTTTGTTGGTAAAGGGGTAATGTGAATAAAGGAGAATTACTCCAATATTATAGTTCTTTATGCAACCTTAGTTTAAGAAAAATTGTGATGTTCACATTCCCATACAGCCAAAGTTTGCCACAGGAAGAAAACAACTTTAGATCTGAAATGAATATGACATTGCATAATTTGATGTTTAATAACGATTCATTCCATTTAATTGACACTAACAATTATGTTGGTAATCATTTATATTTGACAAAAGATAGATTTTTTATGGATAGGTACTATCTTTCAAAGTACTGTAAAAGACAGATAGCTGTGTCGCTATCATATTATTTTTCTATTACAGCCAAGAATTTGGCTAAACAAATTGCTTCTATTGAGCAATGCTATGACATGTTAAATAATTTAGCCAATAATTTGGTTTCAAAAATTGACATTGATAATAATTTAAATTAGAAATTAAGACAACAGAGGCAACCTCTAGCAATAATGTACAGAATTGCAAAAATAAAAGTTTAAAATCAGTAAATAGTATCAACCTGGTGCATCAAAAGATTCAAGGATTTATGAACAAAGATTTAGAAGTAGAATTATTTATGAATTGTAACAGTATTGATATTCTTTGTATAATTGAACATTGGCTTAAAAGCCACCAGTTCTTGTTCAATTTTAGTAATCACCAGGTTGGTAGTTCGTTCAGCAGAGTAAATGCTATACATGGTGGCTCATTAATTTTAGTAAATAACCAGCTTAAATTTAAAGACCGTAAAGATATTGTGAGCCTATCTGTTGAGCGGATAGTTGAAATAGCCTGTATAGAATTGGAGCAGTTTATTGTATTAAGTGTGTACAGACCTCCTTCAGGATTGTATGACTGCTTTGAAAAGGTAATGGATGAAGTGTTACACAAGATTTGTAACTCGAACAAGTCCATTATCACTTGCGGTGATTTTAATATTAATTTATTAGAAAATTCAGGTTCTTGTAGTAAAATAATAAGTCTTTTTCAGTCCTACAATCTTGTACACCTATTTTTGGAGCCCACAAGAATAACCCCTACTAGCGCCACATGCCTAGATAATATTTATACAGATATTATATCAAGCCACAAAGAAACTATAAATTTACTAGATTCTGATCATTGCGGGCAACGGATTACTATCCAAAACCAAAATAACAAAATGGCAAAAAAGGATATCACTGTTAACCCAAAAACTGCAAGTCGCTTGGAAGCTTTTAAAGTTAAACTCATTAATAAATTACCAGCTTTGTCTATTCACGCTGATCCTATTCATCTATATGATGATTTTTTTTATATATACTGTAAACAATTTCATTCCACGTTTATTCCCAAAACTATCTCGGTTAATAGTAACGCATCTTTCAGTGATTGGGCTACCATTGGTATTCATAAAAGTAGAACACGGCTTTATGAGCTGTATAATGAAAGGACTTGTGTAAATACAGCTGAATTTAATTTATATGTTAGAAATTATTCAAAATTATTTAAAAATGTTTGTTGTATGGCCAAGTCGCGTTATTTGAGTTCGAAGATTAAAAACAGTAGTAATGTTATTAAAACGACTTGGAATATTATTAATAGTGAAACGGGAAGGTCTAGCAACCGAAATACTGACTACAGCCTATCAATTAATGACAAAATAATAAAATCAGACTCACAAGTCGCCGCGGCCTTTGAAAATTTCTTTTCGGATATTCCCGTTTTCTTTGCTTAAGGAAAATGTTAATGTTTGCGATTCGGAATTTAATTTTGAACATTTTACCTGTAGAGATATAATTAAAACCTTTCACACTTTAAACGTAAAAAAGACTGCGGATCTGTGGGGTAATTCTGTAGAAGTTGCTAAGTCTATTATTGACATTGTAGCACCTACTTTAGCTCTTATCTTTAATAATTGTATCGACTGTGGGGAGTTTCCCGATCTTATGAAAAATAGTAAAATAATACCATTGTTTAAATCAGGTAGTACATCAGACCCCACAAATTATAGACCTATTTCAGTACTACCTACCTTTAGTAAAAATTTTGAGAAATTAATGTTAGACCAATTGCAAAGATTTTTTAATAAAAATAAATTATTACACAGTAAACAGTTCGGTTTTACAAGGGGTCGTTCAACTACTGATGTTGAACTTTTAGGACATATTTATAATGCATGGGAAGATAAATGTGATGCCTTGGGCATCTTTTGTGATTTGTCCAAGGCATTCGATTGTGTTCTTCATGAAACCTTAATCACGAAACTCCGCCACTACGGGATCCGGAACACCGCTCTGGATCTTCTTGCTTCATACTTGAGTAATAGGTTTCAGAGCGTTGACGTTAATGGGAAAAGATCTCCCGGATCTTAAGTAACGATGGGAGTCCCACAGGGCTCAATTCTTGGTCCTTTTTTGTTTCTTATTTATATTAATGACTTGCCTTACCTCATAAAGGATAATCATGAAATAGTGTTGTTTGCGGATGACACTTCACTTTTGTTTAAACTTAAATGTCAGGAGCTGGTTACTGACTATGTAAATAGCGCGATCTCAAAAGTAGTTCATTGGTTCAATGTTAATAATTTACTTCTTAATGAACAAAAAACCAAATGCATTAAGTTTACGCTACCTCACGTCAGGCAGGTGAAAAATAATGTGTTGATAAAGGGCGAAGAATTGAATCCTGAAGATAGCACAGTATTCTTGGGCTTAACTTTGGATGCTAAGCTTCTGTGGGGCCCACATATAGATAAATTGTCTAAGAAGCTGAGCTCCGCAGCATACGCCGTTAGAAAAATTCGTAATTTAACTGACATAGAGACAGCCCGTTTAGTGTACTTTAGTTATTTTCATAGTGTAATGTCGTACGGTATTCTGTTGTGGGGAAATGCCGCCGACATTCAGTCTATCTTTGTTTTGCAGAAAAGAGCTGTTCGATCAATTTATAAATTAAGTTCGAGACACTCTCTCAGAGAGAAATTTAAGGAAATTAATGTTATGACTGTGCCTTCTCAGTATATTTTTGAAAATCTTTTATATGCCCATATACCATAAAATTGTTTAAAAAATACAGTGATATCCATAATATAAATACTAGGAACAAACACATGTATGTTGTACCTAAAACACGGCTCAAGAAAATAGGTGGTTCGTTCAGATGTCAATGTATACGCTTTTATAATAAACTTCCAAGCCACGTTCAAGATCTAAGCATTAATAAATTCAAATCATTCATTATACGTAAGTTGTGCCAGAAAGCCTTTTATACCATTAAAGATTATATTGAGGACAAAAAGGCTTGGGATTGAGCTGCTCCAAATTTTATATATTGAAACTTTTTTTATTGTGATTGCTTTATCATTGACATGAATATTTACTTGTGAAGTATAATGTTATTATTTTAATTATTGTGAATGTGAAGACTATGTGGGTCTTTGTTTATTTTTATTTTTTTCTTCTCAGTATATATATATATATATTTTTTTTCTGATCATGGTATGGCAGTTTGAGTAATTTATGCGGCCTGCCCAAATGTCCTTTCTTTGGTATTGTTCGTCGAATCGTTGAGCTCCTTATGTTCTGAGTTGAGCTGCACGATTACTGACAAATGCGTGCACTGAATGGACAGGTCCACTCAATCTGTGTGGTTCTTTCTTCAAAAGACCATTTCAGACACCAGTCTACATGGTCTTCACATGATTTGACCAAGATTATGTCTGGACTTTAAAAGAGACTGACCTCTGAGTTTGTTTCGGTCTTTCTTCTCAGAGTAGTCAGATACGAAATGCCGACCTCATCTAGTTTTAAAATATGATTGACGTGTAAAAGTGTTTGTAAAAACCTACTTACAGAAATAAAATCATTTATCATTTATCACTGTTTACGTGTTATGATTCGAAAAACGAATTTTTTGAATAGGCATCTTTCTATTACGCGGTCGTGACTTTTGTTTACGAGCTCGATCATTTTAATAATAATAATAATAATTAGCGCGCCGCGCAATGATAGTTGATGTTACCATTCCACATGACGAGAACCTCGTGAAAGCTGAGAAAGAGAAACAAAAAAAGTATCTCGACTTAGCACACGAGGTTGTTGACATGTGGAATGTGAGCTCAGCTATCATTGTGCCGATTGTCGTGACGGCCAATGGCCTGATGGCCGAAAGCCTCGATCAACATCTCTCGAGGCTTTCGTTAGACGGTTGGATCAAGGGCCTGATTCAGAAGGCAGTACTCTTTGATACGGCTCGTATTGTGAGGAGGTTCCTGTCTCTGCAGCCCTAACCACCGGTGGCTTGGACCCTGCTCCCGACACCGGCGGACCACTATATTTTATATTTTTAAATGTTTTTTATATCTTTTTTTAAGAAATATTTAAAAATGTATTTTATATGAAAAAAATTGAATAAACGTCATAATAATAATAACCCCACCACCGTATCTCTACTTTGACGTCGTGGTGGGGCTTGCGCGCTCCAAACTCTAGGTCTGTGCCGGTAGAGTTTACTTTACCGTAACATATCTAGGATGAGGAGCCAGACCAAGACAGATACAGAAACCCGCAGGGCATGTGGCGAGCTGGTGGGCAGTTGCGACCCCACGGACCCCTATCTACCGGGAGAAGTCATGTTCCTCATCTCTGGCTTGCCTTTATTGGCCAGCTGGAGTGAATACTGACGAGGAACTGAGCTCCCACCTCATTCTTGCCTTTATTGGCTGGCTTGAGTGAAGATTCGCAAGAGCAAACGTGCTCGGAGGAAGGAAGTATTCCAGTAAGTGCTTGTAGGGATCTTGACCATCTTCCGGGCTCTGGGATTGTTCTGAGAGCCGTGGAATACCTCTTCACTCCTCGAGCACCTCAGGATATGTTGCCCCCTTGTCGCTACGTCACTATGTGCTAGCGACCGTTTTCGGGGGCCCATTATTGAGTGTGCAAGTCACCCCCTGCCATTTTATCCGTGTATAATAAAACATTGATCAGGCAGGGGCCATAGTCCTTCCATAGTTTTAGGTAACAAGTCCATTTTAACCACCCAAACCCATAGTCCAATATCTTTGTTTTCCATATCCTGCAATAGTCCTACACCAACCGGGGGTTGTCCTTGGGTGCACTTGCATAGTGCGTACAGGGATAATCGTCGGTTGTTGTCTCATTTAATTAAAAAGCGTCTAACGGGTCTCTGCGAAGTTGGCTTCGCCCCTCGTACGCCTTCCGAAGCACCGGGACCCCAGGGTCCCGAGATATGTAGACATCCATACTAATATTATAAATGTGAAAGTAATTCTGTCTGTCTGTCTGTATGTCTGTATGTTACCTTTTCACGCCTAAATCGCTGAACCGATCGTCATGAAATTTGGCAGAGATATAGCCTGGGATATGGAGAAGGACATAGGCTACTTTTTTACGCGATAACTGACATCCACGCGGGCGGAGCCGCGGGCAAAAGCTAGTATATAAATAAAATAATAATAATAATCATTTATTTCAGGAAGTTATTCCCATATCAAGCATTACAAATTATAGAATTAAACATATGGATTCATAATATATACATTAAAACATTACACATTAAAACATTATTCAATTTCATTAAATTTTATCATAATAAAAGATTAATCATTATTTAATAAAAGGTGATGAACTGGCATGCAGGTGCATCCATCTTTCCAACAACACCGAGTCCCACCGCTCAGACAATACGCTCAAGATACTGTTAGTGCTGCGTCTGAAGCAACTTAGTTCCTAATATGTAATAGCATAAAAGTCATCAGTGTGCGCCTGCGCGAACATCGTAGAAGCGCTGCAAAACCGCGGTAGCCCCAGCAGCACCCTGTAGCTCTACCATGAGCTTGCACAGCCAATACTCGCTAGCGTCTCCGTAAATAATATGTATGAAATACTGTACAACGCCCCTAGCGGTCACTGAAAGAATTAAAATGCGTACCATGAGCACTATAGATTTCGATAGGTAAGAAACCTAACGTAATCTATTCGATAGTCACTAACGTTTTTCAGCTGTCGCTATACAAAACGGCACCATGAGTCACTAATTTCACAGACGCTATCGAAAAATACGCTTACGATAGTAGTTACGTAACTCACTAGCATTTTGACGAGTGAAACGTAGTTTACAATAAAATTATAACCGATTTTGAGTCCCATTAAGTAGAAATAATGTCTGGAAGATATTATTTGGCATGGAATATGTTAGCGGCCGCTGAATTAGAAGACCATCGACGTGAACAACGTGAATTTCAAGCCAACATGAGAAAAATCAAATGGAATATCTATTTCATTGAAAATAAATATCAATCAACCAATAATAATAATTAGGGGGAAGCGCCAAGGTAGCCAGACCTTGGCGCTTCCCTCTAATTATTAAAATAATTTGATAGAAAGTAGGAACATACCTTTCCATGAAATCCACCATCAGTTGAAATTGTGCCACAAAGGTCCTCATTGTATTGTTATCTTTTAAACTTATTTAACTCCGCAAACCACACAACGTCAACAAACTCGATAATACAACAGTGACATACTTATTCATGTACATGACATTACTAATTATTACATATTCAACAACCACTAAATACCTTAAGTAGTTCACTAACCGCCAACCTTTCTATTTCGTCGGATCATTAACTGTACATTTTAAGTATATGCCTTCTCTCTTCTTATAACTTAGAAAGAAAGAAACAAAACGTATGGAGTGAAGTTAGCTAGACGACACGATCTATCGAGCTTACGTTAGCGCCCGCGTAAGACTCCGTAAAACTCATGGTGCAAGCATTATCGAAATCTATTCGATCCACGTTAATACGCTAGCGAGTTTAACGATAGCGAGTAAGTTTTCGATAACAACTCATGGTAGGGGTACTGAACGCATTGTTGTACTGTACGCGCATGGCACTGTATACTCGCTGCACATAGTTGGCCTATAGGCTGCACGTACAAAAAGACTGACTGGCTTTAAATAAATTTTGTTTTGCAGTTGAGTTTTAAAATAAGACAATTTAAAAAGTTTAGTAGCAAGGAGTTTTCATACATAGAATAAAATGGGATAGATTTTATACGAGGAAAAATGAATGAGACCGTACGTCTTAGCATTAAATTCTCAGAAGTCTTTTAAATGGTTGTTTAATATATTTAATTAGGTATCAGTTTTAATTTAATTATTTTCACATCAATATTTGTCAAAAATCGAATAGGCTGTAAAGTCTGTTGTTATTGTAAAAAAAAAAAACCTGTTGCAAAAACGCGCCATTTTCTGAAAATTTAAATTTTTCATATTTACCAAATTCTTTGATTTGTTTTTTACTATTTCGCACAACTGTATTGAAAAACGTCGTGTGATACACGGGTGTGGAGGTTATTGCAAACTCGTGTCATTAAAAACCCTCGCCTTCGGCTAGGGCTTGTTGTACAGCTCGTTTGCCTACTTCCCACCTTTGCACCTTTTAAACTAAAGTGTGACAGCGAAATTAAATTTGCATCCGTAAAAATGCCGAAACACATAGTACAAGTTACAACGGGACTCTGTATGAGTCTTCTGTACGCAAGTATGTAGGTACAGGACGTCCAATGTAATCGATTGGTGGATTGGTTGACAAAGGCGAAAAGAACAAACGAGCGATCCAATTTTGGTGTCTGTGAGTGCTTGAGTTGGTGTGTTGTGTCGTGATGTGAGCACAATGAGTCACCATTGAGCGACAAGTGGGTCGCTGGTGGTACAATGGATGTTGCTCAGCAGCGTCTCAATGGACGGCCACATCGGACGATGGTGATGTCACAGCGGATGCGGAACAATGGCCGCTACAATTAGTGTCGCGTGTGTGCGCTCGCGCGTCGGACGTAAACATTGAGCGTGCGCCATGCGTATACAAATTCGTGGATCCATCAAATTCACTGATTCGAAGCGATCAGTGATCTCACTAAATGAGCCATCCTGTTGGGGTGCTCAGCAGCTCTACCATGAGTTTGCACAGTCAATACTCGCTAGCGTCTCCGTAAATAATATGTATGAAATACTATACAGCGCCCCTAGCGGTCACTGAAAGAATTAAAATGCTTGAGTCCAATTAAGTAAAAATAATGTCTGGAAGATATTATTTGGCATGGAATATGTTAGCAGCCGCTGAATTAGAAGACCAACGACGTGAATAACGTGAATTGCAAGCCAACATGAGAAAAATAAAATGGAATATCTATTTCATTGAAAATAAATATCAATCAACCCTGGCTACCCTGGCGCTTCCCCCTAATTATTAAAATAAGTAGAAACATACCTTTCCATGAACTCCACCATCAGTTGAAATTGTGCCACACAGGGTCCTCATTGTATTGTTATCTTATAAACTTATTTAACTCCGCGAACCACACAACGTAAACTAACTCGATAATACAACAGTGACATATACTTATCTATATATATAAAAATGAATCCCTATTTCCCTTGGTCACGGCATCACGCGTGAACGGCTGGACCGATTTCGCTAATTATTTTTTTGTTGTGTTTGTTATTGTCAGGAGAAGGTTCTTACGTAAGAAAAATTTAAGAAAGTTAAAAAAAAAAAATGTAAGAAAACGACCATATTTACATTTTTATTGTAATAATAAGTAGGTAACTCTATCTTCTGCGTTTGACATAACGTGTCAGTCATCATTTGGTAGGTCTGAGAATAGATTTTATCAAAAAAAAAAAAAAAAATTGAAGGTTTTAGTTACGTAGGGTAGGGTAGGTAGGGTTGGTAGGGTAGGGTAGGGTAGGGTAGGGTAGGTAGGTGGGTAGGGTAGGGTAGGTAGGTAGTTTCCTTTGCGCGTAGACAAACTGCCACAGTCAAATAGCTTTTGACAGAACGAAGTCTGTCGGGTCAGCTAGTAACGAATACAAATTCAACAACCACTAAATACCTTAAGTAGTTCACTAACTGGCAACCTTTCTATTTAGTCGGATCATTGACTGTGTAGCGAGTACATTTAGAGTATATGCCTTCTCTCTTCTTATTACTTAGAAAGAAAGAAACAAAACTTATGGAGTGAAGTTAGCTAGACGACACGATCTATCGAGCTTACGTTAGCGCCCGCGTAAGACTCCGTAAAACTCATGGTGCAAGCATTATCGAAATCTATTCGATCCACGTTAATACGCTAGCGAGTTTAACGATAGCGAGTAAGTTTTCGATAACAACTCATGGTAGGGGTACAGTACTCACATACCGATAAGCCGAAGTTCTTCTCAAGTATTGAGAGCGTTCTTTGATTAGGGTGTTAGTACTTCTCGTTGCCAAAATCACTATCAATACTGACTGAAAACTGACTTGTCACTCCCGCAGGCTCGCCTTATTCTACAAAACCCTTAAATTTTTTACATTTATGAGAGAAGATTGTTTTGGTTACATTCAACGTCAAAACAAAATCTCTGAAGAATTTAAGTTAATACTGATGGGTAGAGAGAGAGCTTTTATCGTTTGCTCAACTTTTATTTGCCTAACGATCAAATATGATTGTGAACGCGTTAATTATGTGGAAACCGATAACTGCGTGAACGTTACATAACGTGGCCGGCAAACTTGCGAGGAAGCGGCGGTGCTGCACCTGCGCCGGCGTCGATTTGCGACACTTCCCCGCGAACACACGCGATGTGTCCACGATGCGCTTATCGGGCGCTAATCTAGCATTTCTTGGAGTTTAATGAACTATAATAAAAATTGATCTAGTTACACAAGCGAATTAATAGCCCAATACAGACTATGACTTGCTTACACAGTTTCACGCAAACACGCAAACGCAAGCGAATACTTTTCCGGACCACGGTGTCTGTAATGCATGTCGCATGATGTACTTATTCGTAACCTAAACTGCGCCTAAACTAAGCCTCAAGGTACAATTTATAATTATTAGGCACAAATATAAAGTACATACTTATTGATTAAAACAAACATTGTAGTTGTTATGTACCGGCGGCGCGCGGCGGCGCACAGTGGGCTGGGATTACAAGGTTGGGTCTTAAGAGATCAAATGTATTTTTTTGGTATCTAGGCATAAATTTAAAACGTTTTTATTCTTTGACTTTTTTTAATTTAACGAGTACTTTCGGAGATATAGCCATATCAAATTTGTATGAAGAGTCATGTTATTTTAGTTAAGCAATTTATTCCAATTAAATTGAAATTGAAAATAATGTATACTAAACGGCCTGAAAACCTCAATACCTACTTAGTTCTTTAAAAAAAAACAATGTTCGACATTTTCCACCACCATAGGTAGGTATGACGTAATTTGTTTTGAGACTTATTTCCGGGAATCAAGGGATAAGAGTGCGCGAGCGCAACAACAAGTTATGACGTGTCGTAATGTGATTGGTGCAACGATAGGGTATCTACGGAATGTTCGGTTGCATTCAAACGTACTTCAGTGTTCTATTACCCACCATAATAGACGCACTACCCCACACATTCATTACTTACTTATTTGTTATTTTGTATTTGTGAAAATGTTTGAAAGTTTAGTGACAAACCTTGATCTTTTCGTTATTTTAAAAAACAGTGGCAGTATTAAAAATAATGACAGTTTGTGTAGTGAGATAAGGTCTAAATTTTTAGTCGAATTAAGTGATGATCACGAAAAGACCTTAAAGTTGTTTTGTGCAAAATTTTGTTATAATTTAAATAGAACATGGGAAAACGCTTATCGTAAAGAAAATATATTCAGAACTAAAAATATCGAATGGTTACAAGAAAACATAATATGGCCAAACTTTATTAAGTGTTTAATAGGCAGTAATGAAGATCAACCAGCACCGAGTACATCAACTCAGTATGTATCACCATCAAAAGTTTCTGTCGGTGTCTCCACCGAACAAAGCCCAAGAAAACCTTTTTGTCAATTAGCGCCTAAACAGAAAAAAAGACGTGCAGAAAACTTTCATTTATCTTCGGACGTAATAAAATATGCATATTTTGAGCAGTTGAAAGCGGATGGGAATGAGGAGGTTGCTAAAATACTAGAACATTTACTAAAGAATCCCCAAGATGTAAAAAAAAGTTAAAAAGTGCATATCTGTTAAAGAAACAAAACCTGTGTTTTCTCCGGATGAGGCTTTAGGGTTATTTTTATCACTTAAGCTGACCAAGTGGCAATACAATACTTTAAGAAAAAGTGTTAACGAAAAAGACAGTAATATATTTCCATCTTATTATCAAGTGCAACATGCGAAACAGAAATGCTATCCACCAAAAGATGCTATTACAGTGACAGAAACCTCAGCTAAAATAAAGTTACAAGCTCTATTGGATATAACGACAACAAGAATAATGACGTCATTCGTCATAGATAGTGGTTGTAAAGAATTTACACTAATCAGTAAGTGGGGATTTGACGGTGCTTCTAATCAAGCCAATTACAAACAAAAAATGCAAACAGACGATGAACAAGAAAGTCAACTTGACGATTCAAGCATATTTATGGGTAGTTTAGTGCCAATTAAATTAGTGTGCGGCGAACAAGTTATCTGGCAAAACGATTCACCAAATTCATCTTACTGGTGTCGTCCAATCTTTTTCGAATTTGTGAAAGAAAATAAAATAACGATATTGCGGGAAAAAAGTGCTATTGAGGAAGAGATTGTAAATTTAGTGAAAACAGAAGTTGGAGAAATAAAAATTTCACACTCTTTATTAATGACTGTGATAGACGGAAAAGCAACATCAATTTTATGTGATACTTTATCTCAGAGATGCGACATTTGTAAAGCCACTCCAACAGAGATGAATAATTTGCCCTTAATTGCATCAAAACCGACTGATCCAGATCTCTGTAAATACGGATTGTCATCATTGCATACCTGGATACGAATGATGGAATGCATTCTGCATATAGCCTACAGATTAACGATACAGACATGGACAGTAAAGGGAGACAACAAGTGCATCATGGAAAGAAGAAAGAAAGACATACAAGACGCTTTAAAAAATAGAATGGGACTTCTGATTGATGTTGTTAAACAAGGGCACGGCTCCACGAATGACGGAAATACTGCTAGAAGATTTTTTGCAAATCCAAACATGACTGCTGAGATAACTGGTGTTAGTGAAGAATTAATAAGGCGATTTGCAATCATTTTAGAGACAATTTCATCAGGTTACCACATTGACAAAGCGAAATTTCACGAATATGCTCAAGTGACCATGCAACTGTATTTGGAATTATATAGCTGGTATTATATGCCTTCAAGTGTTCATAAAGTTCTTATGCATGGTGCAGCTATTATTGAAAGTTTTGGTCTAATACCAATTGGACAGCTATCTGAAGAAGCTGCTGAAGCTAGAAATAAAGACTTTCGTAGGTACCGCCAACACCATTCCAGGAAATGCAATAGAAAAACTACAAATGAAGACATTTTAAATAATTTATTGACCAGCTCTGATCCACTCATCTCAGCGAAACGTCACAAACTTCGCAGAAAACATAAAACTTTGTCAGTAGAAGCACAAAGTTTATTAGTAATTGAACAAGCGGAAACATTTGATGATGACGAATACGAACATTTTGCATTCGTTAATGTGAATACCCTTGACAGTGATTAAATTAAAACAGTGCAGTGGCCAGTAGTGATCGTGATTTTTACTTATTTATTTATTTATTTTATTAGTCCTTAGTGGATTAGGCCTAACGGGGAGACCACTACATAAAAAAAAACGCGCCTAGTTCTTAACCTCTATGGTGGTGTGGAATAGAGAACAAAATTTGAAATTGCGACCAAATCGCAGAAAATCGCAACCCGAGAATAGGCGCTAAAATAGGACATATGCATACGTAGAGTCAATTCTTTGAGAAAATTTGAGAATTTCGAGATTTTCACATTTTTTTCTTTTGCTTCATACAAAAATTACTTTGGATATTAATTATAACTCCGAAAATACTAAGTTATCTGAACGACCCTCATATAAATAATTACTTATAATCGATAGATAAATCCAACACAATATTTAAAATTTCAGAAAAAGAAACTTTTTTTTTTTAATGCTAAGTCCTTTACCGGCCCGTTTCAGCCCACTGTGCGGCGTGGCGCTTGCTAGCACATCGCGTGTAGTGATGGGTCGAGAGAATATTCTCTCTCGGAGAATGTTCTCCAATCGATTATATTCTGCAATATTCTTTACCGACGGAGAATTTACGAGAATTTAAAATTGGAAGTAAAATTGCTCAATTTTAATCCAATATATTTTGATTTTAAGGTCTCGACTCGAAAAAAGGTTACTCTATGAGGTTTCAGAGTGGACATTGCTAATATTTCTTTAGTTATGTAATAGTGCCGATTTTCTTGTACACCGAACTGAACTATCACTAAAATTCCTTACTTTTGGCTATGAGAATCTTAATGATTTTCTATGAAAAAAAAATCTCTAAATTAAAAATAATTTTGCCACAACTAGAATTTTACTATATTATTATTATTTTGTTTTATTATATATTTGATTAAATTTTTTACCTGTTTAACCTGGTACTTGTTTGCCCTACCCCATGTATTTTTTTAGAGCCGGAGGCGCGCAGGGGGGCAGTCTCGACTTGTTTTATGCATACTAATATTATAAATGTGAAAGTAACTCTGTCTGTCTGTCTATCTGTATGTTACGTTTTCAGCACCTAAACCGATGAACCGATCGTCATGAAATTTGGTAGAGATATAGCCTGGTATATGGAGAAGGCCAAGGCTACTTTTTTACGCGATAACCTACATCCACGCGGGCGGAGCCGCGGGCAAAAGCTAGTATGGAATATTTCACTTTTTGTATGGAAAATAAGAAAAATTATTAACTACATAATGAGTTTTAGGGGTTTACGTGTGTTATAAAGGGGGTCGAAATTTCCTTTATTTTTGTGATAGGAATAGGACACCTCATTTTCGAGATAAAGGCAAAAGAAAAGATACAGTACTTTTTTTTGTATCTGAAGTCGAGGTGTTGGTGTGACTACTAATTCTATTCCACACCGTTTTAATCGCGATTAAAAATAATCAGATTTAGTTACGACCAGGGTTCGCCGATATATATCAGCGGATATATATCATGATATATATCACGATATATATCAATTGATTTTTATCTTGATATATAAAAATTGATTTTTTCCTGTCTTCTTAACTAAAATTTTTGTAGATTAATGTTTACCCTGGCAACACGGAGCGAAAAACTACAATTCAGAATAATTTACTTTGTACTTTTTTATGATTATAAAAAATGAAGATTATTATAATAAATAGGTAGGTACTTGTTTTAAAAGTGTTCATTAAAAAATGATTTCTCAAATAAACACTTAATTCTTTTTTTACTTTTTTTTAAATAAAATTATTATTTAATTAATTATTATATGATGAAATTCGCTTCTTTTTCTTGGCCTGGATATTTATCCGATATATATAAAAAAATCGGATTTTTTCGAACCCTGGTTATGACAATCAAAATTTTAGGTGAAAAACGTCAAATTCAGAATAGCAGAATTGCAAAATCAGTCGATTTTGTGCACGGCCCCTTAACTAGGACACAATTTTTTTTTAATGAAAGTTTATGCGAAAATGTAGTAAAATCACGGGCAGGCAATGTGTTGCGACGGGGTGGGTCAGGGAACAAGAAATTTAACGCGGAAGAAGTCGCGGGCAGAAGCTAGTAATTAATATTTATATTTTACTAGCATTTGCCCGCGGCTTCGCCCGCGTGGATGTCGGTTATCGCATAAAAAAGTACCATATGTACTTCTTCATATTCCAGGCTATATCTCAAATTTCTAACTTATTATTAATTTTAAAGTGATTCACTATGTGAATAGAAACCGAAACAAATGACAATCATTTAATATAATAAAAGTACTTATGTTCTGAACGTCGTATGAGTCTTTACCTAAAGATAACAAACACAAAACCAAAATACGAAATTTCACTCAATTTCTTAAAGCAATCAATTGTACCAAATTACAACACGAAATAAAAATGCGACACTAATATTCATTTTAAAATAATTCACGGAAGTACCAACAATGTGAAAACAAAACAAATTAACCTCCGAAATATCGCATGATACACCGTTTGTGCTGAGATATCGTTCAAAATGACTAATGAATACCGTTGGTGCATAACTTTTCTAAGGGTCACGTTCGCAATTGGACGAAATATTTGACATTTATTTTGTACTTGCAACACGATCTGGCTGTAGAATTCGATTAATCGACTAATACTTGACCGGTATTAATACATTTTAGCGGGAACACCACTAAAAACAAAAAAAAAAAGTCTATGGTCGTGTGGCGGTGTGGCGCGATGCATAATGTAAACAAACATTCATCAAGGTTATACGTGCGTAAAGTAATGGATTCAATGAGAAAACAGTTTTATCATAAAAGAATCTTATACAGAATTACTGAGGAATAAGTGTAGATTTCGTATTAAGTGTTAGTTTAACGAAAAGTGATAAATATGTCAGTGAAAAAGTAACGAAAGTTTTGGAATGCACAAATTTTGATCATTTGGCCGCCGTGTTTAGTAATGTTTTTATGATAAATATTCTTGTATACTGTTTGAAATACACATAAGTAGCTAGCTTATTTATCTACGAACATAATTTGGCTAATTACTTCTGATATTATAGCGTATTGTTATCGTAATCGTGTTTCCAAGAGTAAAATTCGGCAAACAAATACCTACAAAAAGACAATAAAATGGATATAGTATGTTATCCTTATTAGATAGACATATGCCATCGCGGACTTTTTTGAAGATCTTTATACACATAAGTAGCTAGCTTATTTATCTACGAACATAATTTGGCTAATTACTTCTGATATTATAGCGTATTGTTATCGTAATCGTGTTTCCAAGAGTAAAATTCGGCAAACAAATACCTACAAAAAGACAATAAAATGGATATAGTATGTTATCCTTATTAGATAGACATATGCCATCGCGGACTTTTTTGAAGATCTTTATAAGATACATAATTCCACCATACATTATTTTGTTATAATTATCTCAAAGGGTTTAGACAGCGTTTTCGTTGAAAGCTCCTAGACGGCGTATTTTTTTCCGACACCTCCAACAAATATCGTTAATTTATACAAAAATGTATACAAAAACTTAACAAATTATATACTTAAACCTTCCTCAAGAACCACGCTATCCATTGGTGAAAACAGCATGAGAATCGGTGCAGTAGTTTTTGAGTTTATCGCGAACAGACAGACAGACAGACGCGGCGGAGGACTTTGTTTTATAATATGTAGTGATAGTGATTAAAGCTGATTATTTGTAACTCATAATTACTCATAAAGTTTGTTTTAATGCTGAAATCCTAATTTAACATTAATACCATACGAAATTTATGAGGACTTTCTCGGAAATATTCTCGCTCAGACAGGAGACTGAGAATTTAAGTTGTAGAATAGATTGTTTTGACGTAAACTTCATAAACGTTTAAATGCACTCAAAACTATTACTCTAAAAATAGACTGATACAATAATAGTCATCCAATTTTTTAATTCATGATTTCGTAAATTACCTTCCAAAAGAATATTCTCGAGAACTTAACAGAAAAGTTCTCGCAAGGAGAATATTCTCGTGAATTTACCATCACTAATCGCGTGTAGGTCGCGACTCGCGAGTACAACAACCTCCGGTGACTAGTGAACACGGCTCATGCCCATTTTCCATTGTAATCATGATTAATCTAGAGGTAACGAGCGCGGCGGGCGAAAGTGCCGGCAGTGCCCGTCGCGCTCCCATTGCGCCTGCAAATTGCACACCGAGTCACCGGCACCAATACATGCCACTCCCTTTTTGGGGGGCCTTGACATTCGCATTGAATTCTACGTTCTGACCTACTTCAAATTAGCTTCGTAGCCGTGTAAGCGAACGTAAGAATTCCAGTCATGATATTGTCGATAACACTTGTTACCTATAACTTGATAAGATTATAGCAGATATTTCACGAGCGGGTACAAAGTGGCGAGTTTGACAGTGAGGACGACGGCAGTTTATTCAAGTTGTCGACTCGGTGTGCCCTTAATTACGTTTCCGTATTAACGCAGCGAGTCATCAGGCATGCGCGTGCGCAGCCCGTAAGGAAAAGTACTAACTCGACGTTTTAACAACTGCCTGATTATTTATAATTATTTATTGTATGTAAGCTTGGATTGGTAACGATCACGAAGGCTCCAAGTCTCCGATACTGTATTGTACGCTAAGTTTCAATCATTTTCAATTTCTTTCATATATTTGAAGGTCGTGCTATCGCAGTGAATGGCCATCCAGTTACCGACAAGTAGACTTACTGACTACACTTTTTCCAAATAGATATTTAGGATACATACCTTCTCCTAGAGTGAATCTACGACTGGGTCTTCAAAAGCAGGGAGGATTGAGTGGCTCGGAAGCTGTCCATCATGAGAGGTATGGCAGATAGCACCGAGACTGGGTGCACCGGTGATAAGCGTAGCCTTTCAAGCCGGACCTTGTCACCAGGGCCTTCGCTTTACATCTCAACATAAGTGACCCTTACATAACCCCAGCGAGGAAATAATTTATTGCTAATTTGTAATACATACATTAGCGACGTTAATTATTCTTAGGAATATAGACTCACAAGATAAGGCTACAAGAACAATCAATATACCTATTTATACTCGGTATTATAATGTCGATTTCACATGATCACGTAGTACGTGAATGCAATGCTGATTCAGTAACGGTGTATCGCAAAAATATAAACCTACTTAGCTTCATTAGCGATGACTGAGTGATGACGCACAATACAAAGAAAATGAAGTAAGAAAAAGTTTGAGTGTCTAACTGTGAGCACAAGCAGTTAGCGAGCGATACGGCTGCGCGCCGCGATACCCTAGATACTGGATAGCAAAGATAGCTGCCGCCGCCGCGCCGACCAGATCGCTATTACCAAATAGATTAGCTGCGCGATAACACCAGGGGCCCAAGTCTGCTATTTTTATAAATTCGTCACTCCAACACGATCCCATTGTCATTTTGCTAAAAGTTCGTAATCTGCTAAATTCATAGTGGTCGATCATTGGTCGGTCAATACTCTCGTAATAGAATTGTATTACAATGGCATTTTGAACATTTATTCATGCCAGATTTCTTTTATATATATTATTTATTAGTGTTATAAGCAATCTGAAGTAGTAGGAAGTTGGAAGTTTAGTAGGAAGTTTCATTTGTCATTATGTACGAGATTACCAATTCTTTCAATGGAGTGTCAGTGGCTGACCATTGGAAAGTCATAATGACGCCATTATATTAGTAGATTACCAAACTTGTCAAAATCAACAATTATGAAATCAATGATAGACCATTCTGACACTATTGTAATAGCAGACTTGAGGCCCAGCTCTGCAGATAGCAATAACAGTGTAGTGTTTGTTACATTAATATAATTGCTCAATGTGTCAATATCGGCAAATTACAGAGTTGGCCCCAAGAAATGATTCATTATTGGAAAATGAAGTTAATCTGGGAAGTATGTGGAGTCGATTCAGTATCCAAGCCGATCAATTTAGTGGGCACACGAAGCAGCTTCACTGTTGCTTTAGGATTGCACTAAGGGTTAGCTCTCAGCCTTTACCTATTCCTGGTGATAATGCACACTCTTACGCCCTTCGAAAACATTGGGAACGCATTGTGCTTTTGAGTTTCGACTTTACGAGCAACTAAGCCACTAAGTTAAGTATTAATATACGCTACAATCTGTGCATGATTTATTTGTAGGACGTATTGAACACCTTATACTAGTTGCAGGTCTAGTTTTTCTTATTGGATTCAGGAACGGTTGCTAACCGTGGTGTTTTCTCATCGAGCACAGCATTCGTTTCTTGTATTTCAACTTGATTTCCTTTCTAAGACCATCGATAGTGAGGCGGATTTTGAAACGGCACTACGTCAAGATGTAAACTAACATATTTTTGTACTATTGGAGCTCTGCTTTGATTTTCTGGGAACGAAGCTGTGCTCAGTAAATATTTACGCCGTAGACTGCAGTGTAACACGAAGTTGTAACAGATCGCAAAACTGTCACCTGGGTGTAAACAGTGAAGATTACGTGCTGTTAACATCGGACGAAATGCTACGAAATGCTAACAAACAGTATCGATGTATAAAATATTGTACGACATTCAAACGGTGCGGGAGTAAACACATAGTTAATGAATAAGTCAATTGAACGCGATCGCATGATCGGCTGCCGAATATAGAGCCAAGGGTCAAGTGCTGGCCGAGGTTCCGCACAGGTTCGACAAACGACGAGACTGAAGAATTTATAATTTTCCGTAGTTCATGGATTTTTGAAGTGAAATTTTAAGGACGCGTCACGTTTAGGCGCATTTTGTTAGATGCGAGAAGAAATATATAACTCTGTCTCTCACACTAAATCTCTCTTATTCTTAACTAGCTTCTGAGTTCTGACAGCGACTTCGTCCCCGTGAAATTTCTTGTCAATCCGTTTTCGAGATATCATCAAAAAAAACCTTTCTGTACAAAAGGACATTGCTCTGCGCTACATTGTTCGCCCTGGAACCAAGAGCATCGGAAAATTATATGTTGTATTGCCGATCATTAATAAATTCCTATATGATGTTATTTTCATAGCGGACTAGCTGCAAAAGAGATATATTTAAAAAAAAAGTATCAGATTTTGAGGTTATAATCGAACCACGAATATTATGGTTTTTCATAACTCCGTGACTCCGAGTGATTTTTAAGAAACTGAAAATCAATATGCTAATGCATTCAGCTATTTTTAGTACCTACCTAGATAATTAGGTATGTAGTTTTTGTTGTAAAGTATGGACTTTAGAACAAAAACTCGTCACTGTGTATAACAATGGTGTTGTAACACAGTGACGAATCTGTTCATCTTCCAACAACATGGAACCACCAGCAGAGCCGCAATTTACACAAAATACACTTTCCATTGCGTATGCGTAAGTTCGTTTATGAGAACCAGGTTATCGTTTGAGCGGTACACAGTTCCGAAAATCACAGCCAGGTAAGTCCTTCGTGAAAGCAATCAGACTCCGTCCAAATAGCCAAGTTGTACTTATAAATAAATAGTCCCGAAAGTTACCAAAACACACCGATACAATTATATACGAAGAGCGAGCGACGCCAATATTAATTGACAGAGTGAGAGACTGACTAGTAACAACTTGACCATTTAGTGACTTCAAAAATAGGGGTGCCTTTAAGGCACCCTGTTAAGTTAAAAAACGATATTTCCTACTATGGCCATACGTTACAAACAGTATTAAATAATAACATTACAAGTATGACGAATGTCCTACTTATAATAACACCTTACTTCTCTACTTCTTATATACTTGTAACAATATTAATAATAACATCTGTATCTAGTCTTTATTGCTTTTTTTAAAGAAAACATTTATAATTCATCCAGTAAAGATAAGTTTTTTTTTTAAATATGTAAACTCGTAAGTGATCGTTTAGTTAGAAGTAAACCACACTTGTCTAAGCAATCTTAGAAAACCCTGATCAGGATAAAATATGTAGGTTTTGTTCACTTCAGCATTATTCTTACTACTTATTTAAAATAGGGTGATCAATTATACTTTTATATTTATTTAGTGAATAATAATAATGGAATGGTGATTGAATGCTGTTATTGTAGCTTCTAATTGCACTACAATCGAAATTATAAAAAATATGCAAGTTCAAAAAAAAAAAATTAACATCGATTACAATCAATTGGGTATCCCTAATCTTCTTCGACACGACATGACGTTTGGCGAAGATGGCGGCGATTAATGATATTAGTCGCATAAAATACTTTTTAATGTTCTTTTGGCATGCAGCTAGTCCGTGTTATAAAAGTATTTGCAACTAATTGGATAAAATAGCCATATAATTATCGTGAAGTCCTATGCTTTTATTGCACAGGGCGATTCTGGACAATGTCCTTTATGAGAAAGTGATTTTTCTAAATTTTTAGGGTTCCGTACCTCAAAAGGAAAAAACGGACGGAACCCTTACAAGATCACTCGTGTGTCTGTCAGTCTGTCCATCTGTTACAGGCAATTTGCTCCGAATGTAATGGACCGATTAAACGGTAACGTATATTAGTCATATTACACATAAAAAAAGTGATCATTTTATTATAATTAATAGACCAAAAATTATATTGAAATCGAACCGGAATAGAAATTATAGTAAAAAAGGGAAACAGTTTTTTTTGGGCCCACTATTAAACGGTAACGTATATTATTCATATTACACAAAAAAAAAGTGATCATTTTATTATAATTAATAGACCAAAAATTATATTGAAATCTAACCGGAATAATGAAATAATAGTAAAAAAGGACCAAATGAAAATATGGGTACGATTCGAAATATTGCAATGGTATAAAAAGAGGTTGCTAAAATTTGTTTGGGTAATGAAATTTTGTCAAAATGTTTTCGGCAAAACGGCAGGCACCCAAAAAAAAAAGAAAGAGAAAAAGAGAGAGAATTTTAACACTGCGGTGTAGAATATTGCAGTTTTAGAAATGAAATGAAATGAAATCGTTTATTCTGTAAATAGGATATCGGAATCACTTTTACACGTCATATAAAAAATATAAAAACAAGTTTGGGGAAATCGACATTTCCTATCTGACTATCCCTGAGAAGAAATGGCGAAACAAACTCAGGGGTCAAAGTCTCTTTTAAAGTCCAGACATAATCTTGGTCAGATCATGTGAGGACCATGTAGATCCGTGTCTGAAATGGTCTTTTGAGGAAAGAACCACACAATTTTGAGTGGACCTGTCCAGTCAGTGCAAGCATTTGTCAGTAAACGTGTAGCTCAACTCAGGATTTAAGGAGCTCAACGAGTCGACGAACAATACCAAAGAAAGGACATTTGGGTAGGCCGCATAAAGTACTCAAAATACCAGACCATCATTAAAACTACTTGAGAAAGAGGAAAAAGAGATAATCTTAAAGAAAACAAACGACCCACATAGTGCTCACATTCACAATAATTAAAGTAATATATGTAATACTTTTCAAAGTAAATATTCATGTCATTTTATATATAATACTAGCTTCTGCCCGCGACTTCGTCCGCGTTAAATTTCTTATTCCCCCGACCCACCCCGTCGCAACAAATTGCCTGCCCGTGCTTTTACTTCGTTTTCGCATAAACATTCATTTAAAAAAATTGTGTTCTAGTTAATAGGCATGTAATTCTTCCTCAAGAATTGGGCTGTAAAATGCAAAAAGATTTTTTCAAATCCAACTCGCAGTTCCAGAGATTAGCGCGTTCAAAAAACAAAAAACCGGCCAAGTGCGAGTCGGACTCGCGCACGAAGGGTTCCGTACCATCCATACAAATCCTTATCCTTACTAATATTATAAATGTGAAAGTAACTCTGTCTGTCTGTCTATCTGTCTGTCTGTCAGTCTGTATGTTACGTTTTCACACCTAAACCGCTGAACCGATCGTCATGAAATTTGGCAGAGATATAGCTTGGGATATGGAGAAGGATATATGCTACTTTTTTACGCGATAATATAACCGACATCCACGCGGGCGGAGCAAAAAAAACGGCAAAAAATCATGTCCGTTGTATGGGAGCCCCCCTTAAATATTTTTTTTTTCTGTTTTTTAGTATTTGTTGTTATAGCGGCAACAGAAATACATCATCTGTGAAAATTTCAACTGTCTAACTATCACGGTTTATGAGATACAGCCTGGTGACAGACGGACAGACAGACAGACAGACAGACGGACAGCGGAGTTTTAGTAATAGTGTCCCATTTTACCCTGTGGGTACGGAACCCTAAAAACGAACTCTTGAGCTTTAGAATAGACTACCTCGCAGAGTTGATCATTATTTTGCTGCGGAGTTATTATAAAACAGTTATATCTCCTAAGATATTCATTGAAATTAAATGATCTAAAGGCAACTTTGTTCAAAATTAAATACTTGTGATGAATAACGTATTTATTTGGATAAGGATTAATACCATGTTTATGAAAACTCCTTCGCAAATAATGCATTAATTTCGAACAAATTTGATTACCATAAAAAGGTTATAGTGCGTCAATCTTAAAAGATAGACATATGCTGACGCGGACTTTTTTTTAGAAAATTTAAAGAGGAACAATTCCATCATACATGATATTTGCGTAACTTAAACCGTTTACGCAGCGCACGCAACGGAAGCTCTCAAAAAGGAATAATTTTTCCCGTTTTTGCAACATTTTTCATTTATGCTCTGCTCCTTCTGGTTGTAGCGTGATGTTATATAGCCTATAATATTCCTCAATAAATGGACTATCCAACACAAAAAGAATTTTTCAATTCCAACCAGTAGTTCCTGAGATTAGCGCGTTCAAACAAACAAACAGACAAACTCTTCAGCTTTATATATTATTAGTATTAGTATTAGTATAGATTTAATAATGTCAATCATTAGGTATGTATATAAAACATTGTATAATTATTAAAATGTCAAGTTTTACGGTTTAAGAGGCCGTGCACGAAATCGACTGATTTTGATTAATTTTGTTCATTGTTTGTGAGAAAAGGAAAAATAATTTAAACAAAATTATTTGAGATTTGATAAGTCGTGTTCTTTGTTTTGCATGTGGCTGAAAGGGATTTTTCAAATAAATTAAGTATTCACGGTAAATCACTAATATTTGCAACAAGTTTTCCGAAAAATGACGCGAGACTGACATTTGATCATCATTCTACAAGAAACTACTTTTGATTTTGAACATTAAAAAATATCATCAACATCATTATATGGTCTACTTGCATGTGGCGGAACCACTTTTTTCAACTTCCATACAAAATATAGCAGAAAAATAATATTGAAAAAACCTTTTTTTGTTTTAAACCTCGTCAGTAATATATATTTTTTCTATTATTTAGCAAATAATATCAAGAAATTTAAAAATCACAAATTGGTCTTCAGCTAACCTTGAAATATAACGAAAAAATTATTTAATGATTATACATTATCTTCATTAAGTAAATCAATGGCGAAATAAACTATATTTTGGAGAGCACAAAAATGATGAAACTATTATAAGTTGCTGTGACTGACACGAATGGTTTAGCACCATGAAAACTGTACTTTTATAGTTACACAGACTTAAAGTTTCGATTATTTCAAGTTTTCTCACAATTAGATAAGAAATTGTCAAAAGAGAGTTTTTTTCGTGCACGGACCCTTAATCAAAAGGCTTTAAGCAGAGCGAACAGTTCAATCCCTAGCATTTTTGTCTTCTAAATAATCAGAAATTTTATAGTACCCTTTTTTGCAAAGTTTGGTTTTAATACAGCTTTTAAATCGTTTAATGGGTAAGTTTTGAATTTCAATGGGAAGTTTGTTGTAAAAGCGTATACGTTGACCCATATATGAGTTGCCTACTCTGTGGAGGCGAGTGCGATGTACAGCAAGATTGTGTTTATTTCTGGTATTAAGACTATGAATATCGGACATTTTCTTAAAATTTGATACATTTTTGTGTACATACAATAGATTTTCAAATATATATTGAGAGGCTACAGTCAGAATATCTACTTCTTTAAATTTTTCCCGAAGGGAATCTCTTGCACCAAGGTTATAAATGGCTCGAACAGCCCTTTTCTGTAAAACAAAGATTGTATTAATATCCGCACAGGTTCCCCAGAGAAGAATCCCATATGACATAAGACTATGAAAATAACTAAAATAAACAATTCTGGCAGTATCTACATCAGTTATCTGTCGAATTTTTTTAACAGCATAGGCGGCCGAACTTAGCCTTCCTGACAATTTTTCTATGTGTGGGCCCCATTGCAATTTACCATCAATCGTTATTCCAAGAAAAACCGTCGACTCAACAGGGTCCAAATCTATTCCATTAAGTTGAACATTAGTAGTTAGCTGCCTGACATTTGGCGTTGAAAATTTAATGAATTTAGTCTTTTTTTCGTTCAGGAGAAGATTATTTACATTAAACTAATGAACAACTTTAGAGAGTGCATCGTTAACTTGTTCAAAGTTGACTAACTGACGTTTGATTTTAAAAATGAGGGAAGTGTCATCTGCGAATAACACAATCTTGTGATTATCCCTTATGTGATAAGGTAAGTCATTTATGTAAATCAAAAACAAGAAAGGACCTAGAATTGAACCCTGCGGAACGCCCATAGTGACCGCAGATCCTGCAGATCTCTTGCCATTAACATTAACCTTCTGAATTCTGTTGTTCAGATAAGAAGTCAGAAGGTCGAGAGCCCTGTCCCTCATACCATAGTGATGCAGTTTCCTGATGAGTGTATCATGATGTACGCAATCGAAGGCCTTCGACAAGTCGCAGAAAATGCCAAGAGCATCCTGCGACTCCTCCCAGGCCTCGAATATGCTCTTAAGTAATTCCACGCCCGCGTCTGTAGTTGAACGACCCTTTGTAAAACCAAACTGTTTCAAATGAAGTAAATTATGTGAATTGAAATGTCCTAACATTTGTTTTAAAATTAATTTTTCAAAGATTTTGCTCAATGTAGGTAATTTCGAAATAGGCCGAAAATTCGTGGGATCAGTTGTGCTGCCAGATTTGAACAGTGCAATCACTTTGCTAAGTTTCATCAGATCAGGAAATACACCAGACGCAATACAAGAATTAAAGACAATTGCTAAAAACGGGGAAATAACATCAATTATTGAAGACATGTTATGTACTGATAATCCCCAAAGGTCAGCAGTTTTTTTTACATCAAGATCTTTAAAAGTTTCTATTGTCTTTAGCGGTAACAATTGTGAATTTAAAGTGCTGATCATATTCTGGTACACATTCTTTTAGTATTGAGTAAGCAGAAGTAGAGGACGACGATGACAGAGTTGTGGTTGTTAAAATGGGAATATTAGTAAAGAAATTTTCAAACTCAGCTGCCACCTCCACGTCTGCTTTAATATCTACATCATTGATTTTTAGATGGAAGTCACGATTCCGCACTGTGGTTCTTCCCGTTTCTGAATTAATAATATTCCAAGTTGTATAATTTTATTACCAGAAGATTTATTTTATTTTTAATATGTATGGCTTTTGCTGAGGAACAGGCTCTTTTAAAAGTTTTAGAATAATTTTTAACAAATTCTTTAAAAGTTTCATCATGGTTATATGTTTTTTCATGATACAATTCATATAACCTCTGCCTACTTTTGTAAATACCTGGTTTTGCCCAATCACTAAATATAGCGCGGTCACAAACAGGCAATGTTTTTGATGTGAATACCTTCCTATATTCGCAATTAATCAGGTTAAATAATAAAGTATAAGCCTGATCCGGGTCAGTGTGATAAGGCAAACCTGGTAGTTTTTCCATTAAGTTATTTTTAAATTGTTCTAAGCGACTTTTGTTTACAGGTATAAAACTTACAAGTTTTCTTTGAGCTCTGACAATTTTCTGAGGGAAAGTGACTAACTGACCACAGTGATCAGAGTCCAACTCATTTAGGTCACTTAGGTCATCGCCATCTCTTGACAGATAAAGGAACTAATGTAATTTTTGTTGATTTCTGAAAAAGTGTGCTATTTAGAGACATAGTTTTATTTTTCCTGTAATTTTTACATAAGCTTCTATCACAAAGAATAATTTCAGATTTTACTCTACGCAAACTTCGGAGATAAGGGAGGGACGGTATTTTTTTTAAATTTTTCATCAAAAGTCGAAAACTATGCAGCCTAGAGAAAAAATGTTTGAGAATGTGCAAACAGCGCTCTTGATCGTAAAGAAGGTAAAGCAATAAAAATTAAAGTAATTGCTGGTAAGATAGTTCAAATTAGTTCAATTATTTGTCCTTCTAATAAAAATCGATTAATATATTTATTAAATAAAAGTCTTGTTATTAAATATCCAACTAAAATTGTAATTATAATAAGAATAATTAAAGTATGGTCATGAAAAAAAATAATTTGTTCTATTAAAGGTGATGCTCCATTTTGTAAATTAAAGTTGGATCATGTTGCAATTTCTAAAAAAAGGATATACCTTTATAAATGGGGTTTAAATCCATTACATATAATCTGCCATATTAGAAAAAAATTCTTAAAATAGGTAATTCATTATATGAATGTTCGGCTGGAGGTAAATTTTGATATCATTCAATTGAAGATGATAAATTTAAAGCAAATAAAGCAATTCGTTGATTAATTAGTGATTCTCAAATAATAATTAACATAAATGTAATAGCTAATAATGAAATATAAGATCCTAAAGATGAAATAATATTTCAAGAAATGTAACAATCAGGATAATCTGAATATAAATTCGAAATGCGGCTACTAGGGCATGTGGGGTATCATAATACCCCACATGCCCTAGTAGCCGCATTTCGAATTTTTAAGACTACCTTTCAGTCCCTGTTGCAAAAAATAAATAATACATTTTTGTTTCATTCTTATTTTCAAAATAGTTGGGCAAACGTCATCTAAAACTATTCTAGATTTCAAGTTGATAGCATCAGTAGTTCTTGATATATTCAGCTGTGACAGACAGACAGACTGAGTCACACCATAAGGGTTCCTTTTTACCATTTTGGTACGGAAGCCCTTAAAACACTATCTCTCGAACCTACTTATAGTATCATTAGGTTAGTAGATGTCGTTACGTGTTTCAAGTGAATAGTTAAATTTTCAAACATTTTAAATTGATAATATCTTTTGTTAGAGTGAAGCGATTGCGATGAAACAAAAACTGATCACTATCCCGACTTATACACAATATCTATACTAATATATAAAGCTGAAGAGTTTGTTTGTTTGAACGCGCTAATCTCAGAAACTACTGGTTGGAATTGAAAAATTCTTTTTGTGTTGGATAGTCCATTTATTGAGAAATATTATAGGCTATATAACATCACGCTACAACCAAAAGGAGCGGAGCATAAATGAAAAATGTTGCAAAAACGGGAAAAATTATTCCTTTTTGAGAGCTTCCGTTGCGTGCGCTGCGTAAACGGTTTAAGTTACGCAAATATCATGTATGATGGAATTGTTCCTCTTTAAATTTTCAAAAAAAAAAGTCCGCGACAGCATATGTCTATCTTTTAAGATTGACTCACTATAAACCTTTTTTATGATAATCAAATTTGTTCGAAATTAATGCATTATTTGCGAAGGAGTTTTCATAAACATGGTATTAATCCTTATCCAAATAAATACGTTATTCATCACAAGTATTTAATTTTGAACAAAGTTGCCCTTACATCATTTAATTTCAATGAAAATCTTAGGAGATATAACTGTTTTATAATAACTCCGCAGCAAAATAATGATCAACTCTGCGAGGTAGTCTATTCTAAAGCTGAAGAGTTAGTTTTTAGGGTTCCGTACCCAAAGGGTAAAATGGGACCCTATTACTAAAACTCCGCTGTCCGTCTGTCTGTCTGTCTGTCCGTCTGTCACCAGGCTGTATCTCATGAACCGTGATAGTTAAACAGTTGAAATTTTCACATATGATGTATTTCTGTTGCCGCTATTACAACAAATACTAAAAAACAGAAAAAAATAATATTTAAGGGGGGCCTAATCCCATACAACGGACATGATTTTTTTGCCGTATTTTTGCTCCGCCCGCGTGGATGTCGGTTATCGCGTAAAAAAGTAGCCTATGTCCTCTATATCCCAGGTCGATCGGTTCAGCGGTTTAGGCGTAAAAACGTAACATACAGACCGACAGACAAATAGACAGAGTTACTTTCACATTTATAATATTAGTAAGGATAAGGATTTGTATGGATGCTACGGAACCCTTCGTGCGCGAGTCCGACTCGCACTTGGCCGGTTTTTTGTTTTTTGAACGTGCTAATCTCTGGAACTGCGAGTTGGATTTGAAAAAATCTTTTTGCATTTTACAGTCCGATTCTTGAGGAAGAATTACATTCCTATTAACTAGAAAACCATTTTTTTTTAATGAAAGTTTATGCGAAAACGAAGTTAAAGCACGGGCAGGCAATCTGTTGCGACGGGGGGGGGGGGGGGGGGGGGGGAAACAAGAAATTTAACGCGGACGAAGTCGCGGGCAGAAGCTAGTTTAAGTATAAAAGTTAACCATATTGGTTTGGTACTTTTTACGTTGAACCAGTTCAAACAATCATAGACAGACAAACAGGCAAAAATTCCAAAAATTGATGAAATGGCATCTGTTGGTTATTCTTTAACCCAATTTATTTATTTTTGAAATATTTTCAATGTACAGAAACGCCTCGTCTACAGATTTACTATATGTATAGATATAGATAGAATAGATTTTCAATAAATAAGAACAGTAAAGACGGATTTGAAAATAAAAAACACGTATTTTATTGGTTTTATAATGTCCTTCCTAATTGAACTTGCGTTCAATACCGGATTACCGGTATTGATACCGGGATCACGGTATTGACTTTTCCAATACCGGTATTGATACCGGTATTTGACAGCCCTACATCAGTGGTTATTCCAACCAGCCCACCTCCCTCCAGAAGTTAATTACCTACGTCTCCCGGTATGTTTTCTAATTTGGGTGATGCCTTTGCATTCAAAGAGCACATGCGCGACGGTTTCCTCAGCCTCCATGCAAGCTCTGCACAGAGGATTGTCCGATATGTCTATTGTGTGGAATTGTTTGTTTAGCGTGCAGTGTCCCGTAATGGTGCATGTTACGGAGCGAGAGTGCATGGGAGTCCGTCACCTCCTTCTGCGAAGCAGTAATGCTTGCGAAGGAGGAGGCAGAACGCGAGAATGAGATTTTTAAAACACAGCGGTGCACAATATTGCAGTTTCAGGTCAGCGCCATCTGTTGATAGATAATGGAACTAATGTAATTATTGTTGATGATTTCTGAAAAGTGTGTTATTTAGAGAAATCGTTTTATTTTTCCTGTAATCTTTACACAAACTACTATCACATAAAATAATTTCATTTTTTTTCATTTTTTTTTTCAAAATTCGAAAAAATGGGGCCTAAAAAAATTTATGAGTAAATAGCAAATAGCGCTCTTTCATACGATACCCCAAAATACCCTAGTAGTCCCACTTCTATTTTTTAAGGCACCCAGTTAAGTCCCAGTAGCAAAAAAAAAAACTTTCTTATTTGCAACATAGTTGGGCAAACGTCATCTAAAATTAATCAAAATTTCGAGTTGATAGCATAAGTAGTTCTTGAGATATCTAGCTGTGACAGACAGACGGACAGACAGACTGAGTCGCACCATAAGGGTTCTGTTTTACCAATTTGGTACGGATCCCTAAAAAGAAGCACATAAATATCAATTCTTTGGAATCGAAATCAGATTTGCATTGCTTTGTTGAAAGTTGACTGAAATAGCATAATATGTCATAATTGACTGCTTAGATCCATAAGGTATGATAATCATTTAAAAGATTAAATCTGTAACTATCTGATAAATTCGTTTCCTATTCAACACAACGAAGTAGTAATGGAAATTCGACTGTTGGCATACACTGATACATTGTGTTCGTTCTCTTCTCAGTCTCACGACCTGTATGGGAAAACTTTTTTTCGATTTCTGTCTTTTCTAGTACTTAAACCTCACTTGGTCCCATAGAGTTTTTTGATCCTCGTAAGAAACAGGATGGATTGGCATCAAAAAACTTTTTTGTGAAAATTGCCCATTTTCTTGCTGACTGTATTTTTTTTTTCAAAATCTGTGAATGCAGATCAATTTTTTTCTAAAAGTTAAGGATAGTTTTTTCAGACCATTTTCTTGTAGCGACCACGGTTAAGGTACCTGCCCTTATGGACCCATCTCAAAACATAATGCAATACTGCTCATCTCCCATAGCAAATAGCGTGATAATTTATACGTAGTAATTTGACCAGACCTATAGGGAATATCTATGCAAAATTTGAACAAAATCTGTCCGGTAGTTTTTGCGTTTAGCCGGAACATACATTCTGACAAACAGATAGACAAAAATTCTAAAAACTATATTTTCGGCATCAGTATCGTTCCCAGACCTTGTGGCAATGACTTGTTTTCAAAAATATTCAATGTACAGTTTTGACTTCGCTACGAATTTATTATATGTATAGATTACCTACCTTTATTATCTTTTTTTGATTCCCAATAAAGATTAAAACTCACGTATAATGTTTATATAATACGTTATTTTATTTAATAATTGCACCTCTACATATAACTGAAATAACCTGTATACTGACCTCTATTAATGGAACCCTCTGTAAATAAGACAGATATTTATTTATAACGGGATATCTGAGACACTGGGTAAGTGGAATACCTTCCTTAAGTGAGACAAATTTGCAGGTCCCTTGATGTCTCATTTAACCAGGTTACACTGTATATAAAAATAATCTAAAGTATTTAAGTACATTTGCAAATAAAATAATACATAAATAAATAGATTAATGAAATGTTAGTATCTTCTTCACGATCTCCTGACTTTTGATTGTAAGTTAAAACTTGTTCCTATAGGTACCTAAAACAGGGAATCCTCTCTCCTACCCTTTTGCTGTGCCCTACAGGGTCCATAATGATCTAAATTATATAGTTACCACCTAATTACACATTATGGTACAGAAATAAAGATATTGAGTATTGAGGGTCTCTTGATGGTCTCAAATATGTTTTTTCTCAAACATGCATGGAAATATTGTCATTATTTTTAAAGTATCGAATTTACGGACAAGGAAAATCAAATCCATTGCAGGAGCGTTTTTTGAATTTGGAACATGACAACGCTCCAGGGGCCCAAGTCTGCTATTTTTATAAATTCGTCACTCCAACACGACCTCATTGTCATTTTGATAAAAGTTCGTAATCTGCTAAATTCATAATGGTCGGTCAATGGTCTCGTAATAGAATTGTATTACAATGGCATTTTGAACATTTATTCATGCCAGATTTCATTTATATATATTTTTGTCTACGCCCATGCTATAAATCCTCTATAAAAGTTTCTGAAACAGTTAGCTTATTGCCAACATTAAAACACCCAGTGTCATAGTAACCATAATAGCATCCAAACGGGAGTTATAACGTTGTACTGAATTTCATAATGCAACTCCTTTGCTTTTACGAGGATGATGATCCCTTCCTTACTCATCTGTTTGATGAGTAAGGAAGGGATCATCATCCTCCCTTCCATTCTCACTACTCATTTCGTGGTATCTTTATGAGTTTCAAAAAAAGAATATAGTCACGCACGCGCGTTTCACTATACTATACCTTAGCGTCCCCGTATCCCGCCATTTTTGTTCGATATTAGTATTGCAAAAACTGTTTCAGAACCTTTTATAGAGGATTCATGTCATGGGTGTAGTCTTGTATGCAACTGTAATAATTAGGTATTAAAACACTCATGTGATACTATTATCGCACTCGGCTTCGCCTGGTGTGATAAACTCACATTCGTGTTTTAATACCCCTTATTATACAACAGTTGCATAAATAACTATTACATAATTATTATTTATTAGTGTTATATAGCAATCTGAAGTAGTAGGAAGTTGGAAGTTTAGTAGGAAGTTTAATTTGTCATTATGTACGAGATTACCAATTCTTTCAATGGAGTGTCAGTGGCTGACCATTGGAAAGTCATAATGATGGCCTTATATTAGTAGATTACCAAACTTGTCAAAATCAACAATTATGAAATCAATGATAGACCATTCTGACACTATTGTAATAGCAGACTTGAGGCCCAGCAATGTTGTATGAAATGGCGTGCTGGGGTTAATAAATACTCTAGATTGGATCTCTTATCATTCTTAGCATACCAAAGTACGTCTCTTTGCTTAGCACAAATTTCGTTCACGTGGCTGTATAGCCATAAATGCGTTTGCCTTTCGGCACAGATGACAAATAGAAAAATGGCGGCAAAGCTGAAAATTCGTCTTGATTTTTTATTTACATACTTAATAAATATAAAAATTAAAATGAATTCCCACGGTTCAGAGAGTGAATTGGAGATTGATTGTACTCCACCAGATTTAATATCTGATGCCAAATTGGCAATGGAAAACCTGCTTCCAGCGAAGTCAAAAGAAAAATACATGAAAGTATGTCTTATTACCCTGCATTTTTTTGAGAAAAGCACTATTATATGCCTCGGCGGAAATGGCAATTGCGTCTCGTATTAGTGAAGTCCTCGCAATTGCCTATTTCCCGGCCTTTGCAATAATGTACTATTTATAATTTTAAAAGAAATTGTTTTAAAGTTATTAGTGAAATAGACGAAACTTGACCATCCCCCCCCCCCCCCGCCCTTATCTCAGAAACTACTGAGGCTAAAATTTTGAAAAAAAATAATACAGAAAATTGTTCTATACTTATAGATTACAGGAAAATCTATAAGAAGTCTGTGGTCTTAAAATAACAAGGTAAATCTCACGATATTGTGCGTACAAACTTACATTTGCAGTTGGAATGTGTGGGAGAACATGTTTTTCAATTAAAAGAAATTTTCACAGATAATGTATTTCTGTTGCCGCTATAACAACAAATACTAAAAAATAGAATACAAAAAAAACTATTGTCTGTAAAGTTGGTTTTCGGACGATAGTTTAACGTGACAACGTCACAACAAAACATTGATGCGGCGCAAGCGTACAATGAGCGTAACGGGACGTTGAGCATAACGAGACAATGAGCGTAACGGGACAATGAGTCATCCTTTTTCGTGCATGCAGCCGGCGTTCATCGATTTATTAGACGTTGTCACGTCAATAAATATTTAAGGGGGCTCCCATACAACAAACGTGGTTTTTTTTGCTCGTTTTTGCTCGATAGGGTCAGCTCACACCGAGACGCGACGCGACGCCTATTGCATAGGCAAAGACAATAGTATTAAGTAATAAGGAGTAAACTCCAGTCGTGCGTGCGTCGGAGCTGACAAACACATTTTTTTTAATAAACATACTGTACTGAATCCTTGGAAATATAAAAAATATGCAAAAGGACTAGGTAGGTACCTAAATCTATCTATACATAATTATAATAAAATCGTAGCGAAGTCAAAACTGTACATTGAATATTTTTGAAAAAAAAAAAAAGTTATTGCCACAAGGTCTGGAAACGATTCTGATGCCGAAAATATAGTTTTAAGAATTTTTGTCTGTTTATCTGTTTGTCTGAATGTATGTTCCAGCTAAACGCAAAAACTACAAAAACGCAAAAACTACTATAGGTCTGGTAAAATTACTACGTATAAATTATCACGCTATTTAATATGGGGGATGCGCAGTATTGCATTATGTTTTGAGATGGGTCCATAAGGGCAGGTACGTTAACCGTAGTCGCTACAAGAAAATGGTCTTAAGAGACTATCCTTAACTTTTAGAAAAAAATTGATCTGCGTTCACAGATTTTGAAAAAAAATAAGTCAGCAACAAAATGGGCAATTTACACAAAAAAGTTTTTTGATGCCAATCGATCCTGTTTCTTACGAGAATCAAAAAACTCTATGGGACCAACTGAGGTTTGAGTACTAGAAAAGTCAGAAATCGAAAAAAAGTTTTCCCATACAGGTCGTAGGTGAGACTGAGATGAGAACGAACACAATGTATCAGTGTATGACAACAGTCGAATTATTCCATTACTACTTCGCTGTGTTGAATAGGAAACGAATTTATCAGATAGTTACAGATTTAATCTTTTAAATGATTATTATCATTTACCTTATGGATCTAAGCAGTTAATTATGACATATTATGCTATTTCAGTCAACTTTCAACAAAGCAATGCAAATCTGATTTCGATTCCAAAGAATTGATATTTATGTGCTTCTTTTTAGGGATCGGTACCAAATTGGTAAAAAAGAACCCTTATGGTGCGACTCAGTCTGTCTGTCCGTCTGACTGTCACAGCTAGATATCTCAAGAACTACTAATGCTATCAACTTGAAATTTGGAATAATTTTAGATGACGTTTGCCCAACTATGTTGCAAATAAGAAAGTTTTTTTTTTGCAACTGGGACATAACTGGGTGTCTTAAAAATCGAAGTGGGACTACTAGGGTATGTCGGGTATCGTATGAAAGAGCGCTATTTGCACATACTCCTATATAATTGTAGGCCCTATTTTTCCACTTTTGACAAAAAATAAATAAAAAACCATTCCTCCCCCTTATCTCCGTTGTTTGCAGAGAAAAAATCTGAAATTATTTTATGTGATAGTAGTTTATGTAAAGACTAGCTTTTGCCCGCGGCTTTGCCCGCGTGGATGTCGGAAGAAATCCAACGGGAACGTACTACCAGGATTGAAAGTACCCTATGACCGAGATTAAAAATACTTTTGAGTAATTCAAAAACTTAAAAATAATAACTTTTGAGTTATTCAAGGCACGCAGTAAAATTCTCCCCTAAAAACTTAATTACCCCTCATTCCTATGTTTGATATAAATTCTCAAAAACCCCATATAATCGTAATAATTTTTTTTTTCTGTCAAAAGAATGAGCACCTTTTGAGGGGATGTTTTGAAAAACGAATTATGACAAACTATGTGTCTTATTTAAGAACGTATTTGTGCGGAGTTTCAAGTTTACGAACTAAAAAAAAAATCAGATTTTTCATTCAGTCTAAATCCCCCCCTTTTCACCCCTTTAAAGATCTTCTTAGAGCTCGCCTACAGTGTATGGAATGTAAATTTATTCTGAAATAGATCAATCCGTTACGTTTTTTTTTCCATACAATCTATGACATCCCCCAATCCACCCTTGTGCCAAGTTTAATGTTTATTAACTCAAGGAATAAGATTTTTCAAACAAATCAAATCCCCGCTTTTTACCCCCTTGGAGGTTGAATTTTCAAAAATCCTTTCTAAGCTGACGGCTTCTACTTTATAACCTAATCTTTTTTTTTTTTTTTTTTTTTTTTTGACGCTGAGAAATGCATTACGCATGCCCGCTCGTCGGGGGACGAGACGTGGTATGTGGGACTCAAACTCAGCGGAGTTCCCTCATCGCCTTGATGGGAGGGTCATGGGAAACCGGCACAGCCTTTACGTCCACAACCCTCCCGGCGCATGCCCGCCTAGCTGGCGGGCCCCGCATGCCCCTCAGCCTGGAGGCGAAATGGGAATGACCGGGAACACCTGGCCATTCCCGTCCGCACTGGTGGAGGCCTGTGCAATACAGGCAAGGGTGCCCCCGCACCCGTTGCCTGCTGGCCTCCACCTGGGACCTCGCGCCAGACGACCCCGCGTCCAGGCGCCCCTGGTCCCCCCGCGACGGGTCAGGTTAGTGGCCCCGCCGCCTACCACTTTTCGGCCGCAGAGGATAGGGAGAGCGGCCAACGCAATACCGACACTCCTCTTCCTCTGCGGCCCCACCGCGTCCGCCATTCAACGGTGGCGACCCCGTCAAGGCCGCGGAAGGTAGGGAGAACGGCTCACCGCAATACCAGCACTCCTCTCCCGCCGCGGCCTCCCACACTCAGCCGCGATGCCGCCCATTCGACATCGCGGCCCGCCTCAGTTGCGATGTCGCCAAAGCGGCACCGCAACCTACGGCCGCTACGTCATCGGCTTAGCCGCAAAAGCCCTGACGAGCGGCCCCCTCCTCGGGTTCCTCTTAGCTTCACCGTGGCCCTCCAAGCCACGGATACTGAGCCCCCCCGCCTCGACAATGCGGGAACCCACCGGGGGGGTGCGGGAACCTAATCTAATCTAACCTCATCTAACTATCCTACTCTATATCTATATCGATTCTTCCGGAGAAGGGGATGGGGGGGTTCTCCGGGGGCCCGTGGCTAAATAATAACAGCCGCACAGGTCGATTGATCAGGTTAAGCTATACTTGCCGCGGTTGGTCTGTGAATGGGTGACCATCCTTACATACAGAGACCCATCCGTGCCTCGGAAAACACGTTAAGCTGTTCACGGCTGTCATTCGTGGATCTTTGACAGTCGTTACGGGAAGTCAGAAGCCCGAAAGTTTGACAACCATTCTTACTAAGGGGTATCGTATTACCCAGTAACTGCGTTGTGGTCAGATAAGCAGTCTCTCCATGTAAAATACTGAAAAGTTAGAAACAGTACACGTCTACTTATATTATTTTTACTTGAATACAAAATTTAGCGAATGAACACTTCAATACAAAACTTCATACCCCTTTTCAGACCCCTGTGGGTTGAAATAAAAAAAGCAACGATTTACGTTGTGTTAGTTCCCAACCATAAGCAGAAATATTAGTGATTTTAACTTAAAAAATAAAGAACTTTAATTAAAAACAAAATTTCATCCCCCTTAAGGGTTGAAATTCTAACAACACCGTTGAGTTAGCTTACAGCCATAAGCCTATATAGATGGTAAATTTTGTGATTTTTCTTCGAAAATTAAGGATTTTTCAACTTCATCCCCCTTTTTGACCTTCGGGGTGAAATTATCAAAAAAGCTACGCCTAAACACAAAATTTGATGATCCTAACTTCAAAACTGACGGACTTTCATATAAACTTCCATCCCCTATTTTACCCCTTTACGGGTGGAATTTGCAAAAATCCTTTCTTAGTGCACCCCTAGACCTCATAAGGAACCTACGTGCCAAATTTGGAATCTCTAAACCCAGCGGTTTGGGCTGTGCGTTGATATATCAGTCAGTCAGTCAGGACTTTGAATTTTATATGTATAGATTACAGGAAAAATAAAACGATTTCTCTAAATAACATATTTTTCCAGAAATCATCAACAAAAATTACATTAGTTCCATTATCGGTCAAGAGATGGCGCTGACCTAAAACTGCAATATTGTACACCGCAGTGTTAAAATTCTCGAATGAATATTGACCTCGCCGATGAAAATTTAAAAACATTTCACGGTTCACAACCAAAATGTCCTCCTTCCTACCTACTCGCAGGTTGCTTTGGGTTAAGCGCAGTAAGTTGTAGTTTTTTCTGGGCACATAACTATTTAGGTACTAATACGAATAAAGCTATACAATTATGATGAAACGGAACCCTCGGTGCGTGAGACCGACTCGCCCTTGACCGTTTTTTTTACATTTTGTTACTGTAATTGTGATAGTTCTATATGGGACTTTTATGTTTAGGGTGGGAAATTATCAAATAACTTCTCCCGCTCTGGGGGAGCGCGAAGGCATGTCAGACTTTTACTGACTAAAACCCACCTGTGTTACTTCAGTTGCCTTTGTGCCAGGGCCACGGTATCCCTTTCGGAAAAACCCGCAACCCTGGCAGGCATTGGTCCTAGCGGACCCCGTCACAGTTCGTGCTGACATCTCATTGTGGCACGCGTAGAACACAACACGCCGTCAACCTGGGCCTGGTCCTTACCAGACGGCGAGCTGCCCATTGCTCGCTGTCCGCAAGCCCGCGCCTATGGTGGCCGGGAATCGCCAACTGATTCCCGCCGCCCAGGGCGTCTTCTGCGGCGACTAGGGGCGCGAGGGCGCACAGACTACCTCTCCCTCAAGCGTTCCGCCTCCTCCTTCGCAAGCATTACTGCTTCGCAGAAGGAGGTGACGGCCTCCCATGCACTCTCGCTCCGTAACATGCACCATTACGGGACACTGCACGCTAAACAAACAATTCCACACAATAGACATATCGGACAATCCTCTGTGCAGAGCTTGCATGGAGGCTGAGGAAACCGTCGCGCATTTGCTCTTTGAATGCATAGGCGTCACCCAGGTTAGAACAGAGACCCTTGGGGCACCCTGGAGTGAGGTGGGCTGGTTGGAATAATCACTGATGGCCGCCATTGCCCATGTACAATGGTCCATTAATTCCCAGGAAACCAAACCATAGAACATAGAACTGTACGCCGCTTGCTCCCGCGTCACCAGTCCTGACTCTCTGTATATTTTGACTGCTGTGACCAAAACTACAAACGTAGTATTCAGGGAAGTTTTATTAAAATGTGGCTGATATTTTAGTATATTATGGTGTTTTACGACTTCCACGCGAACGAAGTCGCGGGCAGAAGCTAGTCTATAATAAATGTTCATAAATGCATTCGGTTCTGACACATTATTATTTAAAGCAGAGATGAGCAATGAAGTAGTGACAATATCACACAGCGTTCAAGTGCACAATATCACGGACATTGGCCATGCAGCTGACAATTTAAAAGGCATTGCGCATATATTAAAAGTTGTTCAATCGATACTGATTATCTTGTGTTCTACAGCTACAGAAACCCTTCGGAGGTATGTGATTTTATATATAAGGAGACATTTTTGAGGCGACCAATTTAGACGAATTGACCACAGTTTTCGTTGTCGGTGTCTTACATGTGTTTTTAAATAAAAAAAATTGTAATTCATAATAATTTTATTAATATTTATGAGGAAAATTCCGACGCCTCTTTTAGCGATAATCTCTGACGCTAGTGTACGAGTATAGAGCAAATGAAGCGATTTGCTTGCGCGTGCGCAGTGTGAGTGTGAGGCTTCGCGACAATCAATCAATAACAAGGAAACAGCGCCGTCAGTGACCCCACCGCGTCAGGCCCGGGCCCCGCATAATTACACCTAACACACTAACCAATTTATCGTGAAGTCAGAAACGGGAATCCACCGACACAACAGGAAAAATAGCGCCCAAAAGTGTTACTCACGCTCATAGGCATCATAGCATAGTCCAATATTGTTTCTGAGTTTATCGTTAATTAATTACATGAGAAATTAGAATTAATATGTAATATTTTTAGAATAATAAAGTTTGTTATCTCGCGAACCGTTCCGCAATGATAAATGATTAATAAACCGAATCACTACATATTATAAAACAAAGTCCTCCGCCGCGTCTGTCTGTCTGTTCGCGATAAACTCAAAAACTACTGCACCGATTCGCATGCTGTTTTCATCAATGGATAGCTTGGTTCTCGAGGAAGATTTTAGTATATAATTTGTTAAGTTTTTGTATACATTTTTGTATAAATAAACGATATTTGTTGGAGGTGTCGGAAAAAAATAAGCCGTCTGGGAGCTTTCAACGAAAACGCTATCTAAACCCTTTGAGATATAACAAAATAATGTATGGTGGAACTGTGTATCTTATAAAGATCTTCAAAAAAGTCCGCGATGGCATATGTCTATCTAATAAGGATAACATACTATATCCATTTTATTGTCTTTTTGTAGGTATTTGTTTGCCGAATTTTACTCTTGGAAATGCGATTACGATAACAATACGCTATAATATCAGTAGCTATTAGCCAAATTATGGTCGTAGATAAATAAGCTAGCTACTGACGTGTATTTCAAACAGTATACAAGAATATTTATCATAAAAACATTACTAAACACGGCGGCCTTATGATCAAAATTTGTGCATTCCAAAACTTTCGTTACTTTTTCACTGACATATTTATCACTTTTCGATAAACTAACACTCAATACGAAATCTACATTAATTTCTCAGTAATTCTGTAAAAGATTCTTCTATGATTATTTTAAACCGTATTCTCATTGAATCATAGACATAGAAAATTATAGACCACTGCTTGGCGTGTAATTAATCAGCTCTTGACGTAAATTGACGTAATTTTAGTCGGCAAGTTTTTAATCACGTCTAAACTTGTATGGAATAGTGACAGGCGCTGATTAATTTGACAGGACTAAACTAAAATGTATCTTCTGTCCTTTTCTTAATGAAATAGAAAGAAAAAGATGCACTGAACTTAAATTTAGTTTAGTTTGTGAACAAGGGAATCGGCACCTATGACGATCATAATGCCGTGTCTCCGACAAACTACACAAAACATTGTTTGGCAACGGTATTTTGTTTGCATAGTTCAAAAAATAATTTAATTTTAATTTTATAGTTGATTATTTACAAAAAACAAAAAAAAAATTTATAAAATGCTTTGCACCACTGTCCTGTCATTTTGGCAGTGACATTTCTTGACATTACTTTGTTTAAATAAATTATCTGAATTAGAGACTTTGGGTATAAGTCAAAATAGTTTATTTGGATAGGAGTTCACCTGCGGCAAAAAGAACATTTAAAGAAAACCTGAGATACAGCATAAAAAATATTTTTATCTCCACTTTCATTCATAATTCCCGTGATTTTGGTTTGATACCTACTACAAATACAATATTTTAAACTATAAATAGATACTAAAAGGTAAAGATGTAATATTACGTCCAGTGAACAGTGGAACAAATTTGCTGCCAGCGCTATACATACACTCTAATAAAGCATTCATCTGAAATGATTGATGAAGGTACCTAATTTATTTTATTGGCGTACAATTTTCCCCTGAAATGGGGAAGTATCCGAGTAAAAAGTAAGCCGCACTGAGCTTGGAGGTTATGTAAAGAATAATAAATAATAAAAACATAATTCAGCTCTCATTTTATCTTGAAACAGCTCTATATTTATTTTAATAGTTTAAAAACCATATTAGTTGAAAACTTCCACTGTCTTTCACCGAATAAACTAAAATATTTAGCTACTTACGAATGAAAGGACAATCCGGCAATTTTCTTCTCACTATCGCTTTTGCAACCAAAAACACTGCACCTTACCATTTTGCAGCAATAGCTAAAGTCAATCCTCAACAAAAAACACAAAATAGTTAGTATTTTTCGAAATAACAAATTATATAATTTAAAATTTCGTCGCAACCACTTTTCGAACGCGTATCAAACGTCAAACTTTGTTTAGCAACTGAAGTGCTGTCCTTGAAAAACGCGACACGCGATAAGGGACAGAAACTGTTAGGCTCTGTCTCTTTTCTTTACAAGCATCTTGTATATATTTTTCTTTTTCTTGTGTAAGTGAGATAGAAGAAGACCAGCGGTCTATATTTTTCTCTGTCTACGCATTGAATCCATTACTTTACGCACGTATAACCTTGATGAATGTTTACATCGCGCCATACCGCCACACGACCACAGAGTACAGACGTATTTTGTTTTCTTTTTTTTTCGTTCGTTTAGTGGTGTTCCCGCTAAAATGTATTAGTACCGGTCAAGTATTAGTCGATTAATCGAATTCTACAGCCAGATCGTGTTGCAAGTACAAAATAAATGTCAAATATTTCGTCCAATTGCGAACGTGACCCTGAGAAAAGTTATGCAACAATCATTGAAAAAGCACCAATGGTGTTCATTATATTTCCGAGTGTTTTCTCAGCACAAACGGTGTATCGTGCGACATTTCGGAGGATTTCGTTTTGTTTTCACATTGTTGGTACTTTCGTGAATTATTTTAAAATTATTATTTGTGTCGCATTTTTATTTCGTGTTGTAATTTGGTACAATTGATTGCTTTAAGAATTTGAGTGAAATTTCGTATTTTGATTTTGTGTTTGTTATCTTTAGGTAAAGACTCATTATACGTTCAGATCATAAGTACTTTTATTATATTAAATCATATGTTTCGGTTTCTATTCACATAGTGAATCACATTAAAATTAATATTACGTTAGAAATTTGAGATATAGCGTGGGATATGGAGAAGGACATAGGGTACTTTTTTATGCGATAACCGACATCCACGCGGGCGGAGCCGCGGGCAAAAGCTAGTACTATAATAAATTAATTCATCATTACCCGTAATTGCAAGAGATAAATAATTAATAGCAATAACAATCGCCTGTCGAAGCGAAGGTCTTAGTAGTGCACCGTAGGTGACGAGGCGACACATGTCACACGTGTGTCATGATATCGATAATTTTGTTGAAAACAGCAGCTATAAGACCGTCCGGTAGAGTCAAAATTCAAAATATTTTATAGTTTAGTAGTTCTGTAACCGACTTTGGCAACTTGTTATAAAAGCGGATATTGTTTATAAGAAATGACTTGCTAGTTTTACTTAATCTAAATTCTGAATTTGGGTATTACAATTTCACGTTTCCTACGTGTATTTATATTATGGAAATCGCTTCTTATTTTGAAAAGTCTTAAGTTTTTGCGAACATACAAAATACTTTCTAAGATGGAAAGAGAAGGCAGAGTTAATATATCGATGCCTAACAGCCAAAAAGGGATAAGCGACATTTTTTTTTTGCGAAATCGACTTTTGTTTTATGGTTAGAAACAGCTTTTTTTTCTGCGTCTATTGTTTGTCGATTTCGCAAAATAATGTCGCTTATCCCTTTTTGGCTGTTAGGCATCGATATCAATTTCTTTGAATTTGTTTCTAAGGGACTCACGAGGACTATTTTATAGATCGCGCGGATTGCTCTCTTTTGTAGAATGAAAATGGAATCTACATACGTCAGTTGCCGATCCCCACTGCAGAACGCCATAAGACATAATACTGTGGAAATAAGCAAAATATACTAACCTAGCTGTGGCTATATCAGTTCAACTGCCTTATTTTTCTTACTGCATATGCAGCTAAACTTAATCTACCTGGAAGAGCAAATACAGTTTCCGTAATAGCATCTAGTTTCTTGCCATCAAGTTTTAAATTTAGATCCACTTGGGGTACATTTGGTAATGAGAACTTAAGACATTTAGTTTTATTCGCATTAAGTAAAAGATTATTAGCTGCGAACCATTTTGAAAGAACAGCCAGGCTATCGTTGACATGTAAGACATTCCTATCTTTTCTATCTATTTTAAAAATTAGAGAAATGTCATCAGCAAATTGAATTATATCCGATAAGTTAGTCATCATGTAAGGAAGGTCATTAATATAAACTAGAAATAGAAAACGGCCAAGAATTGAACCTTGAGACACGGCCATCTTAACTAGAGACCCCGAGGACGTCGCCCCGTTAACGTGTACTTTTTGCTGCCTGTTTGATAGATAGGAAAGAACAAGATCGGCAGCTTGTCCACGAATTCCGTAGTGGCGTAATTTACAGATTAGTGTGTTGTGGTCAACGCAGTCAAACGCTTTTGAGAGGTCACAAAAAATGCCAATTACATCCTGGGATTTCTCCCAGGATTCCAAAATGTGACTGATGAGTTTTTTCACCTTTCGCGAAACCAAACTGGCGACTATGTAAAATCCCATTTTAATTAAAATGTGACAACATCTGGTCTAGCATGATTTTTTCATATATTTTTACTCAATGCAGGTAGCACTGATATAGGTCTATAATTAGAAGGATCACTCTTACTACCCGATGTAAACATTGATACTACTTTACTATTTTTCATTAAGTCGGGAAACGTACCGCTGTCCAAACATTGATTAAATATTCCTGTTAGGACAGGGGCAATTGTGTCAATGATATCTCCAAGAAATTTAACGGAAATCCCTCATAAGTCTTCATTGTTTTTCATTTTAAGACTTGTGAGTAGCGGCTGTATTAAATAACGGGTAGATTATGAAACGTTTAGTGAATCGCGGAACACATCCTAGTATTTACCGGATCAGTGGCTCAGCGCTTAATATCACGGTACATTAAGATGTTTAGTTAAGAGGGCGTAACTAGCGCTTTAAAAAAATATTATCTCGTGACTGAGAGGGAATTGCGAAAAACGGCTCAATAAGGAACCTCGGTAAGTGTGTCTAATTTTCTAATACCTTTTTTTAAATAAATAAAGTTCCATATTGAGACACTGTAATGTTCGTGTTTTTGTACTTACTTTTTGGCTATTATAATTTCAATTTGCTTATCGTACTCTCTCTCCATGTAACTGAATGGCCATTGCCTGGTGGTTAAGCATTCCTAGACCTCTGTAATTTTTATTATTAAGGTTTTTCTGTTGATTTATAATTCTCACAATGTTTGTTTACCTTTTGTAATGTCAGATGATGACAAGCCTAGATTTTTCTTTTTAATTTACTATGGGTGTAAGGAGGTTAGGTTGTATAGGTATTTGATATTAGACCTGGTTATAAATTACTTTACTTTTCTTTTTATGTTCTAGAAATCTTGTCAAAATTTGAAAGGTCGATCATCTACGAAAAGATGAAGGGAGCCGGGCGGTGAGGTTCATTCTACTTTTGGTGCTCGAGTCTGCAAGTCTTGTGATTTAAGTACAGGTCGGTGGAAGGGCAGTTCCCTCCTCTCCGACATAAGGGAAGTTCCCTCCTCTTTGAAGATTACAAGTTATGCTGGAATAACATTGAAGCTACGCAATTTTCCAATCCTTGACGTCTCCAGAGGGTTGCTAAGCTGGTGATGCCTAACCCTGGCGTCAGTACTATCACCTGACGCAAGAGGACACAAGCCAGTGCATAATATTACTTCGTGTTACAGAAAACCATCATTATATCTTCAACAAGCCTTGACACTCCGAGGGCTGGTGGCTCTCGGACCTCTTGATACGACCTGCTCCTCCGAGGTCGGCGACTTGGAAGCCTGACTCGAGGTTTCCCTCCAAGAAACTCCTGGACCTTTCACTCTTAAGGACGGACCTCCAACGTAACTTCTCCCCGGTTTCCCTGGCCTCTTATTATTCTTCAGTTAGGACCCTCCGATACCCATTCGTTAGGGCCTATTAACCCATCTTAATTGTTTTTTATTTATTATTTTATTAAATTGTTTACTCTTTAACTTGTTTATTTTCTTCTTAAGCTAGGATTCCTCCAGTTCTGATAATAGGTAGGTGGTAGTTTTATCTCTGACCTTACATTTTTCCCCTCCCGGAAAAATGTAACGTTACAACACGAAGCAACAAAATACGATCTAGAGCAGTGTTTTTCAACGTGTGGGTCGCGAAGGGGGTCGCCAAGCCTTTTTAAGGGGGTCACCGTGACTTTAAAATTTAAAGCTAATGAACATAATTTAAAATCATATTAGTTAAAAATGTTATATTTGTTAACAATTTTTTTTATTAAAGGCTTAGGTTAACACAAATACCTAGTGAATTATTGATGTGAAGTTGATCACATACGCACCCATTCACATTATTGTGATGGTTGTGCCTGTTTCTCGCTAACCAATATTTTTTATACACATTAGATTGTTCTCAAATTTTTGGCGATTTCTCTATTTGCCTTTTAATTGAACCATCGATGAAAACGTTATCTCGCTTCTGTGGGTAATTGTGGGTATTCTGTTTTTCTGCTTAACCAAAAAGTAACCAAAGTGACAGACTTGAATTCCAAGAAACCGAAAATAAAAAATAGAAACCGCGGAGGGTAGGGGTCGCGAAATATTTTTCCATACTAAGGGGGCCACACCATAAAAAAGGTTGAAAAACACTGATCCAGAGTATTCTAAAGGAATGTGACTGCTTTTCTTTAAATCGAATTTTTAGGTAGATTTCGTCAGAAAAAATCTACTTATTGGTCTTGCATCTAAAGTCGAGTTTTCCGAAAATTTCACCATAGGAGGTCTAGTTATGACCCCTAGAACCCAAAAATCAACCACCGGTTAAAAAGTTATATATATAATTATATATATTGTTTTGTTTTATTGGTGTACTGGTTTTTCAAAAATCTGTTTTATGGCCATAACTTTTTTCCTTGGAAAATTTTTGAACCGTTTAACATTATTATCATTCCGAGTAAGAATACGGACAACTTTTAAATTGAAACTTTTTTGATGCAACCCCTAACTTGGGGAGGGGGTAGAAATTTCCAAAGCTTTTGGAAAAAAAAAAACATATATCCGAAACGGTAAACATTTTTATGATCGCAAATTATTTTTTATTTTTTTTGGAAGCAAATTGTTTATTTTACAATTTTTAATTTAAAAATCTAGCGATAAAACTTATAGTTTTCGAAATAAAAATTATAACTGAAAAATTGAGGGCGTTTCCATGCTAAACTCGTTGCCTTGACGTCCAAGTCTTTTGTTAATATTCATATCATAATGGAGGTACTTCTAAATAGTATTTAGTCGCAACATGGAGGCAGTCATGTGACAGGCCTCTTTGGTATTTTTCGGACACTTTGAGGGACTGGACGTTTGAGTGGATATAATAAACCAAAATAGAAGATTAATCATCATCATCATTGCTTCTTTTGAAAAATAAGGGATAAATACTAACGTGATAAGGTTTGATTATAATAAAAATATACACTAATTAATAAAATTTCCGTTTTATTTAAGTACGTATGTGTACTGTTCAGAAAAGAGAATGTCAGCGCGGAGAAAGCTTCTTCGTGGAACCTTCTTAGAAATCTACCTCCTCCTGCGGCTTGACGAAGGGATTTTTTTGCTTCGTGTCTTTAAAAAAATCTAGACACACTTACCGAGGTTCCTTATTGAGCCGTTTTTCATAATTCTCTCTCAGTCACAAGATAATATTTTTTTAAAGGAGTGGCGCTAGTGGACCGTTGCACGCCCTCTTAAGTAATGCTTAGACCTCTCGTGCTCCAACATTCACTGCCACTAATAATCATTTAAATTGCAGTGACTTCGAATATCAGCGGAAGCATAGAGCCAACAGAAATTAGGAATGTGTTCTATCCCCTTAGCGATCAATGCACGTCTCATAACCGGTTTAGTTTCATCTCGGCACCCATGAATTTATTGGGTGTGTATGTAACGTTTGATATAATAACAAAAGTTCTAATCATATGACCTAATTTCATTTACTATAATTCTTTTTTAATATAACGATCAAATGATATAATGAATTATTGATATAATTTCATTTTACCTAATTTCATATGGTATAATGAACAGTATATATAATGCACATTTGAAATAATATTCAATTAATATAATATTCAAAATCTATAAGTAACGTTTAACATAATTTGGAAATGTGTACTTTGGGGCTACGTAAGGGCGAAGGGGTTGCACTGGCTAAGTTTCGCTTTACAATCCTACGATTTGGGAGTCCATTTTTTTTTTTTACAGAAAGATCATATTATTAGAAGCCTACACGTAAAATTTTAAGGTGCGGAGATTGTAGATGGTTTACGAAAAAAAAAAAAAAAAAATCTTAGAAATTTAACAATATTTTCTCACTTTTGACATTTTGTCTCGCCATTGAACGTTTCGTTTTACGTAAAATGTTTTACTTCATATTAATAATGAAATAAATACGTAAATTTTAGTGATTTAGATAGATAGATAGAATAGATAGAATACTCTTTATTATGTACACTATAAAAATTACAGATATAAATGCTACCATATATGCTGTTATTAGATACTTTTTTATATACATATTATTTATATTTACATATTATATTACACATATTTTGCTGATTTAAATTAGTGCTATTAAATTAACAGAATAATTTACCGACTATTGCCGTTAGTTGAAACCAAACGTAAAACGACGCCATTTTGTTGTCACTTCACGTAGTCTGTTAGTGAGGCAAACAAAAACTTAGGATGCAAGAGCGAGCGAAGCGAGCTCTGGACTTGGTTCACCCCGACTCGGACGGGTTAGGTTAGAAGGGGATCGAGTGAGCGAGCGAAGCAAGTGAACAGACCCCGCCATCCCCTTCGTGGTTATTTTTTTTTAAACCACCCAGAAGTAGGGGCCCCGCAAAGCGGGGCTCCGTCGACCACACCTTGCTTCGAGACATCTGTTATCGAAAATACCTTAGACCTCAGAGCTGGTCGCAAAGTAATATTCCAAGATTTTATTATATTTTGGTTTGACCTTGACTTTTAGGGTGTTGACCTATAGTATCTGTTTATTACAGATATGGTTAATATATCACTCTACTTACGTTTTTCTTTCCATTTATCATACTTTTTATTAGTTTTTCATCATTTTACATAATTTTATTCTTGAAAAGACATTTACGTCAAAAGTGTCAAACTGAAGTCTACTTATTTCATAGATTTTCTTACCAGCCTATTCAATGAAGGTTGCACTAAGTTTGTATTTTCTAAAAATCATTTACTTATATAATTTTGGATAATCTAAATCTCTTTTATACTTAAATACGTTGTCTACTAAATAACTAAATTCTAAATTATTATAATTATAAGTTTCTTAAACGCACTCTCAGAATTTGATCAGGAGGTTTTAGACATCTTGGGCGACTACACCTGGCTGGTTAAATAACTGGCAGGACAGGGGACAGCAAAAACTTGAACATCGAAAATGGATTTTTCGAAGAGAACAGAATATTCAAGAACTCCAGATTTTCCTATAAAAGGAGCCTGGAGAAGCAATATGATCAGTTTACGTTTACGTCTGGGTTCTGAGTGAACCATCTCCACTGCAGAAGGTCTACTGCCTGATTCCTTAAGAACTATCAAGTTGGAACTGTTAAAGTTAACAGTGTTGGGGGCGTCGATGCTCTGACGCGTCCCTACATTTCTTCTCTGAGTATACTTCTCGACACTGCGGAGACTGCGCTAACATCCTTTCTTCGGAGCTGCCTTGACTTCTGTTCCTCGGAGCTGCCCTGTTCACTAGATTGCGGAGCTTTCCTGACGCGGAGCTTGGAGTTATCTTTCAAGTAATATAAATCTACCTCCTTCTTGAGAGTGCGTGTTAGGTAGGTTTTTATAATTTTTATTCTAGGTGTTGTATTTTTTACCTTTTCATTAAATTGTTCAGTCTACTTTTTTACCTTTTTATTTGTTAGGAATAAGTAGACGTGACAGACCTTGACCTTGAAAATTTAATTAACTTTATCATTGTTTGAAAACCAAGTTAGACCCGCTCCGTGTAGTTAAAAAAAAAAAAAACATCTCATGAAGGGGGTCCACACTTTTTCATTCACAGGGGGGTACACACCTACACCTTCCCCCCTCCCCCTAGTGTAGTAGCGTTACCTTAAAAAATAAGTTAATATGAAAGTTAGGTCAAATGAACATTATATAAAAAGAGTATTATACAATTTGAAAACTATATGAAATGAACGTTATACTAAAAGAAATTAGATAAAATGAAAATTATATCAAATATAACATTAGATCATATGAAATTAGGTTAAATGTTTTTATAGCATATGAAAATTAAGGCATATGAAAGTTATGTCAAATGAAATTAGACTATCTGTTATTATATACCAAACATTACACACCCGAATTTATTTATGCCGAGATGGGAATGTTTCGTAGGCATGATAAATAAATTCATTGGTGCCAAGATAGGATTAAACCTTATTTATACATATTACAATCAGTTTGTTATCAATGCGACAAACTCAAAATCGGTACTACAATCGTGGTTCCATGACATTAATTTGACTTAAATATTATTGGAATAGATAGTCCATGAATGAACAGCCTCGGATCTAGATTTTTTCGAGGCGGGGCAAAAACTGCCGTTCGCCGCCCCCCGCCAATCTTTTATCCTATATGTTTCTCTATGAACCCTTTTTTTTTTTTCAATATGCCTAAGATGTGTCGGACATTAATTTTAATTAGGATAGGACAGGATAAGGTTCGAGCCTTTTATTCTGCAACAACGACCTTATAGCCCATAGACGCCTAATAACAGGTGACCGATGTCTGTCAACACATCAGACTTATAGATCTGATGTAGATCACTACTCAATAATTTCGATTCAGTTTCGACCAGTTCTGTGAGCCGTAAACACTTCCGCGTTAGTCAATAAAATTTGGTGAAAATAAATATTATAATACAATACGTTGGTGTGGTAAAAACAGCCTGACTTCGAGTTTCCTTAAAGATGGCATAACAAATTCATCGGTAAGGTAATAGTTACATAATCATAATTAGATTTATTTTCTTATACTCGTATTATTTATTGGAGTTCATCTTATACTGGTCATACTTGTAGGTGAACCAGAGGTGCAAGGACTCTCGTTGATGTCTTTCATGTTTGCGTCCCTTTCTTTTGAAAGTAATTTTTTCGCTATCTCTTTTCCTCTATTATTAGGCAAACATAAATAGTGATGCAGAAAATCCAAATTGACCAAATCTGTTATCGATAAAGCAAAAACGTATAGGTATAAGATATTTGAAAAAAAAAAAAATACTTTAATTACAATAGAGAAAAGTTTCCCAATGCAAAGGCGAGTTATTATTATCGCCACTTTAGTGTTTGATGGGATTAAAATAAAATCCAAAGTTAAAAGTAGTGTACTCGTAATAGGTTATAGAGACAAAGGTGGCTTGATATACCCTTCACCAATTGTGATCAAAATTTGTATTCGTTCTGAAATAACCATAAAAGCATACGTTGAAAAAAATTCAAAAACCAAAAACGCAAAACCAACGTCCTGTTTAATAATACTTGCAGCATTTTCATTGGCGACGAACTATTTCCTAACATAAGTAACCATCAATTCCACTCTGAAGTAACCAATCATGTAGTGGATTTGTCAATACGTGTTATGCACAAATTATGTTTCCACAAGGCTAGCTTTTCTTACAAAGTCTGCTCAACACAAACACTGTTCGGAAGATTTAGACAAAGTTAATACATTTCAAAAGTGATTTACGTATCAGTGTTTTTGATTGTCCAAAAATTAGGTGTATTTTAATCCACACAGAAAATTTCCCTCCCGCGGAGAGGAGGCGTCTGTCCCAGCAGTAGGAATATTATAGGCTATTATTGTATTCTATGAATAATTATTTGACTTTCAGAATTTAGTGGTTTTTTTTTAACTATTAGGTACAATATATGAAACAACCTCTGAAAAAAAAATCTTTTTGAATAAATACGGAAAGAATTTTTATATTTTGTTTTTATTTTTAACATTTTATGTAAAATAAATACTATTAAACTCAAAACTCAACTCAAACTCAAATCATTTATTTCAATTAAACCATTTACAGGCACTTTTGAATTGTCAAGCAGTCGGTCAGTAAGAAAAATTAAGCTACATTCCCATTCCAAAGCGTAGGTACCTATGGAGAAGAACGGGCAAGAAACTCCATGGACACTCTTTTAAATTAAATTGTTACAAAAGTATTCGTTACATCTATAATGTTGCATTTAGAACTAAAAGTGAGAACGATGTAAAAATAATAAAAACTTACACGTTAAAAGCGTCAAGCGTAGGTACAACAAATAGAAACAAAATAAAATAAAATAACCCGTGGCAGCTAAGAGATGACCAGTCCCAACTGACGGCGCCCGTTCACGAACATGACGCATGGATTGTAACATTTTAAACAGTACCCCATGAAAGATGAGTCTACTTTAGCCAGTCTGAAACCTGGTTGAGCTAATAGGTCCCTATTTCTAGTACTATAATTATGTCTTACACCTCTTTTTCTAAAAAGATGTAAATTTTTCCTTACGTACATGATGTTTTCGGAGATGTATTGACAAGGTACCGTCATGATGTTAATATCCTTAAACAGTTCCCTTAGAGAATCGCGCCTGCGGAGATTATATATGGCTCTGATGGCTCTTTTCTGCAGAATAAAAATAGACTCGATGTCTGCAGCCCGTCCCCAAAGTAAAATAGCTAAATAGCTAATATAGACTAGCCTCGCGGTATCTACATCAGTAAATTGACGGATTTTTCTGACAGCATATGCTGCTGAACTTAGCCGTCCTGCAAGAGATGTTAAATGAGGACCCCATTGTAGTCTTGAATCGAGCGTGATCCCCAGGAAAACAGTTTTATCGACTAATTCTAGTTTCTCTTGATTCAATACTATCTCACAATCACTACTTTTGATATTTGGTAAAGAAAATTTTATGCACTTCGTTTTTTTCCCATTTAATACTAAATTATTAGCAGTAAACCAATTTTGGACCTGCAATAGAGCGTTATTTACGTCGTCAAAATTTGTAGCACGCCTATCTACCTTAAAATTTAAGGAAGTATCGTCAGCAAATAACACCATTTGTGGTTGATTTTTTAATAAATGGAGTAGATCATTTATATACACTAAGAAAAGGAAAGGACCCAATATCGAGCCTTGTGGAACACCCATTTTTACTTTTAAACCGAGTGAATTGATACCATTTATTTGAACTTGCTGTTGTCTATCATTTAAATAAAATTTTACTAAACTGAGTGCAAGTTTTCCAAGTCCGTAATGCTCAAGTTTCAAAAGTAAGGTTTCGTGATCGACGCAATCAAATGCCTTGGAGAGGTCACAAAAGATTAAGAAATAGGAAGGTAAAACAGCCATTTATTAAAAAAAAAAAATCGATACCTTCGTGTTTTATTAAAATTTGCCCCATCCCTAGTAATACGTAATGACCTTGGTAGGGCCAATCAGAACGCAGTACCCCGCTTCCTCATACCTCAGCTAGTTGACAGAATTGTTTTGATGCGTTAGATCAAGCATTAGGCGTCTATGGGCTATATGGTCGTTGTTCTGCAAACATATTTATGGCCTTGTCATTAATCTGATGTGCAGTCCGATTTTCGATTGCTAAGATCGCAATTGCGAGAGTCGACTTATGCACATCATCTTAACACCAATTAAGATAATCTTGAATGTAAGAGCGAGCGTAGCGTAGCGAGCGCGAAATTTTAGTTTCCTGCCTGGGATAAGTTCAATTTTCTTTTGACCCTTCATGTCAAAGTAGGAGTTAACTAATTTAGTTGACTTATAGAAACGTCTCAAAAATCAGGAATTACTGGCTGCAAGAGTGAGAGAAGCGAGCTCGAAAATTTTGGCAGTAACATATTTAGTCAAATTGTATCGATCGATAATGCGCCAATCAGGGGCGCCAAAACTGTGGTAAACAATTAAAGAAAATCATGTCGACATTGCTCTTTCAGGCGTCGGTAAAGCCGGGACCGCCGGAAAGTTAAATTTCGAAAAACAAGGATTATTTTCCTTTAATTTTTGACCACTGAGACACTCATCCGCCTGTGGTTCGCTGTGACATAGATCTAATGCAAGAGAAAGAAAGCTATACTTTTTACATCGCCAAAGAAAGTGGAAAATGTTTTTTTTTAAAACGGAGTGTTCCTGGCAGAATTCAATTGCGCCCATCCGCAACCTGCTAACGCCGTTTGACAACCTATGCCTACGCTAATTACGTAGTGATTTCCTCAGTGCGCCACCCGCAGAGAAAGAGAATAAGTGCTGCGCATCTCAGTTATTGCAAAGTTGCGGTGCGCTGGGTGGTGCACTTGTCTACCACGGTTGAATTTGCCGCCCCCTGAAGTTGGCGCCCGGGGCACGTGCCCCGGTTTGCCCCCCCTAGATCCGGGGCTGTGAATGAATTAAATGAATGTCATCATCAATCAGTCAGTGAACATGATAAAGAATATACTTATTATTTAACCTGAAGAAGCGGAGCGTAGGATGGACTGAAATGGTTACTGTATCACGAATAGTTCAGAATTAGAACAATTTTTTTTTGTAACTTTACAGACTTTATATTGGACTAGCTTTTGCCCGCGGCTCCGCCCGCGTGGATGTCGGTTATTGCGTAAAAAAGTAGCCTATGTCCTTCTCCCCAGGCTATATCTCTGCCAAATTTCATGACGATCGGTTCAGCGGTTTAGGCGTGACAGAGTTACTTTCACATTTTATAATATTAGTATGGAAAGTATGGATTATAAATTTATAACCTCAGTGTCATTGACGGACACCGAAATCATTTTTCGGAACGTGTGTCTAAGTCCGGAATATGTCCTGCAAATTAAATTAAAATAAACTTACATTATAAGGACAGGTGCAAAAATGGGCGCAAAAACCATGAAATTTTTTGTGATTTGTAATTTCAGATATATATTGTTACTCTGTGTCGATTTGTGAAACTTTAGGTTTAGGGGAACATAAATAATTAGTTATTATTGGCGATGTGGTGGTGTTGTGTTGCACCGTCCACGCGGACGGAGTAACGGGCAACGCTAGTTAGCGAATATCAAACATCACTTAAAATATACCTATCTCCCAGTGAGTTAAGTGATAATCGCAAATTCTACAGCCACCAGAGCTAGAATTCAACGAACACTAGCTGAAGAGAAACTTTCACACGTGTGAGGAATTAAACTGAAATTTAGAAGATTGTGTGAGCAGCTAATTATAATTTGAGTGGACAACGAGAACGTGATAGAGGATCGCTTGAAAACCGCGGCGTTGCACTATGGAAAATTTTGACTATCTTCGGATCAAAAATCTGTAACTTTTTGTTTCTTGAGATACATTTTTTATTTTTTTTATTTAAATAACCCTGTAAATAAACCTTTAAATAAGTATAATATATTTGAAGTCATTGTACAACAAATAGTCGGAAAAAAATATTTAAAAAAATTGGGGCAAAAATTATTTATTCCTACAATCATATTCAATATTAATAAGAAATAAGTATAAGTGATGTGTCTAAACAATGATTTATTAATAAAAGTAAATATAAAAATAGTTAAAAACTACAATTTCCTAAATTAAATGACGTTTACTAAATTGTATGAGCCTTGAAACTCAAAATTAGAACTACTAACTTGGATTATTTTTCTATTACGGAAGTTGTATTAATAATTTTTTTTAAATACAAATAAATACGCTCAGGTATATAGTAGATATGTATATTCTCATCATTCCTGATCTTCAGAATCAGTGTTAACTTGGTAAATTTTTAAAAGATGTAGGGTGTCAGACAAGTTTATTCACTTTTTTAAGATATGGTTTCCGGATGCTAGTAATGTATGGATCTGAGGTGTAATGTGTCAAATACATCCTCATTTGTGACAGACCTTGAGCACTTTCTTGCATGATGTAATCTAAATTTTTTGGAATCTTTTTACGAGATTCTTGTGCGTCCTCTGACAAAGTCTCAATGAATCAATATTATATGCACAGAAGATGGCATATAATACCAGTCATATTTACTGATGTAAATTCTTGCAGTTTCCAAAGCACATTGATCAAATTTTTGAGCATCTATCGTAACACCAGATGATAAAGCTTGAAGGATTATATAAAGTCGCCTAATCAACACTTCGTCGATTCCTGTAAAATATTTTTTTTATAATGCAACCGGCAGAGCAGGTTTCATTATAAAAGAACCTTCTGTGTGACCATCATTGGTGTTACCGTTTACTTGTCGTGGTTTATCGATGATAAAGCCTAGGTCTTCTCGAAAGCGTCTTCGCACCATAGTTTTCTTCTCTTGTTTAATCTGTTTATTTTCTTCACTCGCAGCTGACCAATTTTCGAAAGAAATATTGTAAGAAATGTGCAAGATCATCTCCATGCAACGTATCCAGGCATTTAGTGTTGATAGCCCGTAACGGAAAGAATTTTCATTTTCGAGCCTGGTGATTACATTTTCTAAAGTATTCATTTGACGTAGAGTAGCGCCACAAATCTTACATGTTGAACTTGAACGAGTACCGGTTAATACCTGGGCTACTTTCCCGTCTATCATAGTAAAAAAAAAGTTCATGTTTAACTTGCACTCCATTTCCTTCTTTAGCAGTAATTGATGGACTCAAAGAGTCAATTTGGCTCTGAATATTTTCCACAACAACTTTCGTTTTATCAGGAGTTTCTTTTGAAAACTCGATCAAAATAGGCCGACAGTATCTTACAGATGAGGGAACAGGATTTTGACAAAAAACAGTACCAGTCGCTTCATCAATTAATTTGATGGGCACAAAAGAAGTAATAAATAAATTTGAGTCGGACACAAGTTCAGACTTTTCTGGAAGTATCTGTTGGTATTCACTTTGGCCACTCGAGTCAACACATACCCATTTATTTAAAAAAATCAACTCGCTTTTGTAAACAGATTCTATCATCAAAATTGTAGCTATTTTGCGATCCAACAAATCCTGTAGAGATACCATTTTTGCATATGTGTTGGTAATTTGTATCGTTGAAGCAGGTGGGTAACAGTCTTTTTTACTTTTTTTACTTTGTAATAAGGTGGTAGCAAGAAACAGTTTCTTTCAATCGTAAGGTTCCTCAGATACGAATATTGTGCCTTAGTCAGATTCAAATAAATAAATATATATATATATTTTTTTAATTATTAGACTTTAATTTTAATTATTTTTATTAGACTTTTTAATTTATGTTTTATTGAAATTTTTTAATGTTTGATTTTAATTTTTAATAATAGTTCAATCTGTGACATTATTTATTTTTATTTTGTAATGAATTGAATTGATCTTTGAATTATACCTATTATTGTTATTATTATGTTATTTATTTTACTTACTTAAAATTAATTGAATTTTTAAAGATATAATTGTAACGACGTATTATATCACTAAAAGGTGATATTATTTAATTAAATTGATCAGGTTATTTTATTTTATTTTTAATGATGACTGAATAATAATTATATCCTATTTTTAAATTACGACGTACTTACATACAATAGTAAATTCAAACATGCTACTCTTCCTATTGTATCTACAAATTGTTGTGCCCGACAGGGTCCATGTGAACCATGTAACTATTATTAAGATTAAGACCTTGTACACACATGAGATATGCAATAAAGATTTGAATTTGAAATAAAAACACTTAATGCTTCCGGCTCGCTTAGTATTTGAATGTTATTGGAGTCTTCCATTAATTTAGAAATTGATTTCCTTTTATCTGCGTCCGCAGACCTTATTGTCATAGGATAGGACCGCCTCGTGTGAAAACTGCATAGTGAACGGATTTTTCGTTGTAGGACTCTTCATATCTTTGGAAACCGCAAAAAACCACAGCTGATTTTCACATAATTATGTTCATAACGAATACCTACACTATAGGAAAACATGAAATCCAAAACTTCGGCAAGCTTCGGCAACAGTGAAAAGCTTCAATGAAATTAAAAAACGCACGAAATTTTTCTTTTTCATTATTTCTTTTTTTACTACACCACAAAATTAAAAAAATAATATTTGTTTTCAAATCTACGTGAGGTGAGCTTTTCCTAAATATATAATAGTATATAGGTTTTTTAACAGAATCAATACGAAATATGACTCTGAAAGTTAAGAAATGGTACAGTAAAACTGGGAGAGTACAGTAAAAGACGTATTGTACCTAGGGTTACCATCTGACCGGATAAAGCCGGTCTTGACCGGATTTTTAGGTGTTAGAACGAACTCCGCCCGGATTTTACGTCAGACCGGATTTTTTACATACACGTGCGTGCTCCCGCTCGAGCGACGGGCAAGCGAGCGAGGGACAAAGGAATTTGTATAGATGACGCCAAACTATTTGAAGAGTTCTGTCTGCTGAAGAATTTTCTGAACACAAAGCAGAGCGATTTTTATGAAGAGCTTGCTGAAAAGCAATGGTGTATTTTGTTTAATACAATTAACGACAGTTCAAGAGTTGGAGAATTTTTGAAGATTTGTCAGTATTTCTTTAGCATTTTGCCACACAACGCAAATGTGGAGCGAGTCTTTTCTCTTATGACTGCACAGTGGACCAAAGAAAGAAATAGACTTTCAGTGTAGTCAGTAAGAGCCATATTGCTTACGCAATACAAATATAAACGAGTGACGTGCGAACAATTTCACAGTGAAATAGCTGGAAAAGCCAACTTTTTGAAAGCGGTTGCTAGCAACCAAAAATATAAGAATAAATAATATGAATAAAAACATTATTAAATAATTTGATTTTTATTTTATACAAGACCGGATTTTTAGACTTGGCAGGCAGGTTTTTTAATTTGTAGGCCTGGTAACCCTAATTGTACCCCTCTTATTATTAATTTAAAAGCTTTAATAACATAAAATACCTACTGCATATTGAAGAACGACATTTAAACTATTAAACAAAATTAAAAGTGTATCTCAATTAAGGTATTCATAAATATCATTTTTGATATGCCGTTGTTTTACGATTTTCCATAGTGCGTCGTCGACACTTTCGCCGAGCTCACTCGCGACCGGGCCGGCGACACCCGCTGACAAGCGCGATCGCCGAGTTTCCCATTGTCATCAGTATGAACTGCTATTATTAGTACACGATTTAACGCGAAAGTAGTTTACTCTGAATAGAGAAATATCGATATAATGGTTACCGTATTTTTTGTTTAAAAGTGCTAGATAATTTTACCGAATAATTAATTTGATGCTCGTTTTAAAACGACAATTTTTGTAGGTCGTGTCAGCGCCTGATTCACATATTTTATTGCAAGAAGATAAGAGAAAGCATTGATGTTATTATGATTTGTTGAAATTAAACTGTTAACTTATTTAATAACGTCGCTACACACAGAACCAACCAGAATAATTCCCTGTGTGGACTAGGAATTATTCTTGTAGGTTCCGTGTTTAACAAATTTTGGTACGTGCGGGTATCGAACCCGCGACATGGAGCATAGAAGTTCTATTGACTGAGTACTGATTACATCAACAGTGCCAACAAACAACTTAAATCGAAAAAGATTTAATACATTATTATAATACACCGTATAAACTGTGACTTTAATTGAACATAAATAAATGTTCTTTATTAGAAAATATTTTTTCTGATTTAGACATAGCTTATGGCGTAAATCACCATAGTCAAAATCACAACAACGGCTCCATAGAACGATAGGGGAGTTGTTTCATCAAGAGTGTATCGCCATCATGAGGTCATACATCATAATTCGCCTCTTTACAAGAACAACGTGATATTAAAAGAAAAAACGTATTGAGATGACACATTCTCTTGTAAAGAGGCGAAATGAACTGCTGCTACTGGCAGGAAAAACAACTCGGATTGATAGTTTACAAATATAATGACAATACATTATGATAATTTGCCTCTTTCTGAGTGATCTCATAAAAACGTATTTTTTTTAAATATCACGTTGTTCTTGTAAAGAGGCGAATTATTATGTTAATAATTTCAAATTATAGCGCTTGCTTAACGCTTTACACTAACGTTAGCGAATTCCCGGCTATGCCTTATCACTCTGATAAGAATATTATTCAGGTCTATATCTCGTGATAGTACATTACATGTGTACCTTGCTCTTATTACCTTACGTAAGTATGTGTGCTAGTATCATAAGCCCTAGAATTTTGGTATATGTCATGTTATAGGATTACAAAAATGCCTCTCGAAAACATGGAGTATGTGCACTATAGGCGGCGCCAGGCGTCACCAGTGTGCAATTGTAGCCTTTTCAACCAAGTGATAAGTGCCGCTCCCATATTATTACAAGTATGTTGATTGTAGCATTAAGATAGTATTGCAAAATTTTATTTTACCTACTTTAATACTTCAGTTTACATTGGAAAAATGATTCAGAAAATTTCTGCAACATGATGTAATTTGATAAAGACATCTTCATAAAATAATAAGCCAAACCTATTCTGAGAAAACTCAATTATGTGATTAGATTTCCAAGAACATTATAACCTATTTCATATCTACTGTGGCTCAGTGCTGAAGTGGGACATCACTACAGCGCATAGCCACTGCCCCGAGCATTATTATTTTGCCTGAACAAAACCTTATTAGAATAAAACAGTGAATGTAACTTACCCTTTATTAGTGGTTCCGCAACAATGTTGACGTCTTCCTGTGGGATCATGTCCATGAGGCGCGCTATGTCGGTAGCCAGCATGTGGTCCACCACCTCCAGCAGCTTGGGCTTCAGTGGGTGGAACTTTGTGAAATCGTGGTTAGCCAGCGTTTCCTGCATCTTTTTAATGTCCGGGAAGTCACCAGGAGATATCTGCTGCTCCCTCTGGATGCGGTCATACACCTGACCCAAATTCTTTATCAAGTCTTTCTTTTTACCATCCTTACCAAACATAGAAGGCATCTCTTTCCTTAACTCACTGACAATGTATGCATGAACCTTAGCAAGCCGAGCCCTCTTTATCAAATCATTAAGTTTTCGCAAAGCAGCATTTCGTGGCAGAGACTGCATATCTCTGAACAGATCTTGCTCTTCATCCTCAAATAATCTTCTGTTGACATCATAGCGTAAAGGCTGGTCCCAGAAGGATCCAATATATACCCGGGCCACCTCTGGTGTCTGCAACACTTTACCTAGCGACCACATCAGCGCACCGTACACACGCATCAGTTGCTGGTGATCGATCATATCAGCCTTGTTCAGTACAATACGTATTTTGTCGTCATGCCCCCTCAGAGCTTCAATACTGCGCCTGAACTCATCTGATATGTCGAGCTTGTGCGCGTCGAACAACAGGATGATGCGGTCGACGCGCTCGGCGAACCACTCCAGCACGCCCGTGAAGTCGTAGCCGCGGTCCACGCGCTGCTTCTCGCCCGACAGGATGCCGGGCGTGTCCACGATGGAGATGCCTTTGAGCACGGGCGAGCTCACCGTGGAGCACTGGAAGCGGTTGAGGAAGGCGTTGCCGAACTTGCTGAGTGGCCGGAACTGTTTCTTCGGGTCCACGACGAGCGCGTTGCCGGGGATCACGCCCTCCTTCTCGTCGTACATGACGGCGATGAATCTGTCGGTCGTGGGCTCCGGACCTATCCGGATCCCCGGGAAGTCTCGCTCCAGCAGGTATTTGATGAATGTGGTTTTACCGGTCGAGTACTGTCCCACGAGTAGGATCATGGGTTTCGCATCGAAGTCCGGCTCCTCGAGTTGCGGCGAGTGGAAGTCGTGGAACTGGTAGTGCAGCTCCAGGGGTAAAAGTTTTGTTTTATAAATCCTTTTGAGACCTTCCACGACATTTTCGATACTCTCGGTTTTTTCACCTTCTTTCTTTAGCCAACTAAACATTATGTCTGTAAATTGGTTCGCTTTGTAATTTTATTAACTAGGACGGCACGGGCACAAGTTCACTTACTGCCACACTTCAAAATATTTTTACAACAAATACGATAAGACCACCGCGATCATCCTCCCCCACAAAAATGAAATCAAATGTCAAATGACGTGTGTGACGTGACGCACGATATGACGTGACTGAATGTTACTATTACAAACAATACAGAATTGAAATGGCAACTAAATTGCATTATTCTCATCACTGGTTTTTATAATAGAATTCACTTTTACTGTAGGTAGTGATTGTATACGGTTTTATCTTAGGGTAAAACCTTCGAGGGTATATATACTGATTTTATAATATCTCAGTTCTCAAACTGTGTTATATGGAATGGAGATAAATTTTTGACTTTTTGTCAGCTGTCAGTTTGCGCTGCGCACCTGTGCAGGATATTCAGATATTGGTTATTTCTACGATAGCACAATACTATATGGTCTGTGGATAGCACCATCAAAAACTAAAACAATAATGACGACATTTCACGATGAAATAGAAATTGAAGACTTCGAATATGAGGAGGATGAGGACATGTATTATTATCCGTGTCCGTGCGGCGATAGGTTTCAAATAAGTAAGGTTAGAATTTTAATAACGTGTTTTGGGCTTGTGCAGTGCCGGATTAAGGCTCGTACACTCATGCGATAGCACAATTTCTTTGTCAGTGCCGGTCGCGGCCGCGATATCAAGCGAGTCTGTAAGAGCCTTTAACCACGTAGCAAGAGTAGCAATTGCTACGGGCCCCGCATATGCAAACTAGCCCACCTCCACAAAAAATAATCTTTTTTCCGAAGATGAAAGAAAAATTGACAACTTAGGGTATGTCCAACTTGAAAAAATGAATTTAACGAAAAATTTTAAGAGACCTTTTTATAGAACGTTCAATTTCCTATAAAAAAAGATTTATCGCACTAGGTGGTACCTACAGTGCTTGTGAGACCAGATGTAAAATCCCAAAGACCACATAAAATAGCACAAAAAAAACTGTTTTTTTTTTACCATTTTATACTTTAGAATCTGTAGCAGATCAAGAGCCCCGATAATATTTGCTACGGGACCTGCGCTTCCTTAATCCGGCACTGGGCTAGTGCCTAAATTGGCAACAAGTTTTACTGCACCTCACTACAAATCCCTTATCATATGAAACAATAAAATGCAAATTACCGTTTCATAAGTCTAAGCACTGAATCCTATACATTCTAGGCAGACAAGTATGCCAGGGCCCACCCCAATGTTAAGCACCCTAAGATATGGTGGTATCCACTAGATGAAAACAGCATTATGTTATGCCGGTTAATCTATTCCATCCGTAAAACTGTTAAAAGTTAATTTACCATTTGTTTTAGGAAGAGTTACTGGATGGTGAGGAACTAGCCACTTGTCCAAGCTGCTCGCTTGTAGTCAGAGTTATCTATGATTTGGTAAGTGTGTTTTATATCTTGAAATATACACTATTACATTACTATCACATTACATGTATATTTTGACTACTTTAAGTCATCCATCTGTTAGTTTGAGGCAATACCAGAACTTATTTAAATGTTTATCTACACCCATGCTATAAACCCACATTCATGTTTTAATACCCCTTATTATAATTAATTTATTTTCAGACAAAGTCCATTGCATTACATTATACAACAGTTGCATAAATAACTAATATAATATTGTGTAAATGACACAATATATTTTTATTTCTACTAATATATGACAGCTATCATAGTCCTAAATTTAACAAAGTTCATTATTGCAAATTCTGACAAAGTTTGTGACTAACTTCTAACATTTTTGTGAATTGTGTTTTCAGGAAAAGTTAAAGGCAGAAAATGAGGAAAAACATAAGGCAGAAAATAACAGAGAAGCTGTGAGGGCATAAAGCAAGTGAGTTGGCGATCGACATTGAAGCGGCAAGCTTTGCCGATGAAGCACTGAGAAGTGACCCTCGTTGTGGAGACGCGGGGCCCACTGACAGATCTGTGATGTTTCTGAGACGTAATACAGTTTTTGAGCTATGAAATATCTCCTGTTGGTTTTATTAATCATTAACTTCACTCTTCTTTTATTTCTGCACCAGGTCTTGCTGAAACATGTTTTCCATAAAAGATGACATATGACAATAGTACATTGTGATACAAGGGGTGGGAAGTGTCTTACTCGTGTCATAAAACCCTCGCCTTCGGCTCGGGCTTGTTAATGACAGCTCGTTTGCAATAACCTACACACCCGTGTATCACACGACGTTTTTCAATACAGATGTGGAAAATAGTAAAAAACAAATCAAAGAATTAGGTAAATATCAAAAATTAAAATTTTCAGAAAATGGCGCGTTTTGCAACTGGACATTTTATTTATAACGACAACAGCCTATACAGCCTATTCGATTTTTGACAAATGTTGATGTGAAAATAATTAAATTAAAACTGATAATTAAATATACTAAACAACTAGTTAAAAGACTTTTCAGAATTCAATGCTAAGACGTCCGGACTCATTCATTTTTCCTCGTATAAAATCTATCCCATTTTAATCTATGTATGAAAACTCCTTGCTACTAAACTTTTTAAATTGTCTTATAAATTTAAAACTAAACTGCAAAACAAAATGATCGAGCTCGTAAACAAAAGTCGACCACGTAACAGAAAGATGCCTTAGATGCAAAAGATTCAATTTTCGAATCATAATTATAGCCTCTGAAAGTACGCCATGTTTAGCAACTGTATTACTTATAACTGTATTGTTCCTGTAAGGCAAAAAGGTCAATAGATTATTCTGTCCTTAAAAATATAAATTCATTAACATAAACTACATTTCTATCTCCACTTCATTTATATTTCATTGATGTGATATTTGTCTTGTAACTTTGTACAACAACTAATTAGTCAAGATGTAAATGAAACAGCATAAAGTGGCAAGTGATCTATTTTACACTTCTTAAAAAATATGATAAACACATTTGTCTTACATTTACAATAATATTGTATAATTTATTCTCTAAAATAATAATATTTAAATAAGTCACATTGATAGTACAATCAATTAAAACAAGAACTTGACTAGCTAGTATGAAAACTTCCTATGCTCCACATACCCATGATACTCGAGCTACTTCTGTGCAATATTGTCATAATTTGTTAAGATGTCATTCTTTGGCAGTTTAAGTGCATCAAGTGACTAATAATAATTTGAGATCACAATTAGTACTAAACTAAGAGAACGTTTCCAATATGGCCAACTTGATGTTCACTTAAACTGCAAATAACTGGGGATGTAATAATCAACAATATTACAATACATAATAAATATCCACTAAAGACTTAATTGTTGCTTATAACAATAATTTGCAATAATACAATATATTCTATAAGTACATTGTGTGAAAGTTCATAGATTATTACTGTGATAATGTTGGCTATTAATATTATTAGTATTACTTACAATAACTTTCTTTTAAATGTTTCAACATCCAACCTCTTCCTTGTATGTTCTCAGGACATTTATTACAAACGGGAAATATATATACATTAGCTTATTATACATTGATTCTTCTTCATAAATAATAAATGAGTCACGTTCACAATATCATGCAAACACAAAAAAAAACCTGCTGCCTGCTGGCTCATTCTAACATGGAGAACGATGTTTATCAACTACATTATTGAACACACAAGCTGTAGATAGCGGGTTCATTGGAAGGATAATGTTGAACTAATAAATTAGACTAACATTGGGCCTATTTAACAAACCAAATTATTGTAATAAATATAATTTGAAATATATAAAAAATGAACTTTGAAAACTACACAACTAGGCAAGCAGCAAGCAATAATAAATACTGGAATTAATAGAAGTTAAGCATACATAATGTTGCTTTCAATGTTACTTAACATTGAAGACTTGTTCAGCCAAGCATATACTACAAAACTAAATTATTCAGTTCCTACTTATGTAAAGGATTTGTCATAGTAAAATATATGCTCAGAATGCGTTACAAGCAAAATATACTTAAGAGCTAATAGGCTCACTACATTCGATTATACTCTTGAGTTAACTTGACTTTAAAACGCAATGTAGTGATTTGAAGTAGCAATTAGTAATGCTCCAAGCATATTCCTATAATTAAAGTCAGAGAGACCAAAGGGTAATTGCAATTTGGTCAAAAGCGCGGCTTATTATATTACACAAAATTAAACTAAAGATTTCCAACATTCATATCACGCACGACGGACTTATAACTAGTCTCCGGTCTCTTCTCACGGCGAGCTCACGTCGCGATATTCCTTCGAGCCATTGGTGCCGATTCTCTTGTACACCGAACTAAACTATCACTAAAATTCCTTATGCTGATTTCAGACTACGCTATAATATAATAGCATACAGTATATAGCTCATGGCACAACAATATCGCGCACCATCATTCCAATAATATACATATAGTACAGTACAGTGTGAACGTGTCCATAACAATGTATGGTGCGCGATATTGTTGTGCTATGAGCTATATACTGTATGCTATTATATTATAGCGTAGTCTGAAAGCAGCTTCACTTTTGGCTATGAGAATCTTAAAGCTATTCTGCAAACAAAATTATCTAAATTTAAAAATAACATTAACACAACTAAAATCTAATTTGACAATCGCGCCTCCACGTGGTATTTTTTTTTTTGGGCTTCGCAGCTTTCTTGTTTGCCCTACGCCATGATATTTTTTTAGAGCCGGAGTCGTGCAGGAGCAGAGCAGCCTCAACGTGTTTTATATGGAATTTTTCACTTTTTGTATGAAAAAAAAAAACCTACATCGTGAATTTTAGGGGTTTAACGGTTTCATAGAGGGGGTCGAAATTTTCATTATTTTAGCGAAAATTGTCAAATACAATCTTTGCAATTGGTTTAAAATATAATAAACCATTATACAAAACTGAAATGAGCTTTTGAAATAATTTAATTCAGAAGATATATTACTTTTGTGTAGTACAGGTAAAACATGATAAATGAGGTCCCCTTTCCATCTAAATTTAAATTTATACAGTTTTTATTATTACCTACTATTAGAATAGCAAAATTGCCATTTTCACAAAATTAAAGACTCAGTACCATCTTAGTCTTAGTGCTGTCAAACTAAAATATAGTTAAGTTGTGTCATTATAGTCAATTTCTAAATATTAAATCGTCGTTTGACAGGAATAAACTAAATTTTGGTGATTTTTAGTCTAGTTATGAGAATTTTGTGACAAGAGAATCTGCTCCATTGCCCACATTATTGATGCCGATTATCTTGTCACAAAATTCTACAAAAAAATTGACTAAAATAACAACTAAACTATACTTTAGTTTGACAGCACTAAGAATGCACTGAGTTTTCAATTTAGTGAAAATGGCAATTTTGCTATTCTGAATATTACGATTTTCATCAAAAAATTTAGATTTTCAAATCTGACTATTTTAAATCGCGATTAAAAAGGTGTGGAATAAAATTAGTTGTCATGAACTAAAATTCACACCAACACCTCGACTTCTGGTGCTAAAACAGTACTGCTTATTTATTTTTTTTCTTTTGCTTATATCTCAAAAATGGTGCGTCCATCGCAAAAAGAATGAAAATTTCGACATCCTTTATAAAACGCTTAAATCCCTAAAATTCACCATGTAGGTTTTTTTTCCCATACATTAAGTGAAAAATTCCAAAAACACGTTGAGGCTGCCCCGATCCTGCGAGCCTCCGGCTCTAAAAAAATCATAGGGTAGGGCAAACAAGTACAACGTTGCGAAGCCAAAAGAAAAAAAAAATCCCTTCGGCAAACCGCAGGAGGAGGTAGATTTCGAAGAAGGTTCCACGAAGAAGCTTTCTCTTTCCGCCCAACCTTGCACACGCATTCTGTACCCGCTGGATTAACAAACAGAAAAAAAAGAGGCCTGTCACGTGACTGCCTCCATGTGGCGACAAAATACTATTTAGAAGTACCTCCATTATGAATATTAACAAAAGACTGGTGGTCAAGGCAAAGAGTTTAGCATGGGAACGCCCTCAATTTTTCAGTCATAATTTTTTATTTCGAAAACTATAAGTTTTATCTCTAGACTTTTAAATTAAAAATGTAAAGTAAACAATTTGCTTTAAAAAAAAAAATTGCGACATTAAAATGTTTACCGTTTCGGATATGATTTTTTTTACAAAACTTTTTGAAATCCAACCCCCTCTCCAAGTTAGGGGTTGCATCAAAAAAGTTTCAATTTAAAACTTGTCCGTATTCTTACTTGGAATGATAAAAATGTTAAATGGTTCCAAAATTTTCCATAGGAAAAAAGTTATGACCAAAAAACTGATTTTCGAAAAACCAATACACCAATAAAACAAAACAATATATATATATATAACTTTTTAACCGGTGGTTGATTTGGGTTCTAGGGGTCATAACTAGACCCGCTATGGTGAAATTTTCGGAAATCTCTACTTTAAGTGCAAGACCAATAAGTAGATTTTTTCTGACGAAATCTGCCAAATACTACGTGGAGGCGCGATTGTCAAATACGATTTTAGTTGTGTCAAAGTTATTTTTAAAGGAGAATACGTAAATTTCATAGAAAATTGCCCCAGCTCCGGCGCAAAAGAAACCTACCCCAGATTTTTGTACATTTTATAATTATAATAATAATAATAATAACCCCACCGCCGTATCTCTTCCCGGCTTGCGCGCTCCGAACTCTAGGTCTGTGCCGGTAGAGTTTACTTTACCGGAACATATCTAGGGTGAGGAGCCAGACCAAGAGAGATACAGAAACCCGCAGGGCAGCATGTGGCGAGCTGTTGGGCAGTTGCGACCCCACGGACCTCATCTCCCGGAAGAAGTCATGTTCCTCATCTCTGGCTTGCCTTTGTTGGCCGGCTGGAGTGAACACTGAGCAGGAACTGAGCTCCCACCTCATTCTTGCCTTTATTGGCCGGCTTGAGTGGAGATTCGCAAGAGCAAACGTGCTCGGAGGAAGGAAGTATTCCAGTAAGTGCTTGTAGGGATCTTGACCATCTTCCGGGCTCTGGGATTGTTCTGAGAGCCGTGGAATACCTCTCCACTCCTCGAGCACCTCAGGATATGTTGCCCCCTTGTCGCTACGTCACTATGTGCTAGCGACCGTTTTCGGGGGCCCATTATTGAGTGTGCAAGTCACTCCTTGCCATTTTATCCGTGTTTAAAATAAAACATTGATCAGGCAGGGGCCATAGTCCTTCCATAGTTTTTGGTAACCAGTCCATTTTAACCACCCAAACCCATAGTCCAATATCTTTGTTTCCATATCCTGCAATAGTCCTACACCAACCGGGGGTTGTCCTTGGGTGCACTTGCATAGTGCGTACAGGGATAATCGTCGGTTGGTGCCTCATTTCATTAAAAAGCGCCTAACGGGCCTCTGCGAGTTGGCTTCGGCCCCTCGTACGCCTTCCAAAGGTCCGGGACTCCAGGGTCCCGAGATATGTAAAAATATGAAAATAAAATAATAATAATATAATCTTTATTTTCAGACCAGAGATCCATAAATGTATAACATGTACATGTGTGTGTTACTTAATAAAATAACTAAACTAAAACAAACCACCCCGCTGCGCCGGCTTGAGTTTAACGTCACATATCTGAATGACGTTCTGTGTGCCGCCATCCAGTGGCATATTTGGCCATCCACCCTGCCGGCTACAGTAGCCACGAGGCTGTAGGGGCTGCCGCGCATCCGACGCATCAGTGATGCCATTCGCAGACGCAGCAGCGAGCCGAAATCCGGAACGCGTTATTATACTGGACTCGTAGAGCATTGTACGAACCCTGTGTATAACTGACCCACAGGGCGCACGCGTACAGCGACTGGCAGTAGGCCCTGAACAGTGTTATTTTAATGTTATTTTTCTACAAAATCGTGCAAACTTCGTGGAACATATTGTACGTAACATGGAACCACCACAAGAGGTAAGAATACTAAGAATCTGTCAAGTCCTTGTTCACATACGATTACAGTTTACGAAAAGATAATAATAAAGTGCATGATGTATGTTGTGTTTTAGCCTCGGTGTTTTCTATATATTTTATGCATGTGTTTACAAAAAAAAGTTAGGTATGATTTTATCCGTTGTCGTAGTTAGTGTTAGTAAAGTCTAGATGGCACTGTGTGATATGCTCCAATATATTTTTAAAATATTAACGAAAAAAAAAAAACCGAAGGGATAGGCAGAGGTATGCACTACACCCACATTATTGGTTATGTTTAAGTCCCATCAACCGTCACAAAACCAGACTGCGACCTTCTTAAATATTATTGATTAAATACACTTGTATACAACAACAATACACATACAATACCATATATACGTTGCTATACTTATGTAATATATAGGTCCTGAAGTCATTAAAGACGCTAGCTGTTTACTATTTGCGGACGATCTCAAGCTATTCTTGCGGATCACAGACAAGTCGCACTGCGGAATGCTCCAGAGAGACATCGATCGGGTGGTAGCGTGGAGTGTAGAGAACAATCTACTCTTCAATATGACGAAGTGTAGTGTAATGTCCTTCACGCGGGCCACGGTACCCTGACGCCATGATTATTGCATGGGCGGTCACGTCATACCGCGAGTGGGGGTTGTGCGAGATCTAGGGGTTACTTTCTCTGGGGATCTTACGTTTCGTGCTCATGTGGTGCAGGTGTGCAAAAAAGCATTTAAAAATCTTGGTTTTGTCATGCGTGAAACGCGTGACTTCACTAATATGGCAGCAGTGAAAGCACTTTACAATGCATTAGTGCGAAGCAACTTGGAAACTAGTGCTATCATCTGGAATCCTTATGAAGTGAAGTATTCTCAGATGTTGGAAAAAATGCAGAACAAATTTACCCGTTACTTATACTTGAAGCAGTATGGTGTCTACCCTTTCTACCCGCTTATGTATCCAACTCTCTTTGTTATAGGGATGGTGGGGTACTATAAGTTGGAAGTAAGGCGCAACCTCGCTCTTGTAAAATATGTTTTTATGGTTTTTCGTGGGATACTGAATAATCCACAAATATTGGAATCGTTGGGATTGCTCGTTCCAGACAGGAGGTTACGGTTGGGACCGCGGAGAGAACTTTTTAAAGTTGCGGCTACTCATACAAACTTATTCAAGTTTACGCCGGTGATTCGCGCAGTAAGAATACTGAATGATATCTCTCGGCGTTTGGACTTATTTTCTTGTTCTTTGGCGGAATTCCAGAGGGTGGCACTTAATATGTTGTCCACTGTGTAATTTTTACTTCTACCCAGACTCATTCCTTGGCACTGGACAGTTATCACTTAATGACTACTTTTGTAAGCTTGGGTATTACCTGTTAAAACATATGTATGGGTTAATGAATAAAATATATATATATAAATACAACCTTATTATTTGTTTACCCTAAAGCCGAAAGGGGGCAATTTTTTTCTATGTTAGCCACTCACTAAGTAGATCACATAGATGTATTTTTTATACACATAAAATGTATAAAAATCTGGGAAAGGTTTCTGCGCCGGGGCTGGGGCAATATTGCGCATTCTCCTTTAGAGAATTTTGTTTGCGGAATAGCTTTAAGATTCTCATAGCCAAAAGTAAAGAATTTTAGTAATAGTTTAGTAAGTTTAGTTCGGTGTACAAGAAAATCGGCACCAATGTGCAAGTGTTATTTTCTCCTCTTCTATCAATTTATATCGTCGGTTTTGGAAATGTATGGACTTAAAAAATATTGGAGATGGAATGGTCGTTTGGAAATGTATGATTTTACGATTTTCAGATTGTATTCAAAGATTTTTACATAATGACGGTTCCCGCGTCCACATAAGACGGAATGATGTACGGCATAGCACGTTTCTATAATACAATATAACATGAACCTAGGAATTTGTACAATAACGCATTATGAAAACATGGGAGGGTAATTTTTTTTTAATGAGTATCGAAGCCCTTTTAGTGTTTCCGACTGGCCGAGAGGGCCTCACGAGCTGTTTAATGAAATTACGAAACTAAACACAACGCGCAGTCGTTTCACCGGGGCCTCGCGCCGCGCCGCTAGCTCAGTGCGCGCACCTACGCGGGGCGGGCGCCACTGACGTCGCGGCCGCGCTCAGCGCCGCCGCCAGCGCGGGCGGGGCGGGCGCCATTGACGTCACGGCGGCGCTCAGCGCCGCCGCCAGCGCGGGCGAGGGCGCGGGCGGCGCGGGCGGCAGCGCGGCGGCCGGCGGGTGGATGTTGAAGTGCCGCACGGCCGCCTCCAGCGCCACGCTGTTGCCGCACCTACGCGGGGCGCGGGGGCGCGGGCGGGGCGGGCGCCACTGACGTCACGGCCGCGCTCAGCGCCGCCGCCAGCGCGGGCGAGGGCGCGGGCGGCGCGGGCGGCAGCGCGGCGGCCGGCGGGTGGATGTTGAAGTGCCGCACGGCCGCCTCCAGCGCCACGTTGTTGCCGCTGAAGTACGCCGACACCGCATTGTGGAAAAGCAGCAGCTGCTTGTTCATCACCTTCACCTGAAACCGAGGCGCGGCCTTTGGTTACCATTTTTTTATTACTCAACTTCAGGGCCACCGATTCGTACACTGAACGGTGCCGTCGAAATCTAAAGTTGCAAAAGACCGTTGATAAGTTATTTTAATTTTATACAAGCTTTTGCCCACGGCTCCGCCCGCGTGGATGTCGGTTATGTGTGAAGTCGCAGCGAAAAAAAGTCGAATTTCTTAATTTCAGTTTAGCAGATATTTTGTGTATGACGTCGTGTAATTGTGTATGGTAAGTACAAATTTGTACATTCAACCATTGGGGAGCTATTCAACAAAAAACCTTTAAAAAAAAAAAAAAACCGACTTAAAAAAATTAAAATAAACAATATAAAATAACTTTAATTTTGGAAGTCGGTGTCTTTGGTTCCGTATTTTCGTTTTATGCCACCGACTTCCAAAATTTAAGTTATTTTTAATTTTTTTTGTTTTTTTTTTAAGTCGTTTTTTTTTTTTTTTGTAAAGAGTTTTTAATTTTTCACTTTTTAATTGTGGTACCTACCTGACACCAATTTGTATAACACAACAGTGCCAGGAAATCTTATAACATCATGAACATACACCGAGTGGATTAATTACCAGCTAAATTAAATGTATTAATAAAAACAGCTACTCCATAATAAAGTTTAATAAAATGTATGGGACAGCTGTTTTTTTAGCGATTTCAAAGCTGGTCCCATAGTAAAAGCTATTCAGTTCGATAGTCTAAAGCACCTCTTAAAGTTTGTAGAGTAAATTTTTGAACACAAAAGTCAAAGTCAAAGTCAAATCATTTATTTCAAATAGGAACGAAGATGCACTTTTGAATGTCAAAAATTACATGAATAGTTAATTGATTCTAGTTGCGCCTTCCAAAAGGTAGTTATGTATGGAGATCAAGAAGTTTGTAGATCAAGGAGTCTTCCCGGATTTAATGAAATACAGTAAGGAACCTTACCTCTTTTCAAATCCGGGGACAGTAAATACACCAATAATTATAGACCCGTATCCGTGTTGCCGGTTTTCAGTAAGGTGTTTGAAAAGGTAATGCTTAATCAAATGCTCAATCATTTTAACACGAATAAAATCCTTCATGAACAATAGTATGGTTTCACCAAAGGACGTTGCACGACCGACGCCGGTGTAACATTATTAAGACACATTTTTAACGCGTGGGAAGAGGCCCAAGACGCCATAGGAATCTTTTGTGACCTCTCCAAGGCATTTGATTACGTCGATCACGAAACCTTACTTTTGAAACTTGAGCATTACGGACTTGGAAAACTTGCACTTAGTTTAGTAAAATCTTATTTAAATGATAGACAACAGCAAGTTCAAATAAATAGTATCAATTCACTCGGTTTAAAAGTAAAAATGGGTGTTCCACAAGGCTCGATATTGGGTCCTTTCCTTTTTAGTGTATATTTATAGTGTGTATAAAAACCTGGGGATTATCATAGACAAGAACTTTTCTTGGACTGCTCAGCTACAGGAGGTTAGCCGCAAGCTGTTTGCTTCCGCTGCGTCTTTGAGGAGACTGCGTAATTTTCTACCGACTGCCACCAAGATTGCGCTTGCACAATCACTTCTTCTACCCATCCTTGATTATGCTGATGCCAGCTTTTTTGACCTTACTCAAAACCAACTCGATAAACTTGAGCGGCTTCAAAATTTCTGTATTAGGTTCATATACGGTTTACGCAAATATGACCATGTTTCCGAATTTCGTATGAAGCTTAAGTGGTTACCAATTCGCCTTCGCCGGAATGCTCATATTCTTTCCCTTTTGTATAATGTGCTCTTTTCCCCTTCCACCCCTCTCTATCTTAAAAAACGTTTCCAGTTTCTTTCCGACTCCCACACGAAATTTTTAAGGTCATCAGATAACTTGAAGCTTAAAATGCCCATGCATTCCACAACTTTCCTTGACAAATCCTTTGCTGTCCAGGCCGCTCGTTTGTGGAATGCATTGCAAGATACTATAAAACGCGCGCAATCGCTGCCTATGTTTAAAAGACTCGTGAAGGAACATTACTTGTTGTTGTGATTTTGTTCTCGTTGTTTACTGTAATAATCTAGTCTTCATTTGTTTTATTTGCTTATTTAGTTAGTATGTATGTATCTATGTATCTATTATATATCTGTGTATCTATTATAGGATATTGTACTGTTATACTTTTTATATTTGCACCAATGACAACCCCATTTTATGTCCATAAATTCACTGTCCATGCCAAGGTTGCCTGGAAGAGATCGCAGTATGCGATAAGGCCGCCCATTGTATATTTTGTAGTGTATAAGTTTTCTTTTCTTTTGTTATGTGTAATCTGATGTACAATAAAGTATATATAAATAAATAAATAAATGATCTACTCCATTTATTAAAAAATCAACCACAAATGGTGTTATTTGCTGACGAAACTTCCTTAATTTTTAAGGTAGATAGACGTGCTACAAATTTTGACGACGTAAATAACGCTCTATTGCAGGTCCAAAATTGGTTTACTCCTAATAATTTAGTATTAAATGGGTAAAAAACGAAGTGCATAAAATTTTCTTTACCAAATGTCAAAAGTAGTGATTGTGAGGTAGTATTGAATCAAGAGAAACTAGAATTCGTCGATAAAACTCGTTTTCCTGGGGATCACGCTCGCTTCAAGACTACAATGGGGTCCTCATTTAACATCTCTTGCAGGACGGCTAAGTTCAGCAGCATATGCTGTCAGAAAAATCCGTCAATTTACTGATGTAGATACCGCGAGGCTAGTCTATTTCAGTTACTTCCATAGTATAATGTCTTACGGTATTTTACTTTGGGGACGGGCTGCAGACATCGAGTCTATTTTTATTCTGCAGAAAAGAGCCATCAGAGCCATATATAATCTCCGCGGGCGCGATTCTCTAAGGGAACTGTTTAAGGATATTAACGTCATGACGGTACCTTGTCAATATATCTACGAAAACATCATGTACGTAAGGAAAAATTTACATCTTTTTAGAAAAAGAGGTGAAAGACATAATTATAGTACTAGAAATAGGGACCTATTAGCTCAACCAGGTTTCAGACTGGCTAAAGTAGACTCATCTTTCATGGGGTACTGTTTAAAATGTTACAATAAAATTCCTCCCCACATACTTCAACTGAATGAGACTAAATTTAAATCTTGTATAAAACGCACACTATGCAGGCAGGCATACGAGGGTGGCACTGAAAATTTCGGGAATCAAGGAAGAGACACAACATTACTATTTAAAAATGTATTTATTGCTTTTCGAAGTATTCTCCGCGAAATTTGACACATTTTTCCATACGATGGAACCAATCATTGAAGCAACCATTCCATTCGGAAGTTGGGGTCTCCAAAATGGCCGTTTTGTAGGCGTCCACAGCTTCTTCAGGTGATGAAAATCTCTGTCCACGCAATTTATTCTTTATTTTAGGGAAAGTATAGAAATCATTAGGGCTTAGGTCGGGGCTGTACGGCGGATGGTCTAATAATTCTATGTTTTCTTGCTCTAAAAACTCTTTTGTTCTGTGCGCGGTGTGAGAACTCGCATTGTCGTGATGGAGGATGATGCGGCGGTTGCAGTTCTCTTTACGGAGTTCAGAAACGACCTGTGGCAAACAAATGCTAGCATACCATTCTGCATTAACCGTTCTTTGTCCCTCAAGAGGAATATTCGTAACATGGCCGGTTTTGGAGACAAACATGGCCACCATTTTTTTTTGCAACACTCCGTGAACGAACAATTTTTGTTGGCTTTTTTAACTCATTTTCGAACACCCAAACTCGTGACTGGTTTTTTGTTTCGGGTTCGTACGCATATATCCAGGATTCGTCACCTGATACGATGTTGTATACAGCATTTGAGGATCCTGCGTGGAATCTTTCGAGAGTTCTGACGCACCAAGTAACGCGAGCCGCTTTTTGCTCTTCACAGAGCGAATGCGGTATCCATCGGGAAAACAACTTTTTTACACCTAATTGTTCATGCAAGATTATTTGTATTTGACTCATGCCAATGTCTAAAGTTGCCTGAATTTCGCGCTATGTCACATGTCGATCTTCCTCAATCAGCTTACGCACAGCATCAACGTTTTCTTGGGTGACTGCAGTTTTTGGACGACCTTGACGGGGATCATCACTGAGCTTGACACGTCCACGTTGAAATTCAGCAAACCAGCGATAAATTGTGGTTTTGGATGGGGCTTCATCACCAAATGCAGAAATCATCCGGTCAACACACTGTTTTTGTGTTAAACCACTTCGAAAGTCATAATAAATCATCGCTCTTGAATTTTCTCGAGTCAATTCCATTTTCTCAACGACTAAACAAGTTTGACAAAACCTTGTGACAAGACCGAGAATCTTTTTTTAAATTAATAAATGGTATTCGATTTTTAAAACCAAGGAGTTTTCAATTAAAAAGATTTTAATATGACAGGAACAGTGGAAATATTCCATTCCCGATACTTTTAGTGCAGCCCTCGTATTATAAGTTGGGGATTACATCGCTGATAAAAATGCTTGGCTGAATGCTGGTCCTGCTCCACAACCTCAGCTAGTTGATTAACATTTGACAATCATGTTGGAGCTGCTGAAGAGTGTAAGACTATCTTTGCATTGTATAAACTCAATCTCCTTTTTATTATATAAATGCACTAGCTTTTGCCCGCGGCTTCGCCCGCGTGGATGTCGGTTATCGCATAAAAAAGTACCCTATGTCCTTCTCCATATCCCAGGCTATATCTCAAAATTCTAACTTAATAATATTTTTAATGTGATTCACTATGTGAATAGAAACCGAAACAAATGATTTAATATAATAAAAGTACTTATGTTCTGAACGTGAATGAGTCTTTACCTAAAGATAACAAACACAAAATCAAAATAAAAAAATTTCACTCAAATTCTTAAAGCAATCAATTGTCCCAAATTACAACACGAAATAAAAGTGCGACACAAATAATCATTTTAAAATAATTCACGTAAGTACCAACAATGTGAAAACGAAATGAAATCCTCCGAAATGTCGCATGATACACCGTTTGTGCTGATAAAACGCTCGAAATATTTAATGAACATCATTGGTGCATAACTTTTCTCAGGGTCACGTTCGCAATTGAACGAAATATTTGACATTTATTTTGTACTTGCAACATGATCTGGCTGTAGAATTCGATTAATCGACTAATACTTGACCGGTTGACATTTTAGCGGGAACACCACTAAACGAACGAAAAAAAAGAAAAGAAAATACGTCTGTACTCTGTGTGGCGGTGTGGCGCGGTGCTTAATGTAAACATTCATCAAGGTTATACGTGCGTAAAGTAATGGATTCAATAAGAAAATGGTTTAATCTTAGAAGAATCTTACACAGAATTACAGAGAAATAAGTGTAGATTTCGTATTGAGTGTTAGTTTATCGAAAAGTGATAAATATGTCAGTGAAAAAGTAACGAAAGTTTTGAAATGCACAAATTTTGATCATAAGGCCGCCGTGTTTAGTCATGTTTTTATGATAAATATTCTTGTATACTGTTTGAAATACACATAAGTAGCTAGATTATTTATCTACGAACATAATTTGGCTAATAGCTACTGATATTATAGCGTATTGTTATCGTAATCGTATTTGCAAGAGTAAAATTCGGCAAACAAATACCTACAAAAAGACAATAAAATGGATATAGTATGTTATCCTTAAGAGATAGACATATGCCATCGCGGACTTTTTTGAAGACCTTTATAAAATACATAATTCCACCATACATTATTTTGTTATATCTCAAAGGGTTTAGACAGCGTTTTCGTTGAAAGCTCCCAGACGGCTTATTTTTTTCCGACACCTCCAACAAATATCGTTAATTCATACAAAAATGCATACAAAAACTTAACAAATTATATACTAAAACCTTCCTAGAGAACCAAGCTATCCATTGGTGAAAACAGCATGAGAATCGGTGCAGTAGTTTTTGAGTTTATCGCGAACAGACAGACAGACAGACAGACAGACAGACAGACGCGGCGGAGGACTTTGTTTTATAATATGTAGTGATAGTGATAGTGATAGTGATAGCACAGGTGTGAGTCCTATGTACTATAGAGCTACCATTGACCGGGTAATATGTCTTTCATTGACTTGAATGTGCCCTGGCGGTTGAGAGTATGTCATGCTCACTTAAATGTCTCGCTGATGGTGGCGTGTGTGTTGGATTATTTAGCTCCCTTCAAAGTGGTTGAGCTGAATGGTGCTAATCCATGCGTCATGTTCGTGAACGGGCGCCGTCAGTTGGGACTGGTCATCTCTTAGCTGCCACGGGTTACTTTATTTTATTTTGTTTCTATTTGTTGTACCTACGCTTGACGCTTTTAACGTGTAAGTTTTTATTATTTTTATTTTTACATCGTTCTCACTTTTAGTTATAAATTCAACATTATACTAGATGTAACGAATATTTTTGTAACAATTTAATTTAAAAGAGTGTCCATGGAGTTTCTTGCCCGTTCTTCTCCATAGGTTCTCACGTTTTGGAATGGGAATGTAGCTTCATTTTTCTTACTGACCGACTCCTTGACAATTCAAAAGTGCCTGTAAATGGTTTAATTGAAATAAATGATTTGAGTTTGAGAAGAATGGGCAAGAAACTCCATACTTACTCTTTTAAAATGTTAACAATAGTTTGTATACATTAATTAATAATTATAGGTGAAGACGATGTACCTAGAATAAAAATAAAAATTACTTACTACAATTGGTAAAAAGAATGTAAAGTGAAGTAATGACAGAAAAAATAATAAATGCGATAGGTACATGGTGCTCACATATTTACAAACATTGTATATGATTTTCCAAACACCTTATACATATAGACGAATCGAGAACCTCCTTTTTTTGAAGTTGGTTAGAGATCATTTATAGCCAGAGTGCATCTCATGACAATTCCAATAAGCCCAAACACGGCTAGGTTACATTGTTTTATTACGGAGTTCCGTTGCCTACCGTCCGGCTTCATCATCAGATCATTTTGATGGTACCATTTTGATCAGCATTTATTTAAATTTGCTTCGTCATAGTCGCTTAACTATCTTAATCGAGATATCTTATTGCTACTCGTGAAATACGTATCATTGACGAGTTCCGGTAGCCATCTGTGGTCTTCTTCATCAGTTCTGGTTCACCAAATTATACTTTCTGAATGCAAATGCTTGATTCGTTGATGAAAATACAAAAATCGCTTTAGGAATGCCTACAAAATTTGAGGAGGGATAAAAGGGAATTTCCGTCAATTCCTCATGGATTCCATCATCAGAACTGGATTTTGAACCAATCTGGAAGTATATCCTTTCAAATAAAAAAAGAATTTTTCAAATCGTTTCATAAACATATATATATATATATATATAATATATATATATATATAATATATATATATATATATATATCTACAACCGAATTGAAAACCTCCTCCTTTTTGTGAAGTCGGTTAAAAACTGTTTTCGCTGGAACTCATTGATATATAAAAAACCCAAGATACACAGTCTCGAAGAAAAGTAACACTCAAAACTGTCTCCAATTATTCATACATAAGTAGATATAGTTATGATATAAACATACTTTTTTGCAAATTCAAACCTTACGCGTATGATTTAAAGTTGTTTTTACAAAGCAATGTACAAAAACAATAAAATTTTATGACCAGTTTGCCGGCAGGACAAGGCAAGAAGTGGAATCGAATATTATTTTATAGTTTTTATTGTTTGTACAATGATTAAGTATTTTAAGAGTTGGTAATTTTTTTATAAATGTGTAAGGTATTTTTAGAACAACAATACCTATATCGAGACTAAATACCTACCTACTTAGGTTAAAACATAACATGTATAAGTACAACAGTATGCAGTTTTTGGTATTTATTTTAGTTCTGTGAATATTGGGACTGTGCATTATTGATAATTGTGTAATGGTGGTATTTTTAAACGTATTTTAAGAAATATAAATCTTTCCCTAAATCTATAGTTTCCTTTGGCAATGTTACAGACACCCTTCTAAATTAATGTATCAGGACAACCTTCTGGAATCTGCTATTGGCTGTCAACAAGGTGACCCTCTCGGGCCAGTGATTTTTAGTTTAGCCATTCACCCAATTATTCGACAGCTAAATTCCAAATTTAACGTTTGGTATCTTGATGATGGAACCTTGGGAGACGATGTAGAAACTGTTTTAAATGACCTTCAATTCTTAAAAAATAAATTTCATTCCATTGGTCTTGATCTCAACCTTTCAAAATGTGAACTATACTTAGCTGATAGTACTGACAGACATCTGAATCTTCCCAAATTTAACGCAATAGCTCCTGAAATCAAAATGATTGAAAAAAGCTCTCTTCGTCTCCTATTTTTTTTAATTCCTTTCCCTTTTTTATTGAGAAAAAAATACTAAATTTCAATGACGTTTCGGAAAGATTGTTCCAAATTAACATGCATTTGGCCTTAACCTTAATTCGTTACTGCTGTTTCGGCCCTAAATTAATATATTTCCTTCGTGCTTCCCATATATGGAAGTACACTCACCTTTTAGACAAAATGGACCAAATTATACGGCATACATTAACTTCGATTTTAAATGTGGCCATGGACGACTGAGCTTGGGCTCAAGCTACTCTTCCCATTCGTATGGGAGACCTCGGCGTCCGCAAAATTTCTAGTATTAGTTTACCGGCTTTCATTTCCTCGGTTCACGGCACTGAAAAATTAATCAGGAAAGTCCTAGTCTCCACACTGATTGATTTTGATGTGCCTTGCTTCACCGAGCCAATGGATGCCTGGAAACTCGCTTGCCCGAATTCAGATCCACCCGACAATCCATCTTCCCAGAGACGGTGGGATGAGCCGCTCTGTAGGGTAGTACAGAACAATTTACTTGACACGCCTGCTACTTCTGCGGAGCGTGCGCGCCTGCTGGCTGTGGGTAAGTGCGAGTCGGGTCTTTGGCTTCATGCACTACCTTCGTCGAACATAGGCACTTTGTTTGACGACACTACTTTCCGCCTCGCTGCTTCCCTACGACTAGGAGCTCCTTGTTGTTCTCCCCATCGCTGTCACTGTGGCGGGGTTGTCAACAGCCTAGGACACCACGGCCTGTCCTGCAGTCGAAGTGCGGGTCGCTTAGCGCGGCACGCAAACATTAATGACATCATCCGCCGAGCTCTTGTCTCCGTCGGCGTTCCAGCTGTATTAGAACCCAATGGCTTGGCACGCGACGATGGCAAGAGACCGGACGGCATGTTTTTATTTCCTTGTGTGGGTAGGCCTTTAGTGTGGGACGCAACTTGTGTCGATACTCTTGCGCTATCCCATCTTCCTGGCTCGGCGTGCTGTGCTGGCGCTGCTGCTGTAGCTGCTGAAAACCTCAAGCGGCGAAAGTATAGTAACCTGATCGGTAACTGTATTTTCGAGCCGTTTGGGGTTAAAACCCTCGGACCGTGGGGTCCCAGTGCTCATTTATTTTTCAATGAAATCTCCAAAAGGCTAGTTGACACTTCCCGTGACCCAAGGGTTGGCTTTTATCTTGGCCAGAGGCTAAGCATTGCCATACAACGTGGCAATGCCGCCAGTCTCTTGGGTACGTTACCAGTCGACAGCGATGCGGAGGAATTTTTCGACGCCATATTTTAGTTTAATAATATAATAATAATAATCGTTTATTTATAAAAAGGGCACATTTACAAATAGTTTCTTAACAATTAAAATAGAACACAGTTGCTTATTTGCCTGAACTAGGTTGAACCTGTGTTTCAGGCTAGGAAGTGCATAAATACTTACCTCCTTACTAATAAACGTTGTATAGCGTCTGTATAGTTACACACCGATTTCTCTCTTTCACTCGTCAGTAATTTGACTTTCGATAGAAGAAGACAAAGCGTTGTGTAACTATACAGACGCTATAACAACGTTTATTAGTAAGGAGGTTAATGTAATAAATTAACAATGAGTATAAAGTGAAAACTAAATCTTATTTAGGTTAGTAACAGTAAAATTGCATGTTAGCGTTTTTATTTGCAGACAACAAGTAGCTCTTCTGTCTGTGCATAGGCGATAGTTAGTAAATATTTAAGTATAATTTTTTTACAGCTAAAATAATTTAAGCTATAGATACTTAGTTTTCTATTTAATCTATTGTACAGAAATGGGCCTAAGAATGTAAAAAATCTTTCCACAAAGACATGTTTTGAGGTAACATTAGATGTGCATACTATATCATTCCGTCTCTTGTTAGTATTGTCAGCAGTGTAGGTAAGCATGGTGTGCTGTTTTAATACTAAGTGCATAATGAAAAGTTGGCGAACAGTCAGCACGTTGCAGGATTTATATAGCAGATCTGTGGGAAAGAAAAAGGGATGGAAGTTTGCTACCTTTAAAATTGCTCTCTGAGCTCTTTCAAGAGGAAGTAAATTGGTTTTTGGTGCGCCACCCCATGAAGTAATGCAGTATTGAATTATAGATTGACATAGGGCCAAATAAACTTGTGTTATTAATTTTGAATCTGCAAATGTTCGCAATTTTTTAAAAACATATATTAATTTGCGTACTCTTTTAACTAAACTATCAATATGTTTTCTGAAAGACAGTGTGTCGTCCATTATTACTCCGAGGTATTTTATGTAGCTCGTTTCGAGGATAAAAGGGCAATTACACATGTTGACTGAACGGATACCACATTGATGGGCATATAACTGAGGGTTAGCAATGTTAAGTTGAGGCTTGCGCATGGAAAAGTGAATATATTTTGTCTTGTCAGCATTTAGTGTTAGTAAATTGCTTTGAAGCCAGTTAGTCACATTATTAAAACCTAATTGAGCGACTTCGAACAGTTTGCTACTGGTTTTAGCGGTAAATATTAATGTCGTATCGTCGGCATATGATATAATTTTGCCGTCTTTAATACTAAGATTGCACAAGTCGTTAATATAAATCAGGAATAGCGTGGGGCCCAGATTACTTCCCTGAGGAACACCAAAACCAGTACTTTTCTGCTCAGCGCTCGTGATATTATCTATTCTAACACATTGGTATCGGTCATTTAAGTAGTCAGCGAATAGTTTCAGCGGCGTTCCCCTTATTCCAATAGCCTGTAATTTGATTAGAAGAACAGAAACAGACACCGTGTCGAAGGCCTTGGCTAAATCAAGGAAGACTCCCAGGGTCTGGTTCCCTTTGCCGAGTTCTTCTGAAATGTAATCGGTCAGGCTATGCACCGCATCGGCTGTGGATAATTTGGCTCTAAAACCAAATTGCGCAGAGGACAAAAAGTTATTTCTTTCTAAATAGTTAACTAGTCTACTGTTTAAAATTTTCTCTAATATTTTTGATATTGAGGGGAGTAACGATATTGGTCTATAATTATTAACTAAGTCTTTAGTTCCAGATTTAAAGACAGGGATTACAACTGCCTTTTTTAGACAACTAGGGAAAACTCCTTTGGAAAGACAGATTCGAAAAATATGCGTTAAAGGAGGTACCAATATATGCTTAAAGAGTTTAAGGATCTTATTGCTTATGTTATCCAATCCAACTGCACAGTCATCTTTTAGCCCAGAAATGATTCGGGTAATTTTGTCTTCGTCAGTGTCAAGCATAACAAAAGATTTCAGGTTACAGATATTGATTGATTTTTGAAAAGGTGGTTGGTCACAATAATGTTTCGGAATCTGTTCGGTAAGAGGTTTCCCAATATTGACAAAAAAGTTATTAACGTTATTAGCTGACAAGAATGGAGAAGGATTAGTAAACAGTAAACTCGAATTTGTTTCACGCTGTTTAGACATATTGGCGACGTTTTTAATATGTTTCCAAAGTTGCTTACTATTGTTACCTGCTGTTTTTAATTCATTTTTATCGTGGTTATTTTTTAAATTCTTTAGAAGATTGTTACAGAAATTCCTGTATCTTTTATAGGTTGTCTGAATTATTAGATTATCTGGGTATCTCTTAGTTCTCTGATGAAGTTTATCTCTGTGTCTTATACACCGAATTAGTCCAGGAGCAATCCAAGGTTTAATATTATAAAGTTTTTTATTTACTGTAGAAACTATCGTGTTTCGTAAAATTGCTTGTTGGACATGTTTTATTAAGTACGATAAAGCCAAATTAGCGTCAGCAGTATTGTAAACTAGGCTAAAATCAAGGTTGCATAATTCATATTCGAGTTTCTTTGTGTTTAATTTGCTTTTGGTCTGGGGACGATTTAGCTTAGGCAGCGTTAAATTTACGGTAAGTAGGACAGCGTGATGGTCAGTAATTGTTGCGTTAGTAACAAGCGTAACATATGATACGCTGGTTTTGATCATCATATGATCGAGGCAGGAACCGTTCTGATGAGTAGGCAACGTGTGAGCGGGGAGAAAACCATGGTATGAACAGATATTAAGGTCATCTTGGGTCCCAGCATCGCAGTTTTCGGAGCCAATATTTATATTTAAAGCACCTGTTAGTATAACATTATTGAACGAGCTTAGCCCTTGAAAAATTAGGTTTAAGGAATTGTGAAAAGAATCCGTTTCTAGCGGAAGGAGACCTATACATAGCGATTATCGCTGTGGTTGTACCAATTTTAATAACTAAACAATTACTCATGCAGTCTTGTAGAGGAGGTTCCTCGACTGTGACCTTAAGTGATTTTTTTGTAAAGACTACCACACCATCATTTTGACTGTGGTTTATTTTGGTATGGAATAAGTTGTACCCAGGTATTACTGGAAGGTAATCGATGCGGTTAGCTAGCCAGCACTCAGTTAATACCATTATATCACAGTCAAAGTTTAGTCTATGTAGGAAAATTTTAAAGCTATCTATGTTCTTATAAATACTACGAATATTTTGGGTCAGTACGGTTAGTGACTTTTGATAATCGGAAAGGTCTGCAATCCTCAACGTCACATGTCTTTGATACAGTTAAAAATGTGTTATCTATATCGGTAATTAAGTAATTATCCATACTAAAAATAACAATAATAAAAATACGACTAAAATATAAACTAGTAGGTGGCGCTCTTAGGCGCCTTCATAATCTATTGAGTTAATGTACCGGTATTCGGCAGCTTTTTTAGCCGGACAATCTGCGTCTCCCGTCTTATGGTTGGCTTGTTTTTTAAAGCGCAAACATGTAGCACATTTTGGTGCCTCTGCTTTCTTTGCGCAGTCTTGGATAGTGTGTCCTTCTTCACCGCAATGTCCGCATGTAGGGGCAGGAATTTTACATGTTTTTGCTGCATGACCGTACTGCTGGCACTTGTAACATCTCGTTACCAGTGTGAAGTCTCGTACCGGGCAGGACGTCCAATTTATAAATACTCTATCTTGTGTGATGAGGGCCTTACGAATGACTGCTGGAACTTCTATAATAAAATTGCAATTCTCAGCATCTTTCCTGCCAGATTTGTGGCTTAGTTTTATTGAGGTCAAAAATGTATCTAGGGATATAGTGGGCAGTTTGTCGGCCAAGTTTTGTTCATAAATACATTTTTAAACCTCATTTTCAGCCATTGATGTGGGAACTCCTATAACTATGATGCGAGGTTTGCGCTTTTTAGGTTCGTCGACGGTAAGACCTGACGAAGCGAGTTGGACTGTTTGCTTGATCCTATCTAGGTCATCTTTAGTCTCAGTGCTGATTATGAGTCCACCTTTTCCAATTTTGCGTACGCCTCGTACTTTCAGCTTCATTTCTCCAGGGCATATGATTTTTTGGACCATGTTCTTGGTTTCGTCACTGGTTTTTGAGTTGTCACTGGGATAAATGGCCACGGAGCTAAAAGCATTAGGACGAACAAAAGTGTTGGAGCCTTTCTTCACCATTTCTGCAAAAGATGTAGTTGCTTCCTGCTTCGTACAGAACTCCTGAATCGTCCGGTTCATCTCCATTAGACAATCTGATAGGTCTCGAGCTTCGGTCATGGTTTTAAGGGAGGTATGGGTTTGTATGGCTTTTTGCTTTAGCGACTGGTATTGAACAACCATTTGCGAAACCCCATGTCCAACTTTCCGGCAAAGACTGCTTATTTTTAGGTTCTGATCAGCGTTCAGTTTTCCCTCAGAAGAAATAGCACAAACCTCATTCAAGCATTGCTCAATAGACGTCATCCAGTTCTGAATCTCCGGAGTGGACACCATTTCTAATTTCTCATCTTGGTCCTGTCGTGGTTGTTGGGGCGATGTCGGTACCGGTACCGGGATCGGTGTTGGTGGAGGGCTGCGTCGTATCATCACGCTCCGATTAAAGGGGCTGCCGTCCATAAATATCCGTTAATAAAAGTATTCAGTCAGTCCATTATTTTAACTTATCACTGTAATGTTTTATTTTTATAATACGCTAAAATACTAAAACTAGGTCACTATTTATGCAAGTTTAATTTATTTTATTAATATTAAACATTGATGAGCACGTCTGTATGCGTTGAATGCAAAATGCGCATCTCTGTCATCAGTTTATTTTGTTATTGGTTTTATTTAGTTTAGGTTAATTTATTTTTATCATTAGTTGTCGGTATCTTCAATTTATTGACCGTTTATATTAATCCTTATCCAAATAGAAATAAAATAAAACTCGTAAATGCAAATTTCAATAGGTATTTATTTCAAATAACACAATAGGAAAAACATTAATTTCGACTTAAATCGGAGACTATATTCTTACAAGGTAAAAAAAAGAATTACTCAATTAGCCCCAAAAAAGAAGTAATCGAGAATCCAAACATTTTTTAATCGTCGAATTGATGACCTCTTCTCCTTTTGGAAGTCGGTTAAAAACTAAATATAAAAAAGTACAAAAATTAATAAACTTTTTAACTAAAAAAAATTAAACACAATAAGAAAAAATCGACTCCTTTCCTTTCAAACCGGTCAGTTTGTATTATTCGACTAAATTCAATGGAGGTTGTAATGCATTGTTCTTACACTGAAAAAGCAGCCATTAAAATTTGCCGTGTTATTCTCGGGCCGTTGAGTGACTTTTAGGACAAATTAAATCAAAATTAAATATTGCTCCCTATAATTAGTCATATTAACAACAAAAACAAATCAATAAACTCTTTTACCTACCGAAAGTTCGAGATCCCATCCTTTTTAACATTTTTGACGTAATATATTTACAATTGTTGTGTAATAAAAGATAAGTCTGGATGACAACTGCTTTAATCATAATGAAGCATAGACAATCCACAACACCTTTCCCTTAAATAAGATAACATAATAATAATAAACAAACTTAAAATGAATTATTACTTCTACATTATAAAAATAATTATACAAATTGTTAAATCTTACTACGGGTATGAGGTGGAGAGTACGATGATGATACATTTAATTTGGTGCCTGGCATATAATCATCATCCCTATCATCCCCCGAAAAATACTCATCATCCCTATCAGACAAAATATTGTCTGCAGGATCCTTTACAGGTCCTAACAAATGTCGACGATTACGGCGATAAATACCTTTTTTGTTTTTAACTGTATAGGAACGTGGAGTCGACGCTTTTCCTATTATTTTGGCACGACGTCTTTTATTTGTATTTCCTAACATTACAACTTCGTCGCCCACATTCAAATCAGGTAGCAGATTACAATGTTGATCATATAAATTTTTAATTTTTATTTGTTTTTGCAATATTTTTTGATGTTGTAAGTTATCAATATCACAATTTGTTTGTTTTAATAAATCTGGATGGACTGGTAGTCTACAATTTAAACGCCGGCCCATCAATAATTGTGCAGGAGAATTCAAGTTTTCCCGCGGTGTATTCCTATAACTTAGCAAATTTAAATAAAAATCGGATTTACTGTCTAATGATTTTTCAATATATTTTTAATGGTTTGAACTGCTCTTTCGCTCTTACCATTAGATTGAGCATAATACGGAGATGAAGTGACATGTTTAAAACCCCATTCTAAAGCAAATTTAACAAAATTACGACAAGTATATTGTGGACCATTGTCACTGATGACCGTATCGGGTATACCATACCGTGCAAAATTTTCTTTCATGATACATATTACTGAGTTTGACGAAGTGTCTCTCAAATATGCAACCTCAATGAAACCAGAATAATAATCAATTAATATTAAATAGCTTTGCTTTCCATACTCAAATATATCTGTTCCAATTTTATTCCATGGCAATTCTGGTATAGCTACCGGAATCATAGGTTCTCTACACGGTTTGTTTGCTGTTTCCTGACATGTTGTACATCTTCTCACATATGCCTCAATATCTCTTGTCATACCCGGCCAAAATATTACTTCACGAGCACGTCTCTTACAACGATCAATCCCTAAATGCCCTTAATGAACAAGTTTTAACATATCCCTGCGCATAGAATGTGGTATCAAAACCTGTTTATCTTTAAATATTACACCATCTACACAGTACAGTTCATCTCTTATAGACCAATAGTACCTTAAATCATTGTGTATTTTAAACTTATCGGGCCACCCTTGAAAAATATATTTTAGCAATAATTTTAAACACTCATCCTTATTAGTTTCCCGCTTGACGAGAGTAAACTTATTCTGCGACATCGGTACATTATTAACTACCATTTTAATTTGACATAGTATAGCCCTGCTAATTTTATCTAATTTTATGGGGGATTTCCGTTAAAGTTCTTGGAGATATTATTGACACAATTGCCCCTGTCCTAACAGGAATATTTAATCAATGTTTGGACAGCGGCACGTTTCCAGACTTAATGAAGCATAGTAAAGTAGTACCAATTTTTAAATCGGGTAGTAAGAGTGATCCTTCTAATTATAGATCTATATCTGTGCTACCAGCATTGAGTAAAATATATGAAAAAATCATGCTAGACCAGATGTTGTCACATTTTAACTCAAATGGGATTTTACATAGTCGCCAGTTTGGTTTCACGAAGGGTAGGTCGACGACTGACGCAGGAGTAAAACTCATCAGTCACATTTTGGAATCCTGGGAGAAGTCCCAGGATGCAATTGGCATTTTTTATGACTTCTCAAAAGCGTTTGACTGCGTTGACCACAACACACTGATCTGTAAATTACGCCACTACGGAATTCGTGGACAAGCTGCCGATCTTGTTCTTTCCTATCTATCAAATAGGCAGCAAAAAGTACACGTTAACGGGGCGACTTCCTCGGGGTCTCAAGTTAAGATGGGCGTGCCTCAAGGTTCAATTCTTGGCCCTTTTCTATTTCTAGTTTATATTAATGACCTTCCTTACATGATGGCTAACTTATCGGATATAATTCATTTGCTGATGACACATCTCTAATTTTTAAAATAGATAGAAAAGACACGGATGTCTTACATGTCAACGATAGTCTCGCTGTTCTTTCAAAATGGTTCGCAGCTAATAATCTTTTACTTAATGCGAATAAAACGAAATGTCTTAAGTTCTCATTACCAAATGTACCCCAAGTGGGTCTAAATTTAAAACTTGATGGCAAGAAACTAGATGCTATTACGGAAACTATATTTCTAGGAATTACTTTAGATTCGAAATTGCAATGGGGCGCCCACATTAGAGCTCTTTCAGGTAGATTAAGTTCTGCTGCATATGCAGTAAGAAAAATAAGGCAGTTAACTGATATAGCCACAGCTAGGTTAGTATACTTTGCTTATTTCCACAGTATTATGTCTTATGGCGTTCTGCTGTGGGGATCGGCAGCTGACGTAAATTCCATTTTCATTCTACAAAAGAGAGCAATCCGCGCGATTTATAAAATGGGTCGTCGTGAGTCCCTTAGAAATAAATTCAAAGTAATTGATATACTAACTTTGTCTTCTCTTTATATCTTAGAAAGTATTTTGTATGTTCGCAAAAACTTAGGACTTTTCAAAATAAGAAGCGATTTCCATAATATAAATACACGTAGTAAACATGAAATTGTGATACCCAAATTCAGATTAACTAAAACTAGCAAGTCATTTCTTATAAACAGTATCCGCTTTTATAACAAGTTGCCAAAGTCGGTTACAGAACTTAGCGACGGAAAGTTCAAAACCCACATCAAACGTGTCCTTATCAAAAAAGCATATTATAAGATAAAAGACTACGTTGAAGACAAGGAAGTATGGCAATAATTCCTTCTGCACATGTGGCTTCCCTGGTACCTCATAAACAACATAACTATGTCAATGTCTATTAACTGCTCCCAAGTAACGATGTTTATTTAGATTTTTTTATTTTTTTTTATTTTACGTACTTCCTTGACATAATCTTTTCATTATTTGACATTATTTACCTACAAATCTAATTCCAATTCTTTATTAGTGGCTTTTGTGGACATGATATTTATTCAGATATGTTACTGTAGTTGTAATTGCAATCATGTCATTAATATTTTATATACTTAGATTATTTTTTATTTTGTGAATGTGAGAGCGTTGTAGGCCTAGTAGAGTGTAGATTTGTTGGCGGTTTTCTATTTTGTTAAGTACCTGGTAATTGTTGAAAGGCCTACACTGTCCTCCCATACCTATTATCACTGTTATTTTATAATATTGTAAAGCCAATTATTTTTAAAAGAGTAACCGTGGAGTTTCTTGCCAGCTCTTCTCCATAGGAAACGACTAACTCGAACCGTGCACCTAGCTTCTGACGTTTCATAAGTGTCCATGTAGGTTTATGTGAAATGAAATATTTTGATTTTGATATCGTCATACAAATCCGGAAGAGGTGCCCGCGACAATGTATCAGGAATATACATATACTTCCCGGGCTTATAAGTTACCACCAACTCATAAGCTTGAACTTTCAACATCATTCGCTGCAAGCGAGCTGGGACCGAGTCTAAAGATTTTCTAAAAATGTTTTCCAGTGGTTTATGGTCTGATTCAACGACCACACTACCTTTTCCATAAATGTACTGATGAAACTTTTCACAAGCGAATACAATTGCCAACATTTCCTTTTCTATTTGTGCGTATCTTTGTTGTGTGTCACTGAGCGTGCGTGACGCATACTCTACTGGACGACCTTCTTGCATGAGCACAGCGCCCAGTGCCACACTGCTCGCGTCCACTGACAACACCACCGGACTACTAACATTGTACAAAGATAGAACTGGTGCATTACATATCAATTCTTTAAGTTGATTGAATGCGTCTTTATGACCAACTTCCCAACACCAAGTCATATCTTTTTTTAATAATCTAGTCAGTGGAAAAATATGCTCTGAATAGTTAGGTATAAATTTAGAAAGATAATTTACAGCCCCTAAAAACCTTTCTAAGGTTTTCCGATCAGTCGGTTCTGGCATATTATATATCGCTCTTATTTTCTCAGAACCCATTTTCATTCCATCTTTGTTAAAAATATGACCCAAATAAGTTACTTCCTCAACACATATACGACATTTATCTTTGTTGAATTTCAAATTAATTTCTCGTGCCCTGTTTAACAACTCTTTCAAACGCAGATCATGTTCGTCTTTAGTCCTTCCCCAACAAATGATATCGTCGATAAATGAATCTACCCCCTCTAGACCTTCAAGTAATTGCTTGATTTTCGCATGAAACACTTCAGGTGCACAATTAAGACCAAATGGCAAACGCAGATATTGATATCGCCCAAACGGTGTACTGAATGTACATAAGTCTGCACTTGCATTATCCAGTTTTACCGACCAAAATCCTGAAAATGCATCTAAAACTGAAAAATACTTAGCACCGTGAAACTTAGTAGCCAATTCATTTATTGTTGGTAGTTGAAAATGTGCACGCTGTATCGCCTTATTAAGCGGCTTCGGGTCTAAACATATACGCAACTGTCCATTTTTTTTAGCAACAATCACTAATGAATTCACCCATGGAGTTGGATTACTCACTTTACTAATGACACCTAACTCAATCATTCTGTTTAACTCATCTTGTAACTTATCGCGAACTCCTAATGGTACCTTACGAGTTGCACAAATCACCGGCATCACAGTTTTGTCTACCACAATGTGATATTCACCTGGCAAACAGCCTAACCCATTAAACAAATCTTGATAATCTGTAGGATTTATATTATGTATTCTTTTAACTAATCCTAAAGTTAAACAAGCTTGCAACCCAAGCACACTCTGACAATCACTAACCGCAATTGCAAATTTTAATTCATACAAAACACCCTTATACCACCATTTTAAATTGCAAATACCTTTTATAGGAATAAAATCACCACTATAAGATTGCAATCTAACACCTTGCTTGCCAGTAATTAGCCTACTGTCATAGCCTAATAATAAAAATCGATTATAAGATAAAACATTAATGTCTGCACCCGTATCTAATTTAAATTTTTCGGAACCGCACTCCCCTTGGAGTGTTTCATACCAATGCTCCGACGAGGAGTTTATCTCTAAGACATTATACAATACTGATACAAAAAATGACTCACAATCATCTTCTTCATTGCCTTTTGCTTCAGTTAAACCTAGATCGTACATTTTCTTAACTCCTTTTTTCAACTTACACATTCTAGCAAAATGTCCATGATTTTCGCACAGATAACACTGCACAGAAATAGCCGGACATAGACTGGGATCATTGCATTGGCCTCCGCACCTGAGACAATTTCCGATCTCGCTTGAATGAAATCTTCGCGCTGTGTTGGATCCAGCAGTAACACTGGCCACACCGCGCCCTTGTCGACGTCCGCTGCCGCGCCAGCCGCCGCGCCCACCGCGGCCGCGTACACCGCGCACACCAACTGCATCTACCTGCACCAATCCTGAATTACCAGCACCACGCGTCTCCAGTAAACGTCGATTATCTATTGAAATTTGGTCAACCTGGACAATTTTAATAGCTTTTTCCAACGTCAGGTCCTCTGCTCTCAATAAACGATCTCGTGCTCCAGTACTCTGTATCCCACAAACAATACGATCGCGAATCAACTCCTCTTCCAAATTTCTGAAGTTACAATATTTGCTCAGTAATCGCAATGCCGTAACATACTGATCTATGGATTCTCCTACTTCCTGACCCCTTGTAAAAAAATTATACCTTGCTAAGGTTATATTCTGTTTGACTCCAAAATATTCATCAAATTTCGTAAGCAATAGATTGACATCATCCTTATCGCTTTCCTTGTCAAAAGAAAATGTCTCAAAGACTTCAAACCCCTCTGGTCCGATTAAATTTATCATTAAGCTGGCTTGAATACCAGTTTCTTCTTTTTGCACCCCCGATGCTTTTAAAAATAACATAAATTGCGACCTCCAACGCCGCCATGCGTCAGCCCGGCTGACGGAGCTGCCCTCCAAACACAATTCTGTTGGTGGTCGCGCGTGTTCCATAGCGATCTTAAACCGTCCCTGACGATTTTAAAGTCCACAACGTGTTTTATTATCGACTAAAACCATTTAAATCGAATAAAATTTTCACCGCTGTCACCATGTTGTGTAATAAAAGATAAGTCTGGATGACAACTGCTTTAATCATAATGAAGCATAGACAATCCACAACAACAATTTTTCAATGAATACTTCGGCAGTTTTAGCGTGCGTACAGTGACGCAGCGGACGCGATACTATTTGAAATATGCGCACAATTTTAAATGTTGCGCCTTTTTTATGCGGACGCTTTTGAAGCGCTGATTGTGTATCTTGGGTTTTTTAGTATATCAATGCTGGATCTACGTCATCCTAGCGGGACTTTTTTTTCTATGGACGTACTAGAAAAAAAATACGTTTAATAATTAGTGTGTAACGAGAGGTAAATGTGTATGTTACAAAAACATTTATTTTTATTTTTATATACAATAATTTTTATTATGTTTATAAAAAATATTGTAAATGTTTAAATGAAATTTGCGTGTCATAAAACTGCGAAGATATTCAAGTTTCTGCTGCGCTGACGTTTGGCTATTTGATGAAAATCAAATAAAACGGTTTAGTCGAGAGTTGTAATTTTTACGCACGTTGCTTTGAATTTGCGTGTAATGTTTGTGAAAACAGAATTTGAAAAAAACATACCGTTCAGAAGATATACACGTAAAAGTAAAATAAGGTTATTAGGTCTAAGTACTTAAAATCTTACTCTAGAGCTTAACTTATAACGTTTACATATTTGTATCTTATCAATGTCCTGCCAAGTTTCTGCTCTTAGTAATTAATGAGCAATGGCATAATTTACTACAACTGGACCACTATATTGTTATTTCTGAAATTCAGTAGGTACTTAAAAGAAAATGGAACCTTTTTATTCGCCATTTTATGTGAATTACCATTACGAAGAATTTTTTTTGATATGTTTATGCCCTTTGTTTACATAAATTATCTGAATTTGAGACTATATATAATATAAAATAATATAATAATTAAATAATAATAAAAAAACTGGCAACACTGATACGTCAACAACGTCAATTTTTTTTTTCATTCTAATTTTTCCCATATTTTTTATTTTCGTAAGTCACGTTAATTTAAAAATCACGATAAAAACTATTAGAATATATAATACATAAATTAACAAACAATAGACATCAATAAAATGAAAAAACCAAATAAATATCCAAATATGAAGAATGACGGCCGTCAAATACGGACTCTCGTAAAAATATAATACCAATGATATGAAAACCACACTATGTTGACGAGATCAGCAGCTCGCCGTGCACGCCTACCACCTCCGGACTCGTCGCTCAGCTCCGCCTCGCCGCCGCCGGAAACCATCGAGAGTGCTGTGTCAGTTGCCGTGGCAGTTGCGTCGAGCTCGAGCGACGAATATTTTTCCCCACCGACGTCGCCAACACCTGTACGTCGGCAGGGGAGAGGCCGGCCACCGAGGAGCTTGGGACTTAGGGGCCAACCGGCCCCGAGCCGGGTCCCCGCTGCCGGTGGTTGTGTGCAGCGCATGAGATGGACTCAGTCAATGAACGAGAACGTCATGCGCGCATATTACGGGTCTACAGAGAGGGGAACTAACCTCACTGCGTACCGCGATAAGATGCTGTCTCTGTTCCAGGACCTAGAACCAACTGTCAACGTCTCAGCCCAACGACTGTCGGATCAGGTGCGGGTCATCCAACGTAATCACAGGTTGGACGATGCCGCACTTGATAGGCTGCGCTCAGAGGTACTGAGCAACCATATCGTCTCGACTCCGGCACAAACCGTGGCACAAGTATCAACTATTGGTACAAACCCGCCGCGGTCCAATCATGTTGAAGAGGATGATCTATGGTTGCTACAGTAAGTAGCCAGTGCAACATTCGACTGAGGAGCGCACTGGAGGATGCGTTTCGCGAGTATAGGTCCACTCCAACCGAACTTAGACCCCGATTACCACGCTTACCTATGCACAAGAAAAATAGGGCGCTGGTGTGTGCCTTGGACTCGCAGCTCAAGAATTTCTTGGAGAGCAGCGAGGATCTCGTGGATACACACTCGATCCTATATTGCGCGGCTGTTGCGGCATGTCGCTTAGCTAACGTCAAGTTTCCAACAGTGACGGAGCTACTCGACCAAAACCTGGCAGTGTAGGATCGAGCGTCGTATCGATGGGGCCAGGGTACTCATCGGCAAACTATACTGCTTCAGGGAGGGCAATACACGACCACGAGTGATGCGCTTTGTGAGGCGGGCATTCTCGGGGACTGGAATCAGTTCTCTAAAATACATGTCTCATGTCACAGAGCGCATCGACTTCCTGAAGCAGAAAGTTTGTGCATGGGCGAGCCGTATTCGGTGGTATAAGCGGCGGGTTGATCGATACTCGCAGAATCGCATGTTCCAGAGCGATGAGAGGTGGGTATATAGAGCTTGGGAGCGACCTGAACAAAATGTTACGGACGTGTGCCGCCCGGATGATGCCGCCACGAGTGCATTTTGGTGCAGCATCTGGTCGGTGCCCGTCTGTCCCGCTGAGACTGGCTGGATGCAGGATGTCGACCGAGTGTGTGGAAGTATACCAGAAATGGAAGCCATTTTAATTACACCTTTAGACGTAACCAAAGCAGTCCGTTCGTTACCGAATTGGAAATCACCGGGACCGGACGGACTGCACAACTTTTGGTCAAAATGGCTAATTAGTTCACACAGTCGCCTGGCATCTCAATTCCAGTCATCCTTAGAATATCTGGGGCGCTACCGCAGTTTCTAACAACAGGCGTTACCCACCTACTCCATAAGTCAGGTAGTCCTGCGGAACCCAAGAAATATAGACCAATCACATGTTTGTCGACGGTCTATAAACTTCTTACATCCATTTTGAGAGCGAAAATTAATACATACATTGACAGTAACTCAATTATGTCTACCTCTCAAAATGGATGTAGGAACGGGTCCCGCGGTACTACGGAGCTACTCCTCATCGACATGGCCATAAGCCAATAGGTTCGTCGATCCCGCAAGGATCTGTCGACATGCTGGATAGATTATAAGAAGGCCACGACTCGGTGTCACAATATACATGGCTCATAAGGGTGCTGGAGTTGTACAAGATTGATGCAACTCTACGCGCCTTCCTTGAGTTGTGTATGGGGCAATGGAGGACGGTCCTTCGTTATCCGGGATGTCGACGGATACAGTGGAGTGATGAGCCTGTATGGATTAAGCGGGGAATATTTCAGGGCGACAGTTTGAGTCCACTTTGGTTCTGCTTAGCCCTGAAACCTCTAAGCACACTGCTGGAGGATTCAGGTCTAGGCTATCGGTTGAGGAGAGGTGGTCAGGTCATATCTCACCTCCTATATATGGATGACTTGAAACTCATTGCCCCCAACAAATTGCGACTGATGGAACTACTGAAGGTAACTGAAACATTCAGTAGCGCCATCAGGATGGAATTTGGTGTGGACAAATGTGCAGTCATGCATGTAAAGCGAGGGGAGATTATGGAATCCGAGGGAATTCAACTCTCGGATTCCATACACCTTAGATCCCTCTCCTCATCCGAAAGCTATAAGTATTTGGGTATGTCGGAAGCGTTAAGCATCAACGTTGCTGACATGAAACAATCGTTGAAGGAACGCTTCTTTGGTCGCCTGAAGAAGGTATTAATTAGCCTTCTTTCAGGCGGAAACAAGGTGCGCGCCTTCAACGGTTGGGTCATGCCGGTTTTGATGTACTCTTTCGGCATACTCAAATGGACACAGACTGAACTCGAAGCCCTGGATAGGAGGGTCCGTACACTGCTGACCGCAAACCGGATGCATCACCCACGATCATCGGTGATGAGACTGTACATCCCGCGGAAGTGCAGGGATCGAGGCTTTTTAAATGCTAAGACCCTTCACAACCGCGAGGTGTGCAGTCTCAGGGAATATTTTTTAAAAGCTGTAGTGGGTATGCACCGTGATGTGGTCGTAGTGGACAAGGAGCTCACCCCGCTCTCCGTGGCTAAAGAGAACTGGCGCAAACTTGTAATACTTACTATAGATGATCGCAGGGAGGTATGGCAAAGCAAGGAGCTTCACGGACGCTTCTATCGGGCTCTTCATGAGCCTGGTGTAGATTTCTTAGCGTCCCTATCCTGGCTAAGTTTTGGTGACCTTTTCGGGGAAACTGAAGGTTTTGTTTGTGCAATTATGGACGAAGTTATCTTGACGAATAACTACCGGAGACATATTATGAAGGACGGGACGGTTGACGTGTCGGGCATGCCACCGTCCGGGTGAGTCCATCAGACATATTATTTCTGGTAGTTCTCGTCTGGCTAACGGCGAATACTTGCACAGGCATAACCATGTAGCTAGGATTATTTTCCAGCAAATTGCTTTGAAATATAAACTTGTGAATTCTGAGGTACCGTATTACAAGTTTGTGCCCGACCCAGTTCTCGAAAATGACCATGTCACGTTGTACTGGGATCGGTCTATCATTACTGACAGGACTATTGTCGCCAATAAACCTGATATAGTGGTGATAGACCGATTAGCGCGCCGCGCAATGATAGTCGATGTTACCATTCCACATGATGAGAACCTCGTGAAAGCTGAGAAAGAGAAACAAATAAAGTATCTCGACTTAGCACACGAGGTTGTCGACATGTGGAATGTGAGCTCAGCTATCATTGTGCCGATTGTCGTGACGGCCAATGGCCTGATGGCCGAAAGCCTCGATCAACATCTCTCGAGGCTTTCGTTAGGCGGTTGGATCAAGGGCTTGATTCAGAAGGCAGGATTTGGCTCGCATTGTGTGGAGGTTCCTGTCTCTGCAACCCTAACCACCGGTAGCTTGGACCCTGCTCCCGAAACCGGCGGACCTCTATTTTTTATGTTTTTAAATGTTTTTTATATCTTTTTTAAGAAATATTTAAAAATGTATTTCATATGGATTAAAAATTTAATAAATGTCATAATAATAATAATAATATACAGGTATAATTATTAAATGTATTTTTTTCTACACCATAGAAAAAAAAAAGTTCCGCTAGGATGACATAGTTCCAGCGGAAACAGTTTTTGTTGAATAGCTCCCCAATGGTTGGATGCACCTGTACTTATACACAATTACACGACGTCATACACTAAATATCTGCTAAACTGAAAATAAGAAAATCGACATTTTTCTGCTGCGACTACGCACACTTCGGTTATTGCGTAAAAAAGTAGCCTATGGCCTTCTCCATATCCCAGTCTATATTTCTGCCAAATTTCATGACGATCGGTTTAGCAGTTTAGGCGTGAAAACGTAACATACCGACAGACAGACCGAGTTACTTTCACATTTTACGAGTATATTAGTATGGATATTAGGGAAAACATACAGTGACACAACATTTTGTAGGAAGAAATACAAAAAAGATACGGCCAAATGTGTAGCCAACGACATTTTCACAGAATATAAAAAATAATCTTTACAAACCACGCTTTTAAAACCAAAACCTTCAAACTACAATAATTTAATTAAAGAAAAAAATTGTTGTGCTAAATACTCTGTATTAAAACAAGTCAATTTAGCAAACAAAGAAAACTGATCAAGGCATGCAAATAATAATTAAAATTACTAGTGACTAGGGGGTTTATTTATAAACGCTGCTTAAAGTTAAGTAATGATTAGCGACTGTTTAACCATACATTTTTGACATTGAACGTCACTTCAATCAACACTTATAAATAAACCCCTAAGTGTTTTGAGTACAATGTTTATGAATAGTTTGAGTTAAGAATGTGTAAGATGCGATGGCTGCGTACCCTGTTCTCGTGCAGCAGCTTGAGCTTGATGGCAGAGTCATCGCGAAGGCGCTCGTAATGTCGGCGATGGCGCTCGATGCTGGCCAGCAGAAGTTCGGGCGGGTTCCCGCCGCTGGCCTCCAGCTCGCTGCGGTACGCGTCGTACTCCACCCTGACACACACACACATACACTGAACCAGCTCGCTGCAGTACGCGTCGGACTCCACCCTGATACACACACACATACACTGAACCAGCTCGCTGCGGTACGCGTCGGACTCCACCCTGATACACACACACATACACTGAACAGGCTCGCTGCGGTACGCGTCGGACTCCGACCTGACACACACTCACATACACTAAACCAGCTCGCTGCAGTACGCGTCGGACTTCACCATGACACACAAACACACACACTGAACCAGCTCGCTGCGGTACGCTTCGTACTCCACCCTGACACACACACACACATACACTGAACCAGCTCGCTGCTGTACGCATCGGACTCCACCCTGACACACACACACACATACACTGAACCAGCTCGCTGCGGTACGCATCGGACGCCACCCTGACACACACACACATACACTAAACCAGCTGGCTGTGGTACGCGTCGCACTCCACCCTGACACACACACTCATACACTGAACCAGCTCGCTGCAGTACGCGTCGGACTCCACCCTGACACACACACACATACACTGAACCAGCTCGCTGCGGTACGCATTCGGACTCCACCCTGACACTCACACACGCCCTGAGCCGAGCGCATACACAAGGATCTTTTAGCGCGTGGCCAAAACGTTTCAAAAATAATTGCACAAAATGTTTACCAACAGGTCAACGTCATCCCCCATGTCAATTCGAACGCCAAAAGATGCATGTAGCAGTGTACATTTGTGTTATAAAAATTGGCGACCACATCAGGCACACATTTTCTTTATTTCAATGAAAAAAGTTACATAAAAAATTTAAAATAGGCGCAACAATATTACAGAAGCTGGGCAACTAATTATCTATAACATTTAAATGACAATTTTCGACATTATTTGGCTGGGGTAACGCACACGACTAGCACAAAATCAGGGAGTTGACACAAGCAGAGATAGGCCTATATCCAGCAGCCTATACGACATAATGTTATTATTTTAATTATTGTGAATGTGAAGACTATGTGGCTCATTGTTTTTTTCTCAGTTTGTTTTTAATCATGGTATGGCAGTTTGAGTAATTTATGCGGCCTGCCCAAATGTCCTTTCTTTTGTATTGTTCGTCGAATCGTTAAGCTCCTTATGTTCTGAGTTGAGCTGCACGATTACTGACAAATGCGTGCACTGACTGGACAGGTCCGCTCAATCTGTGTGGTTCTTTCCTCAAAAGACAATTTCAGACACCAATCTACATGGTCTACACATGATTTGACCAAGATTATGTCTGGACTTTAAAAGACTGTGACCTCTGAGTTTGTTTTGGCCTTTCTTCTCAGAGTAGTCAGATACGAAACGCCGACCCTATATAGTTTTAAAATATGATTGACGTTTAAAAGTGTTTGTACAAACCTACTTACAGAAATAAAATCATTTATCACAACCTGACGTCACCCAAGTCAGGTTGTGAATTATGATGTTGTTGTTGTTGAAAATCCTGTAATGATAGATGTAAGATGCGACATGTTTCTCTATATTTTTAATTTTTATAAATCATCATCATTTCAGCTGAAAGACGTCCACTGCTGGACATAGGCCTCCCCCAAGCACCGCCACGCGCCACCTCGACCGGTTTTGTTCTTCCCGCATCCAGCGGATTCCTGCGGCTTTCATAAGGTCATCGGTCCACCTTGTGCGAGGCCTTCCAACGCTACGTCTTCCGGTATGCGGTCGCCACTCCAGAACCTTTCGGCCCCAACGGCCATCTGTTCTGCGCTCAATGTGCCTGCCCATTGCCACTTAAGTTTGGCAATTCTTCGAGCTATGTCGGTTACCTTGGTTCTCCTGCGGATCTCTTCATTTCTGATTCGATCACGTAGGGAAACTCCAAGCATAAGGCCCATTGTGAGCGACCACGTTTCAGTGCCATATGTCATCACTGGCAACACGCACTGGTCAAAGACTTTCGTCTTGAGACACTGCGGTATGTGGGACGAGAAGATATTGCGTAGCTTCCCGAACGCTGCCCAGCCGAGTCCGATTCGACGATTGACCTCTTTCTCGAAGTTGGACCTACCTAACTGGACAGTTTTTCCTAGGTAAACATACTCGTCCACAACTTCAAAGTCAAATCATTTATTTCAAATAGGCACGTAAAATGCACTTTAGAACGTCAAAAATTACATAAATAGTTAATTGATTCTAGTTGCCCCTTCCAAAAGGTAGTGTTATGTATGGAGAAGAATGGGCAAGAAACTCCATACTTACTCTTTTAAAATGTTAACAATAGTTTGTATACATTAATTAATAATTATAGGTGAAGACTATGTACCTATACTCAAAGTCTCAAATTCAGATAATTTATGTAAACAACGGGGATAACACAACAAAAAAATATCTTTGTAATGGTAATTCACATAATATTGCAAAAAAGAGGTTCTATTTTCTTTTAAGTACTGATTTTAAGAAATAATAATTAAAAAATAATCATACCGTAATTATTTTTATAAATTTTCGGTTTTAAACAAAGTTATTAATAAAAGTTGATTTTCTGGTATAAAATATTTTATGATACTGGTAACAATGCAGGAGATCCAAACATTTTCACATTTTTTAATCTTCAACAACACTAATATTACAACTCTCATAAATAGATTAATATCGCAACTAAAACTTTTTTCCGACTACCTCACCAACCGATTCCAGAGAGTTAGAGTAGACGAGTGGACTAGTAGCGATCTTCCCGTAGTACACGGCGTCCCACAGGGCAGTATCCTCGGTCCCCCTTTATTTTTGACCTTCATTAACGACCTCTGTGAACTCAAGATGCCCAGCGGAAGGATCATAACGTTCGCTGATGACACAGCGCTTTTGTTTGACGCCGACACCTGGCCCGAAGTTTACAGTTGTGCACAGATAGGGTTGAACTTGGTGTTGTCATGGCTGGCTAATAATGGACTCGCTCTCAATGTTGATAAGACAAAGCATATTTCCTTCTACATAAAAAAACCTACCTGTTCACTCGATAATTTCAAAATTACCGCACATTCATCTTCTTGCATTTTGTCTCATGGTGCTCATTGCTTATGTCCTCACCTTCATAAAACTGATTCAATAAAATATTTGGGCGTCTTGCTAGATAACACACTAAGTTTCCAACCGCATATAGATGCTGTTTCCACTAGAATCCGTAAACTAATATTTGTTTTTAAAAATCTTCGTCATATTGCGGACCCTGGCTTATTGAGATCAGTCTATTTTACGTTATGCCAATCGCTGATCTCGTACTGCATAACGGTATGGGGTGGTGCCACGAAAATATCAATGCTCCGGATCGAACGTGCACAAAGGGCCGTTCTAAAGGTTAGCAATTTCTTGCCTTTCTTGTTTCCCACCAGAGAACTTTATGAGCGAACGGGAGTATTAACTGTTCGTCAACTTTTCATTTTAAATACGATTTTGCGCAAACACTCTCTTCTTACCTATAATCCAACTCTATTTGAAGGTAAGCGACGTAAACACGCAGTATGTCCCACAACTCGGTTCCATACTGCTTTCTCCCGTCGACATTTTGGTTTTCTTGGTAACTACTTGTATAACAAAATTAATGGGATTTTGTCAATTTATGCCCTACCAAAACAGCGTTGCAAAAAAACCCTCTCAACCTGGTTACAAAAATTGGGCTATGATGACACGGAGCAGCTACTCATTGTTCCCTCGTAATAATATGTAATTTCGGATTCATTACTGTAACAAACGCCCTACTCAATCACACTCACACCGTCATTCTACCTTTCCTCACACTTCACCTGCACACTACACAAGCATTACACTACACCAATTTATATTTTTTTTTCCTTATAACTTTTTTTTGGTTAATTAATTTAAATATGTCTGTTTATTCCCTTCATCAATAAATAATTTGTCTAGAGTTTAAAATTGACCATTTTAATGTTAATTCAATTTAATTCGGGGTGAGAGCCTGGTGATCCGTCACACAGGGTATCCTAGTATGGACGCCAGTCTCTCACAAAGGATCATATTTTATGCATTTTTGTCAAAACGCTATAATACTTGTCTCTATGTTTATAACTATGTGAGCCTTTGTGAAGAGAAAAAAATAAACTATTATTATATTGTAAGTAGCATATCTAGACACATTTTGGATGAAAACGGCTGTAAACTGTTTCGATTGGAAATCGATTTTGGGACGCCTACGTCTAGCACTGGGCTTACAAGGGCTGATTATGACTATCATATACCGTGTCTCCGACACACTACAAAAAACATTGTTTGGCAACAGTATTTTGTTTGCATAGTTCTTATAATTAATTCACTTTAATTTTATTGATGATTATTTACAAAAACATTTAATGAGAAAATGTTTTGCACCACTGTCCTGTCATTTTGACAGTGACATTTCTTGACATTACTTTGTTTACATAAATTATCTGAATTAGAGACTTCTGGTATAGAATAAAAATTACTTACCACAATTGGTAAAAATAATGAAAAGTGATGTAATGACAGAAAAAATAATAAATGCGATAGATACATGGTGCTCACATATTTACAAACATTGTATATGATTAAAAAAAAAAAAACAAATTACATATAATAAGTCAGTGTGTGAGTTAAATTATATTAATCACAGAAAATAATATTAATATCATAAAAATTATAAATTATACAGTTAAGTTAGCAACCAGTTTGATTTTGTCTAGACTCTAAATTGTCCTGTGGAGCAGGACCAGCATGTTTCCAAGCATTCTTATCTTGGATATTATTATGTCTTCAATAAAACACCAAATATTGTTATTTGTGTATTGAGCTAAGTAGCCTAGATATACAAGTGGATAAATCATTAGAGTAAGGTAGGAACAACAACATGATGGAGGGTAGACTCAAACCCCAATAAACATAAACTATAAACTAGGAAGTATGTAGGTACCTATATACAACATACCTTTCCCCCAAGTATACAAAATAGAATTAAACTTTAACTTATACTTAAAGCCAACAATTTCGTATTTATTTAAATATCTTATATTAACCTTATGTCTATTCGATATACATTGAATCAAGCTTTTTATAAGGGCCTTTTGTATGAGATAAAACTTTACTTTTAATCTTACCCCCAGAATAGCCAGACTCATAATCACTGGGTATACCTAACATCTCCGCCCATTGGTCCGGATTCGGTATTTCAATTATTTCCTCACTCGAGCCTCCCATTTCAACATCTTGATTTTCCATTTCCAAACTGGCCTTTTCATTTTTCACTTCTTCCCTCTCTCCTTCTCAGTCTGCATCTTCTGTGACTTTCTTTTTAACCAGTTGGTCAATGTGTCGGTTGACAACATTACCATCACCAGTTGCAACTTGATAATTAGAAGGCCCTTGCCTTTTAACAACTGTACCAGGCAACCAACGAGGTCCTCAACTATAATTTCTATACATCACACTTTGGCCCACATTTGTTTCTCGAGTAACATTATGAGCATTATTGGTAATCTGTTGATCAGTTTTATTTTGAACACGATTATCCGGATGTATAACATCTAACAAGGTACGTAGACGCCTATTCATCAAGAGTTCAGAGGGGCTCTTGTTAGTTATTGTGCAAGGAGTTACCCGCAATCCTAGTAGCATTCGAGGAATGTTAACATCCCAAGAGATGTCATCCATTTTGCGCAACTTGTCTTTAACAGTTTGCACCATTCTTTCGGCCAAACCGTTTGTTGCAGGATGATAAGGCGCTGTCTTAATATGTTTTATTTTATTCGCGTCCAAAAATTGTTTAACTTCAGCTGACACAAAGGACGTTCCGTTGTCGGAAACCAATGTCTCACACAAACCATGCATAGCAAATAAATTTCTGAGGTGTCTGATGACCGTCCCCGCTGTCATATTGTTAACCAAAATCACTTCAGACCATCTGGAATATGCGTCTACAACAATTAAAATATATTTACCTTGGAAAGGTCCCGCAAAGTCCACATTTATTCAAGACCACGGTTTTGTAGGCGTGATCCACTCAGATTTAGTTTTCGGAGGCATGTGCCGATTTTCAAGACATTTGTCGCAGCCGCCTACTAATGCTTCAATATTTTCGTTCAGTTTTGGCCACCAAACATAACTCCTGGCCAGTGATTTCGTTTGGACGACGCCGTTATGTCTTTTATGTAAAGCTCGTAGTATGGTTTCACGCAATGATGACGGTACCACCACTCGACAACCCAGTAAGATACAATCTTCATGCATAGCGAGTTCCGAACGATGTAACCAGTATGGTCGCAGTTCATCATCGGTAACTCTAGCTAGCCAACCGCTTAGTACATGATGACTGACACGAGATAATAGTTTATCTCGCTTCGTTGCTAATGCTATTTGATCAGCATCCACAGGAAAGTCGGTGGGTGTCTCTGCCATCAGCAACACGTCACATAACTGCTGTTCAGGTTGGTCGGGAACCGGCTGTGGCCATCGGCTCAATCCATCAGCGTGACCAATCTGTTGTCCCAGTTTGTACACAATTTCGTAATTATGTGACGTCAACAAAATTGCGATCCTCGTTAGGCGAGGCGACAAAACCGTGGGCATAGGTCGCTTCGGATCGAATATGCCCAACAACGGTTTATGGTCAGTAACTATAGTGAAGGATCTTCCCATTATATAGTTATTGAACTTGCTAACTCCAAATGAAATGGCAGTGGCCTCTTTATCTAATTGTGAGTAACGGCGTTCGTGAGTATGTAGAGTTCTGGAACTCATAGCTACGAGGCCCTCCTGTCCGTCTTCCATAACGTGGGATAATACAGCGCCGACGCCGTATTCTGAACTGTCGCAGGTGAGTACCAACGGCTTATTTAAATTGTAATGAACGAGTGTCAAGTCAGATGTCAGCAACCTTTTAGCCGTGTCAAAGCTTCTTTGCTCCCTGTCTGTCCATTGCTAAGATTGTGCTTTGTCGAGCAACCTATGTAGGGGCTCGAGCGTGGTGGCTTTGTGAGGTACGAACCTGTCATAAAAATTATATAATCCTAAAAACGCTTGTAGCTGCTGAACGCTCTTTGGTTCAGGAGTGTTGACGATAGACTCAACTTTGCTAGGTGCAGGATGAATACCCTCAGCGTCTATGACAAAACCTAGAAACTCTACACGTTCTTTGGCAAACTTACATTTGTTCCGATTGAGCCGCAAACCTGCCTTACCGATGCGCTCCAGTACTGTGTCAAGGCGCTGCGTCATCTCCGACATCGTCCAGCCACTGACGATGACGTAATCGATCAGTACCGCGACGCCGGGAACGCCCGCCAGCAACGCCGTCATCAAGCGTTGGAAAATTCCCGGGCAGGCTTTAACACCAAAAGCCAATCTGTGTACTGAAAACAAACCTTTGCATGTGTTTAAGGTTAACAGCTGTGCTGTGGCGTCTGTGACAACCACCTGTGTATATGCACGGTCAAGGTCGAGCGTCGTGTAAAATTTGCCACCAGCAATCGTAGCAAACACTTCACTTGCAGTCGGCATAGGGTAGGTATCAGACTCGCTAGCTTGATTAACGGTACTACGGTAGTCACCGCAAAGACGAATGTCCCCGTTTCGTTTGGGTATTGGAACAACCGGAGTCCCCCATTCTGAAAAAGACACAGCCCTAAGTACCCCTTCCCCCACTAAACGAATCTATCTCTTTTTCAACTTTGTCTTTAATGGCATAGGGTACGGGACGTGCCTTCAAAAACCTAGGAGTCGCACCTGGTTTCAAATGTATAGCCACAGGGTCCCCCCTATAAGTACCGAGCTCGTCCTTGAAAACCTCGCTGTGCTTACTTACAATCTGATCGTTCGCAGACATGTCAAGTTCAGATATCTTATTAATATTTAAAGTAATACCTAGTGCCTCGAACCAGTTACGTCCCAACAGATTCGGTCCCGAGCCCTTAGCTACAATGATATTCAAAACACACTTAATGTTTTTATATTGTACTTGCACTTGAGCTTGTCCCATCACTGTAACCGGTGAGCTGTTCCACGTGCACAGGCGGTTAGGTACCGCGCGCAAAGCGCTGCGCGAGCGCACGCGCGACCACGTCTGCTGGTTCACCAAGGAGAAAGCGGCGCCGGAGTCCACCTCCATCGCTACCTGCGCGCCATCCAGTAGTAGCTTCACCTCGTATGCCGGAATGCGAGAGCTGCTCGTGTTCTCCATGTTATATATGCCATTAAGGTGCACTTCAGTCTCGTTTTCGGCTAAGTAAATTTTTTCAGAACGGCTTTTCTTTTTAGCGGTGCAAATTCTCTCGATGTGACCTTTCTTCTTACAAAAGTGGCACACGGCGTTAACGAAGCGACATTCGCCCGCGTGCCGGTCTCCACATCGATAACACAGTCGAACATTTGCTTTGGATTGCACGGCGTTGACGTCCATAGGTTCACATGAAGGCGAAGACGTCGCCGCGGCGTCCACTGCCGTCGCGTCGTAGCTGACAGCGACGCCGGTGACGGAGGCGCACTGCATCATACGAGCGTCCCTGCCCGCACTTTCGGTAGATAGCATAGTATCCACTACGTCATGGTATCGCAAATTATCTTTCTTTAAAAGTTCGTACTGCAAATTCTGATTATTCATACCGCATACCAATCTGTCACGAAGCATCCTTTCCATGTCTGTAAAGTTACAACCGGAACATATTTTTCTGAGTTGCGCTATGTATTCCGCGGCGGATTCACTGTGTAGTTGATCGCGCTTATAAAATTTGAACGATACAGAAATCTCATTAGGTTTTGGGCTGTAAATGTTTGGTTAGGATCGCTTCAATTTCACTGAATGTTACTTCACAAGACTTTTTAGGTGTAATCAACGCCAGAAGAGTCTCGAACAGTTGTACGCCGCACACTGTATAGAAATTTGCCCTTTTTGCCGAATATTTAAGTCTGTCGATGTAATTGTCCCAATTATCACATTTCACATTAAACTCATGAAATTTCACAGATTTACACTCCATTGTCATGTTTTCTACTCGTCGCCAATATTATGTCTTCAATAAAACACCAAATATTGTTATTTGTGTATTGAGCTAAGTAGCCTAGAAATACAAGTGGATAAATCATTAGAGTAAGGTAGGAACAACAACATGATGGAGGGTAGACTCAAAAACCCAATAAACATAAACTTATAAACTAGAAAGTATGTAGGTACCTATATACAACAGATATAACCCTCTAATTAGAAATATGCTTGTTTACAAAGTGTGCTTTTAATATACTACTTATATTATTTATACTACTAGCTTTTGCCCGCGGCTCCGCCCGCGTGGATGTCGGTTATCGCGTAAAAAAGTAGCCTATGATTAAATTGAAATTTTATGACGATCGGTTCAGCGGTTTAGGCGTGAAAACGTAACATACAGACAGACAAACAGACAGACAAAGCTACTTTCACATTTATAATATTAGTATAGATAACAATCATTACTGAACATTTTCTTTGACTACCTAGACAATCGCCCACTGCACCACCAGACATGTCCTTTAAAACTCAACTGCAAAACAAAATGATCGAGCTCGTAAACAAAAGTCACGACCGCGTAACAGAAAGATACCTATGCAAAAGATTTAATTTTCGAATCATAATTATAGCCCCTGAAAGTACGCCATGTTTAACAACTGTATTGAAAAATAAAATATTAGGTAAGTCTTTAAAGTTCTTTGGTATTTTATCTATACTAATATTATAAAGCTGAAGAGGTTGTTTGTTTGAACGCGCTAATCTTAGGAACTACTGGTTGGAATTGAAAAATTATTTTAGTGTTGAATAGCCCATTTACCGAGGAAGGCTATAGTCTATATAAAATCACGCTGCGATCCTTAGGAGCCGAGCGAAAAGAACAAATTTCAGAAAGAACGCTAAGCGATAACGAAGTTATAGCGCGGGCGAGCGACGGGATGCGACGGATGGGTGGGCCGAAATTTCACGCGGACGAAGTCGCGGGCAGAAGCTAGTTATAGATAAGTCTACACATATGATAACAGTTACTTTTATACAGAGAAGTCCTTGATGCATTAGGCAGAACGATTCTATCTGGATCTCTTACTTTTCGAGGACAACGGTCTTGAGCTTTTTTAAATAGGTCAAATTGCTGTCGAACAAATTTAGCACATTCTAAAATATAAATACTGGGTAATGTCAGGACTTTTTATTTTAGAAACAATGGTTTACAAGATTCCCATGGTGGTATGCCACAAATGGCTCGAATACACTTTTTTGTACCCTAAAGGCTTTATCTGCGTCTGTTGAGTTACCCCATAGTATAAGGCCGTATTGTAGAGTCGATGCAACGCAGCCGTGATACGCAGTCAGCATCGTACTCTGCGACGAGGTCTTTCGCAGTGTGTAGAAAACATAAACGAATTTGTTTAATTTGTTGCATATTTTTTCTACGTGTGGTTTTCCAGGAGAAGTAGCCGTCCAATGCAACTCCGAGAAAAGTAGTTTCCTCTGCCTCTAATACAGGTTTTCTCGTTTACGACCATATGTCATAAATTGATTTTTTTTTTGTTTTATTTATATTTGCATGCAAATTATTAAAGCTTAACCAAGAAATTGTTGGTTGGGGAAAAAGTTTCTTCGCATTTTTTAAGAAAATTCAAAACATTTTTTAATATAGTTTATTTACATTTAACTATAGTATGTAGGTACCATTTTGTTCGATAACTTTTTGCCATCTTGTAGGTAGGGACATGATCCCATTGCTATAGTTTTGGGACTTCTGATCAAAATACCGCAACAAGCGGTTTTGGCAGTCGTCTCGTGATGTTAACCTGACACTGCCGAAAGAATTCTGAAGAGACCGAAACAGGTGGAAATCTGAAAGTGCAAGGTCAGGACTATACGGCGGATGCATTAACACCTCCCAGCCAAACTCTCTTAATTTTTGCTGAGTGGCTAAAGATGTGTGAGGTCTAGCGTTATCATGATGAAAAACCACACCCCTTCTGTTGATTAATTCCGGCCGCTTTCTCTCAACTTCTTGCTTTAATCTCATCAGTTGTTCGCAGTAGAGTTCAGAATCGATGGTCCTGCCTGGTGTTAAGAGCTCATAATGAATAATGCCCTTCCAATCCCACCACACATACAGCATCACCTTGTTGCGAGTAAACCCGGGTTTCGCCACAGTCTGTGAAGCCTGACCGGCCTTTGACCACGACCTTTTTCGCACGTTCTTGTCGTACGTGATCCACTTTTCATCACCAGTTATCAGCTTCTTCAAAAATGGTTCGGTTTCATTACGTCGTAATAAAGAATCACAAATGAGTACACGGATCATTAGGTTTCTTTCAGTGAGCTCGTGAGGTACCCAAATATCGAGCTTTTTTGTGTACCCAGTTTTTTTCAAATGTGCCAAAACTGTTTTGTGGTCAATTCCCAGTTCTTCAGCTACGTCGTAACTACTGATATGCCGATCTTGCTCCACTTTTTAAAAAATGGCATTCATTTTATCCGTAATATGGCGACCAGAGCGACGTGCATCTTTGACATCAAAATTTCCGGATTGAAAACGCTTAAACCAAATTTGTGCTACTCTCACAGACACTGCACTAGGTCCATAAACATCGTAAATTTTTTTCGCGGCTTGCGTTGCATTTTTACCTTTTTTGTAGTAAAATTTTAAAATGTATCGACTTTCTTCATTAGATTCACTCATCTTGACAGTACGAAAAACAAATGAAAATCACACATTTTCCTATACCCAAAGTCTCAAATTCAGATAATTTATGTAAACAAAGGGGATAACATATCAAAAAAATATCTTCGTAATGGTAATTCACATAAAATGGCGAAAAAATAAAGGTGCCATTTTCTTTTAAGTACTGAATATAAGAAATAATAATTCAAAAATAATCATACCGTAATTGTTTTTATAAATTTTCGTTTTTAACAAAGTTATTAAAAAAAGGAGATTTTCTGGTATAAAATATTTTATGATACTGGTAACAATGCAGAAGATCCAAACATTTTCACATTTTTTACATCTTCAACAACGCTAATATTAAAACCTCTCATTCATAGATTCATATTGTGTGTAGCATATCTAGCCACATTTTGGATGAAAAGGGCTGTAAACTGTTTCGAGTGGAAATCGATTTTGGGAGGCCTACGTCTAGCAGTCGACTTAAAAGGGCTGATTATGACGATCATAGGCCGTGTCTCCGACACACTACATAGAACATTGTTTGGCAACGGTATTTTGTTTGCATAGTTCTTATAATTAATTCACTTTAATTTCATAGATGATTATTTACAAAAAAAAATAATGTTAAAATGTTTTGCACCACTGTCCTGTCAATTTGACAGTGACATTTCATAACATTACTTTGTTTACATAAATTATCTGAATTAGAGACTTTGGGTATAATTTGAATTTGGAATTATGTTCTTTAAAATTTAAACTTTCAATGATACCAAAACCAGCCAGATACAAATAGTATAGCCAAAGAGATTTTATTACAAGTTCATACATACTATAATGCGAAGACTTTTTCCCCAACCTAATATTAATGTCAATTCTGTAATTATTTATGTCAGTATTAATTGGTGATGTCATAATAATCGAAATGTCATCTGCAAATAATGTGCATGGATTGGGTGTGTGTTCAGGGGCCTGAGTCTACTAATTTACAAACATTGCAATGGTCTCGCCATTGTGAGTATTTGACAGTGTTTGTATTGCAAATCTGTCAAAAACTCACAATGAAGAGACCATTGCAACGTTTGTACATTAGTAGACTTGGCCCTCAGGTCGTTGATATATAATAAGAATAAAGGGGGACCTAAAACGCTCCCTTGAGTTGTTGAAATTTTGATGCTAACATCGAAAGCTGCTGCTGATTCGGCTGTAGATTGAGAATCATCAGCTTCCACAATCCCCTTTAATTCGTCATTGTCTACTAAAATTTTCAGTCGACCACGGGGTTCATTTCTTAGGTCGAAATTTCCAGAACGGAAGCGGGCAAACCAATAACGGATGGTGCGATCGTTAGTAGTGTTAGCTCCGTATACGTCGTTGATGTTGCGTGCCGCCTGTGCCGCTTTGCTGCCACGACGGTACTCATACTCCATAATCACTCGAATTTTTAACGTATCCATAATGATGAAAAACGTACAAATGCTATGTACGAGGGCGGCACTGAAAATTTCGGGAATCAAGGAAGAGACACAACATTACTATTTAAAAATGTATTTATTGCTTTTCGAAGTATTCTCCGCGAAATTTGACACATTTTTCCATACGATGGAACCAATCATTGAAACAACCATTCCATTCGGAAGTTGGGGTCTCCAAAATGGCCGTTTTGTAGGCGTCCACAGCTTCTTCAGGTGATGAAAATCTCTGTCCACGCAATTTATTCTTTATTTTAGGGAAAGTATAGAAATCATTAGGGCTTAGGTCGGGGCTGTACGGCGGATGGTCTAATAATTCTATGTTTTCTTGCTCTAAAAACTCTTTTGTTCTGTGCACGGTGTGAGAACTCGCATTGTCGTGATAGAGGATGATGCAGCGGTTGCAGTTCTCTTTACGGAGTTCAGAAACGACCTGTGGCAAACAAATGCTAGCATACCATTCTGCATTAACCGTTCTTTGTCCTTCAAGAGGAATAGTCGTAACATGGCCGGTTTTGGAGACAAACGTGGCCACCATTTTTTTTGCAACACTCCGTGAACGAACAATTTTTGTTGGCTTTAACTCATTTTCGAACACCCAAACTCGTGACTGGTTTTTTGTTTCGGGTTCGTACGCATTTATCTAGGATTCGTCACCTGATACGATGTTGTATACAGCATTTGAGGATCCTGCGTGGAATCTTTCGAGAGTTCTGACGCACCAAGTAACGCGAGCCGCTTTTTGCTCTTCACAGAGCGAATGCGGTATCCATCGGGAAAACAACTTTTTTACACCTAATTGTTTGTTCATGCAAGATTATTTGTATTTGACTCATGCCAATGTTTAGAATTGCCTGAATTTCGCGCTATGTCACATGTCGATCTTCCTCAATCAGCTAACGCACAGCATCAACGTTTTCTTGGGTGACTGCAGTTTTTGGATGACCTTGGCGGGGATCATCACTGAGCTTGACACGTCCACGTTGAAATTCAGCAAACCAGCGATAAATTGTGGTTTTGGATGGGGCTTCATCACCAAATGCAGAAATCATCCGGTCAACACACTGTTTTTGTGTTAAACCACTTCGAAAGTCATAATAAATCATCGCTCTTGAATTTTCTCGAGTCAATTCCATTTTCTCAACGACTAAATAAGTTTGACAAAACCTTGTGACAAGACCGAGAATCTTTTTTTAAATAAATAAATGGTATTCGATTTTTAAAACCAAGGAGTTTTCAATTAAAAGATTTTAATATGACAGGAACAGTGGAAATATTCCATTCCCGATACTTTTAGTGCAGCCCTCGTACAGAACGCTAACCATAAAAAAAATGACAAATTTTCAAAAAAGAATTCCATATTTTAAAAATAAAACTTAGAATTCTTAGCGAAAAAGAAAAAAATGGACTTGAAATAGCCAGTACGGGAGAACGGCAATTTCATAGGCAAAGACCCATTGATTTAATATAGGACTAGATCAGCAGTATACGGCTACGACGCACTATTACCTCGTATATGTCCACAGGCATATCCAAATTCAGTTGTCAACTTGACGTCAAGTGACCGATTGATAAGTGATAAAAAAATAAAAAAATGGTGAAATGTGCGGCTAAAATTTGTTTGTCACGGTCTGGAAAGACTAATAAAGCAAGTGGTGTTACATTTTAGAAGTAAGTTTGCTAAATTTTCTTCAGATTATCCAAAAAAAACATTAATACACATTTCTCAAAAAAAAAATTGCCATCAGGGTTACCAGTAAAAACGATTTTAATTTTGCCAGACTGTTGGTAGTTTAGTGAATGACGAATGTATGTTAATGTAACTATAAATTATTATTATAGTCTGTTTGGTTTAAACATATTGTGCAGTACCAAAACACTTATTAAATAGAAAAGTAACACATTCACGTGTATTTCGAAGGTTTAAACTTAATATATCAACACTTCTTACACCAAAATTAATTTTAGTAGCAATAAATAATTATCTTAGATATAAAGTGAGGTTATATTTTAAAATAAAAAATTCTTGATTGTTTATGATTTCATTGTGTTAAATAGTGTTGTGCACTGACTAGACAGGTCCAATCAATTTGCGTAGATTCATCAAAAGCCCATTTTAGACATCAATCTCATGATCTGACCAAGATTATGTCTGGACTTTAAAAGAGACTTGACCGCTGAGTTTGTTTCGGCCTTTCATCTCAGAGTGGTCAGATAGGAAACGCCGACCTCATCTAGTTTAAAAATATGATTGACGTGTAAAAGTGTTTGTAAGTACAAACTTACTTACAGAAATAAAATCATTATCATTTGCGGCTCCGCCCGCGTGGATGTCGGTTATCGCGTAAAAAGTAGCCTATGTCCTTCTCCATCCCAGGCTATATCTCTGCCAAATTTCATGACGGTCGGTTCAGCGGTGTAGGCGTGAAAACGTAACATACAGACAGACAGACAGAGTTACTTTCACATTTATAATATTAGTATGGATAAATGATTGTCATAAACATTGAAATAATATCATTCCATTTTAAACCATAGTTATTTGACAAAATCTTAATAGTTTTGAAATATAATATTTACGTTTACGCACATTTTTTTTTTCTTCCTATATGTATCAAATCCTTAAGGAAGGCCCAAAAAATATGGATGGATTGTGTGAAGAATGATATGAAAGAGAAGGGAGTGAATGATAGTGACGGTTGACAGGGGGAATGGAAAAAGAAAACGTGTTGCGCCGATCCCAAGTAACATGGGACAAGGGCAGGAAGATGATGATGTATCAAATCCTTCAATTTCTTTCAATCTTTAATCTATTGAAAGTTCCATAACACAATCTTTCATATTAGGTAATTTATTCAATAAAAAATATCTTTATTCATTCTGGGGTAATTACGTTAATCATTGGCAACTCTGGCTGTTTTTCCGATGACAATGTCTTGTCTCGTTCCAACGTTATTAGTTTGACGGAAGAAGGAGTGAGACAAACAGATTATTTTGACATATTGACATCATTTATCATCATTATTTATTTTATTTATCGTTTCAAAGCTACGTCTTTAACTTGTAAGTGGTTACGTTTTTCGGACATTTTTAGTAGGACGTTGCGCCTCTAGTATAAAGGCCTATTCAAACCTATATGGTATTCGCTGCCGCTGTGGGTAGAGGTACATACCGCGCGGGTTTCGCTCAGGTATTAACTATCAAGTTCCGCGGCTAGAGCGACCTGAGCGGTATTCGCTGCCACTGTGGGTAGAAGTGCATACTGCGTGGAATAGTTTTCCGCTTTGGTGTGAACAGTAATATTACCGCATACCCACTCGGCTTTCTCTACCGCAGACTGTAGCGAATACCGCTTAGGTTTGAATAGGCCTTTATATAACCTCATTACAAAGACCTATTAAATAAATGATGGTACCTGGCCGCCTCGTACTGTCGGATGGTGAGCAATGTGTCCTCGATGGTCTTGTTGGTGAGCGTGTTGAGAGAGTTGTTGAAGAAGTGCAGCGCCGCCAGCAGCGTCTCGCCGTTGCGCGTTAGCGTGCGCTGCGTGTCCGCGTTGTACAGGAACCTGAAGAGCCAATAAAGGTCGTAGCTCACTTACAAGACCCCGTTCCCACACGGCAGAATAATGTTCATTGAAATGTGAGCTTCAGGGCGTCCTCTGCGTAGACATACTTTACATTGACACCACAAATTAGCAGACAGCTCGCTATAAGCGCGCTTAGAGCTATCGTACCACTGGATAGTTCGCGTCTCGCTTACCGCATGCTTACGACGCGCTTCAAGCGGGCGACCCGCGCGGTGTATGCACGCAGACTGCTCGCTTGAAGCACGTTGCTTTTTTCGTTCCAATATTATCCTTCTGCTTTTCTTGCCTTTAGCATTTTATGCACCCAAATCAATGGATCACAAAGTCTGTCGCGAAAAGCGAAAGCGGTCGGCTCGTGGACAGTGTAGTTAACTGCTAGCTGTGAGCGCGTGGACAGCTGATTGCCTGCTAGCTGTTGGCGCGTGGACAGCGAGCTGTCATCTCCGTTTAAGACGGTGTTGTGAGGGAGCGGTGTTGGAGCCGGGTCGTGTAAGTGAGTTACGACCTTAAATTCAAGTACTTAAAAAACGTTCAAATTCAAGTCACAATCTCATCTCAGCGACAATTAATGTTAAAAATGTAGGTAAATTACTTAATTAGGGTTCCGTAGTCAACAAGGAACCCGGACCGTATAGTTTCGCCATGTCCCATGTCCGTCTGTCTGTCAGTCCGCGGCTTAGCTCAGAGACCCTTAGTACTAGAAAGCTGTAATTTCGCATTGGTATTCAATTATTCATATTAATTATCTCCTGTACATGGGAAGAAGGACACTCAATGTCAGAGTGCGCGAAGAAAGCTGACACACCGAAATGTGCAACTTGCTCACGCTTTAAAAAGGCCAATATCCACAAAACGGGAGATGCTGAGTGCCCTGCTAGAAAAATAGCGGAATACAGGTACATCAACTCTATCGATTACGAGGGCGCCTAGAGGGTCATACTTAAGGCCAGACTTTCGTGCCTGCTGCTGACTCAACAAAACACTGCACTGGCCTACAGACCCTTCGTTTTGTTGATGTTTAAGCACATTAGTCGCCCACAGCAGAAAATATTATACACATAGCCTCGAACGTGATTTCATTTTGTGTATTGACTTTAACCTAATTTACTAATTCTGCTGACGCTAAATCCTATCATGTGTTTAATAAGGTTATAAAGTGTAAGCTAAATAACAAATTACGTATACTTATAAGAAATTTTGTAATTTTTATCTTTAGGTAAATAGTAATAGGTATAAAAGAATTAAATAATCAAATTTTATCACTATTTTAAGACTTTCTAATGTTAAATATTGTTAACAAATTATTGTCCTACGATTACCTAGAAATATGGCGCCTGTGATACAGGTTTATCCTAGTACAGGCATCTAACATTATAATACCTAAGAAGTTATTTCTAAGATTTTATGTAAATATTTTGCAAATTTTAATACTGAACAAATATTTATTATATATTATTATTATTATGTAAAGTGTGGATGTTTTTTTTTTTCGCCTACCCTCTGGTGTGGGGTACTGTTGGATGGGTCTTACAAAAATATTGCAGGTTTGAGAAAACAATTTTTCGATTAAGGGATCCGTTTCTGAAATATTATCTTTGCAAAAATTTTGCGTATGTTTGACATCAGGCTTATCGTCTATAGTTCTCCGTTTTCCTTATCGCCTTCTTTGTGTAGTAAGGATGGACAAAATCGCACATCTTCCTTACTAAGGAAGATGTGCGTTGTGTGTTGGCGGCGGCGGCGCCGAGTTGCGCGGTGATGGGTATCTATCTGTGTGCGTGTGTGTGTGCGTGAGTGTGCACTGACTGGTTCTGTAGCTCGGGCGACTTCTGCGCGAGCTCGGCGAAGGCCTCGCCCAGCGCGCGCTGCGTGGCGGCGGCGGCGCCGAGCTGCGCGGTGAGGGCTCCGGACAGGCGCAACACGCCAGCGTACTTGCGCTGCGTCTCGCGGAGCATCTCGATCTGGGCCTCCAATTCTGCAGACGCACCCCATTCACACGTACAAATCACGTCAACCACATATCAAAGAACCTACTTTAACCGCCCTTACTGCCAGGAAATGTAAATGGCCGTCAATTTCATAGTTTTTACGAACATTGTAATAAGTTAGCTTTAAGTTTCGTGAACAGAATAAAATAAATTAAAGCTTGTAATAAATAAGGGTGCTGCCAATGTCCATTTGCTAGTGACAGTACAAGTGAAAAGTGCAAACAACTTGCTGAATTAATTCACACAATTTGTTTTGATAATCTGCCTGTTCTGAAAGTGTTCTCTCATTATAAAATTGCCACAAAACATACATTGCAACAAATGAAATAAAATCTCACCAGTATCCACAGTGCGCGAGCTCTTGCCGAGCTTCTCGTACAGTATCTGTTTGGTGCACTTGTAAGTGGAGACGCCCCAGTTTCGGATAGCGTCGAGCTTGGACGAGCCAGCTCGCAGCAATGTGCTGGAGCCCGCACCATTTTGTGACACGTCTGGGGGAGCTGACACAATAATAATAGTAATATCGTATAATTTTATAAAAAGGGGCACATTCACAATAAGTTTCTAAACAATTAAAATAGTTGCTTATTCGCCTGAACTAGGTTGAACTTGTGCTTCAGGCTAGGAAGTGCATAAATACCGTAAAACGATGTGCAACTTCGCCAACTAAGCCCGCCTATTTCGTTTCAATTACGATATTTCGCGTTTGCTTAGTTTTTTCTTATTTTCTACCATTTGGTAGTGACTTTACATTATTAAGGCAACATATTTTTAATTTTTTGTTTGTAATGACAGAGTAACAATGAAGTTACTTCATTGTTACTCTGTCAGTTGTGCGATAAACACCGGTGCGATAAACACCGGCGCGAGTGGATGAAATTTTAAAGTCTAGTATAACTTGCGTATTGCTTGATATTTTTATGATTTCATTAAAATAATTTAGTAGGCACTGTTGTGCACTGTTTTGGAAACTTGAGTGACACAACTTTGCCTGGGTCTAGGGTTGTCACTAGTCGGATTTTAATAATGATATATTTTTCATATGATTTCATTCAGTGAACATAACTGGCGAAATGTGGTGTACATATACACTGCCGGTCAAAAGTTTGAGACCACTATAAAAAAATTAAGAAAACAAAAGTCAACATATTTAAAACTTTATGAAAAACTTCTACTTCTTTCTTTCTTCTTCTTTTCTACTTATTTCTTCTTTTTATTTTCATGTTACACAAGATTTAAAATTAAAAAAAATTACATGAAGTCTTGACGAATACAATATTCTAAAGAAAATACACACAAGAGAGTTTATACAGATTTTTCATCAAAATATCCTCCTTTGCATTTTATGACCTGTTTTACCAATCTCGGCATGCGGGCAATTAATTTATTTATAGTCTCTTGCGAGATATTCCTCCAGCTTTCTTCTAATGCATTCCACATGGCCTGCTGTGAAGAAGGACATTGTTCCCGAACGTTTCGGTCAAGCTCTTCCCACAAAAGCTCTATAGGGTTAAGATCGGGGCTTTGGGGTGGCCATGTCATGTTTTCCAACACTTTTTCCGACTGTTTCTCGTCTAAATAGCCCCTACATAATTTTGAACTGTGCTTTGGATCATTATCTTGTTGGAAAATAAATCCTTGGCCGATTAACTTTAGTCCGGAGGGAATAGCATTTTTCTCCAAAATTACTTTATACTGCTCCTTTTTCATAATTCCTTTAATTTAGACCAGATTTCCAGTCCCATAGCCTGAGAAACAACCCCAGATCATAACAGATCCGCCACCATGCTTGACAGTCGGGACTACACACTGTGGCATCAACTTTTCTTCGGCGGAACGTCGAACGAAAATTCTTCTTTTTGAACCGAATATTTCAAATTTAGATTCGTCACTCCAAAGTACTTTTTTTGAAATCTTCTTCGGTCCAGTCTCGATGGGCTAGGGCCCATTGCAACCGTTTTTTCTTAAGAGGTTTTCGAACAGCAACGCGACCAAACAACTTGGCTTCTCGCAATCGTCTTTTCACTGTAGACACGACACAGGTTTTTCCCGAGATTTGTTGACTTCAACACGTATTTCTGCGGCTGTTAAGCGTCTATTTCGCTTGCTGGTTACCACAATAAATTTGTCTTCACTAGAAGTCGTAGCTCTTGGTCTCCCGGAGCGCGGACGATCTTGATTACAGCCAGTTTGTTTGTACCGCACAATAGTGCGATGAACACAAGTCTTCGATAACTTGAGTTGAGATGCAATCTCACGTTCATATTTGCCTTCAATATGGAGAACAACGATGGCAGATCGTGTTTCAATACTAATTTCGCAAACTTTTCCCATTTTAGAGACGTCATGACTGTAGGAATCACAAAATCAGACTAACTGTGGATATTCGTAGATAACCATGAAAATATCGGGTTAGAATAAACTATGAAACTATTTTAAGAATTTAGAACAATTGCATTGTAAGTTGATGTAAAATAAAAGAAGTGTCAGCTGCGGTAATGAGCTAATAAAATTTTTACAATTGATTATCGGACTAGCTCGAATCTACCTCGGTTCACATTGTATGGAAACAATGCTTGTTTATTGCCCTGTCCTTGGCTAATATATATGACGGCGCATTGTTTAAATTGGTATTGGTTGGAATTCATAGATGTCGCTGTTAGTTCAGTGTCTTGGTTGTGCTGTTTAGCGGCGCATAACAGAGACTACAATAACGCTCGAGCGGCGGCAAGTGATCCCCGCACATTCGACAAGTGAAGGTCATCGGTGGCGGTCAAGCAGTGAATACGTCTAGAAACTGTCGCGCGTTCGGTATAGTTGTGTTGTGATATCGTGTACCTACATTAATTACTTTGCATACCCACAACTGTATAGAATCAAGTTCTTCTAACTAAACAGACAGCTGTGCTGCTGGGGAGTTTGTTCTGCCACTTCTTCTTCCCAGCTAAAGCACTAGGAAGTGGTGAAGGGATGGGCGTTTTGGGGGAGCTGTCTTCTGTAATTTTGAAGGAATCTCAGCTTAGCTTGAATAAATGACTGTTGAGTTTAATTCGGTTTTACTATTGCGCAATAACCAACACTACCCACAGTACGCCCACAGTGTAGTTTAAAATATGGCTGATGATAACGAGAGAGATCTTCCGTTCTCCGTCATATAAAAGAATAAGCTTTTAGGCAGTCTTTATAAACGATAGAATATGCAGGTGTGCAGATTACTTTTTATCACCAATATTTTGAAAATATTTACTAATAACAAAAGTTTTTTATTAGTGGTCTCAAACTTTTGACCGGCAGTGTACATCTATGCCTAATCTTTCGGGGCTTACAGTAGTGATTTTGTGTGTTGTGTTAAATAAACAATATAAGGATAAAGAAAATTTGATTTGTTATTCTATGATATGACTATTCTAACATTAAACTTTATGTGAAACAAAAATCAATGATTTAAAAATCTTCAAAGTAAGTATTCTGCGTATTGATAAATACGAAAAACGATAATATGAGAAAAAAATTATGTGAAACGAAATTCTATAAAACTATTAGCTATGAAACAACGTACAACCCCTCTATTGGTAAGGGAGAATGTTTCGACCAGGCATGGTAATTTTTTTCTATAAGATTTAGATCTCAACCTTTGACAACTTCAACGCTACTGTGTTAGCGATAGCGTTTTGTTTTCACGACTGAGGTAGAATAATGTTATCCCTGTCCTTTTGCATAGGTACGTATCATTGTACATCTGAAATGAATAAAGATAGGTGTAGGCCAAATATGAGGTTATGTAAGTATTTTTGATAACGAAAACTATTGGATATACACTGCTCATAGTCGATGCGAGTAAAAGCGATGGAACCTTGACAATTATATGTCGCACCTCTTTGAGGAGTGGCTAGAGAGGCGCCACGGCGTCTTCACCGGTCTTATACAGATCCTCACCGGACACGCTTGTTTCGGGAGATTTTTGTTTCAGATTAGGCGGGAGGAAACGCCCGAGTGTAGATCGCCCGGAAGACACGGTGGAGCATACGGTGGAGGTCTGCCCAGCTTGGGCAGAGCACCGCCGTGTCCTCACGGAGGCGCTCGGCGGCGGCGATCTCTCGCGTCCGGCCCTGGTCCAGGCCATGGTCCGGAGCGAGAGTGCATGGGAGGCAGTCACCTCCTTCGACGAAGCAGTAATGCTTGCGAAGGAGGAGGCCGAACGCGTGAGGTAGCGGCAGTCTGTGCGCCCTCACGCCACTAGTCACCGTAGGAGACGCCCTGGGCGGCGGGAATCGGTAGCCGATTCCCGGCCACCGTTAGCGCGGGCTTGCGGACGACGAGCTACGGGCAGCTCGACGTCCGGTAAGGACCAAGCCCGGGTCGACGGCGCGTTATGTTCCACGCGCGCCTCAAAGAGATGTCAGCACGTACTGACGAGGTCCGCCGAGACCGGGGACTGCCAGGGTTGCGGGTTTGTCCGAAAGGGATACCGTGGCCCTGGCACACAGGCAACTGAAGGAACACGGGTGGATTTTAGTCAGTAAAAGTCTGACACGCCCTCCCGCTCCGCCCAGAGCGGGAGAAGTTATAGGATAATTTCCCAACCAAAAAAAAGGGTTCCTCACATGCGAAAGAGCTACATAAAGTTGGCCGTGGGAAAAGCAACCAATACTAAGGTCCACCCCCGCAACGGACAATGTTTGGCCCTGAGCTTAATAATGGTCGTGGCGTAACATAGGCTGACGGGGAATTGCACACGTTTAAAACTAAACAGGAAATTATTGGGAATGAGGGGAATTCTGGAATAAAAACAACATCACCGGCGCCGCAACCTGTTAAGATTTCGGCTACGATGACGTTGTGTTGGAGATTGGTGACTATGAGCCGAGTGCCGTTGCAAAGTTTAGGTGGACTTACATTTCTGTAAAGTATTATAGGCAAAAAGAGACATAAAAAAAAAAAAAACATGTGTACTGGAAGATCAGCTGTGTTAAGCCCAAAACGAACGCGGAACGAAACACTTTTACTACATCGACAATGAAGAAGTCAAGATCAAGGACACAGAACTCTCTTCTCTTCGAAAATTAGGTTTATACATGAGCGAGGGTCATTCTTCCACGGAAAATCTTGACACCGCGATTAGAAAATGACGTTAAAAGAACAACGCCACCTATCGAGCACCAAGTGATACTGTCAAAATATTACGCATGGGAAAACGTTCAACAAACACTCTAAGTTATAGACTTAAAAAAACATTATATTATAGATAAATAGTTTTTAAAGGAATGCATAATATTCATTTATTTATTTATTTATTTATAGGAGAACCAACAGCTATAACAGATGGATAGCAATTTAATATGAAACACAGAGCCAATTACAGGTTCTCACGGGTAAAAACAGAAAAAGCAGTAGAAATCTTAGGATCACTAACAAGCACGATAGAAAATATTAACAATATATGTAACCTCTAATGTACCGCGAAAAATTTCGCGGACTTTAGCACTATGCACTTCTAAAGAAGTCAGCGTTCAGCTGAGTGCGCGCAGAATAGGTTTTGGTGGTAAATGGGTCAAATGAGAATTCTTTACAAAGAATATTAAAGTCCTTATATTTATCATTATTGTTTCATGTTAAATAAATTAAATATATCTATATAAATTAAGTATAGCGCCACCTAGAGCACTACAACTAAACTATTTAACAACGCATTTGAATACTTTAAGTAGCCTTACCTTTGAATGGGTCATTGGGAGTTATCTATTCACAATGTAGGTATCGAGTTAAGTCTGCGCGCGCAATAAGTTAAAATAACCACCTTAAAAAAAATACTATCTCTCAAACCTACTTATAGTATAATTTTAGGTTAGTAGATGTCGTTAAGTGTTTCAAGTGAATAGTTAAATTCTTAAAGACTTTAAATTGATAATATCTTTTGATAGAGTGAAGCGATTGCGATGAAACAAAAACTACCACTACTCCGAGTTATACACAATATTTAAGTATAAAAGTTAACCATATTGTTTTGGTACTTTTTACGTTGAACCTGTTCAAACAAACAGACAAAAATTCCAAAAAATGATGAAATGGCATCTGTTGGTTATTCTTTAACACCCCAATTTTTTTGTTGAAATATTTGCAATTTACAGAAATGCCTCGTCTACAGATTTATTATATGTATAGAAGATATAGAATAGAATAGATAGATATAGAATAGATAGATAGATATAGAATAGATAGATATAGATAATAGATATAGAAGATTTAGAAGATTATTATTATACACCCACATTTCTATCAGAAGGTATTCATAAATTGTGTAGTCATCATCATCATCATTTCAGCCGAAAAACGTCCACTGCTGGACATAGGCCTAGGAAGAAGAGGGGGTTTTAAGGGTAAAAAACGGTTTATCTCGATTTCCGGCAAAATTTCAAGTCCTATGGAAAAAAGTTAAATTGCAAAGTTCTAGGTAATAAAAAGATCTGCAACTTTTGTATTTACACTTTTTTCACATAACCTCAAAATTTATGTGAAAAATACAAAAACCAAGTTTTTGGTTTTTTATTTTTATCTTTTAAAATGGTTAAGCTGGATGGTGCTGATCCACGCATTATGTTTGTGAACGGGCGCCGTCAGTTGAGACTGGTCATCTCTTAACTGGCAGAGCTTATTTCTAATTTTATAATTTGAATAGGTTTTTTTTTTACATTGTCTCGCTTAAAGAAGCAACACGAATCATGTACCCAGGATTTTATAATATCTTGATTTAAAAGAGTGTCCTTGGAGTTTCTTGCCCGTTCTTCTCCATAGAGATCTACGTTTTGGAATGGGCAGCTAGCTTCAACTTTCTAACTGACTGTCTCTTTGACAATTCGAAAGTGCCTGTAAAATGGTTTAATTGTAATAAATGGTTTGAGTTTGAATTGACCGTTAAATCCGCTTTTATACCAAGTTACCAAAGTCAGTTACAGAACTTAGCGATGGAAAGTTCAAAGCCCACATCAAACGTGTCCTTATCAAAAAGCATATTATCAGATTAAAGACTACGTTGTACCTATTAGACCAGGGTCGATAATTTTTTAAACAAAAAACCTCAATATTTATGTGTAAAATTCAAATAACCAAGTTTTTGGTTCATATTTTTATCTTTTACACAACACTTTTGTTTTTCACGTAATTTAGAGAAAACTTACCTTTTAGGGCCCAAAAACACTGTAATTTTTTTGATTTCAAATGTTTATTTTTCACCTTATTTTGACTTAATATCGAAAAAGCATCCCAATTTTCAATCGAAAATTCTCACGTTAAAATATCAGTTTTTTTTTTAAAGTCGGTGGGCTTTTTATTCGTTGAAATCACTACTTTTTGATGGTGTAAAAAAAATACATTACAATAGTAAATTTTGTCAGAAAATGCAAAAATCGAAGAAAAAAAAAACTCGATACCGAAAAAAAAAATTTAATCATTATGTACAATTTTGAGCTATTTATTAAAATTTATCCTTTAATTACTCCAAAAACCTAAGATTCCATGTTACATTGATAAACAAAAAAAAATACAAACCCATAAAACATAAAGATTGCAAATAACATGCGAAAATAGTTGTTCTAAATATTAAAGACAGGATTTAAAGGGGATTTCATAAGATTTTTTATATTTATTGTCGATTCTTTTCTTGCTAGACCCCATTAAACGATTCAAAGCTGCTTTTTTTATTTCATACACTTGCTTATCATCTGCCTTATTGCAGATTATACAAACAGATTCATCCATACTGATAATCTGAAAAGACAAAATCAAATGAATAATGCCTTTACAGTTTTATCATGAGTACAACTAAAGGACATGGCCGGAATTTGTAGAGAGCTTTGCCCAAACAAAAAATATTCATGTATTGACCTACGGTACTGTTAGGATGGCGCTCCGTGGGTCCTTTTTAATTGAAACACTTTTTGCTACTACACAAATTAAATTTAATAAAATAAAAACTGTACACGAAATATTACAATAAATATGTATTGGACAAAATTTGTGGGTTGACTGCACCGCTTGCATAGCGAGCAGTTTTATAAGTACATGAATCATTTCAAATCAGCAATTTTATAGTAGTGAGGGAAATTATTTATAACATCTTCCTTAAGACGGAGCTTTATACATTAAGCGAAGGATAAAATAAAAGAATTAAATTGCTCCAAACGAAAAGGAAAGAGAACAGAAAATAATATCACTAATAAAAGGTAAACCATGAGTAAAATTACAACATTACAAAATAATTAAGTTTTACAAATAAGTACAAAACAAAAACACATATAAATAGGTTACAAAAAACACTTAAAATAAACTTTGTATAAAATATAGGAAAAAATAACTACAATTACAATAATAGTAAGTATTGAATAGTAATGTCCATATTTGACAATGTGAGACATTTGGAGCAAATATATTTATTCAGACTGGTTGTTAAGTTTTGCGGTATTGGACGCTATTAGTTAACAACACTTAACTAATAGCGTCCAATACCGCAAAACTTAACTAATAGCGACCAAATATCGCAAACAGACACAGAATTCAGTCAGCCTTCGCCTCACGGAAACACACAACGCAAGGACGTACTGACGAATCTGATGATGTACTCTTCAAGCCTTTACGGAGCAGCAGGCTCAACTCAACGCATTAGCAGCAAAGAAAACAGCATAAACAACACGTAAACAATTTTGCGCACACGCAAATTGCAAAACGTATTGGCCATTTTCTATTGACAATTTCTAATTTTGACATTTGTGATTTTCTTTAGCAGTCGATTTAGTAAATTGATAAACCAAAAAAATATATTTGTTCCTATTTTATCTCATTAAAATTAAAATAAATAATGAAAATAAATTAGAAATTAAAACTGCATTTTCAACAACTATTAAATAAAGTCTAAGTCGTTTTGTAGAGACATCTAGTATGCCCTAGATAAATTATTTGCCTAAAATAAAGAGCACGATTCATAGATGGCGTACCTAAAAAATAGCTGTGACCGTGAAGGTAACTTTACCCCCCTGCGTGCGTAAAGTAATGGATTCAATGAGAAAACGGTTTAATCTTAGAAGAATCTTGAACAGAATTATTGAGAAATAAGTGTAGATTTCAGTACTTTTACTTTAGTTCTTAGTACTTTTTCAGTACTTTTTTTTTTAGTTTAGTACTTTAATTGTGTGCGTTCGCGCAGCGGAATGTTGTTGAATTTAAAGATATTAATTATGCAGATATTTAGTGTATGACGTCGTATAATTGTGTATGGTAAAAAAAAAATTGTGTACGCAGCCATTGTGGAGAAATTCACCAAAAACTGATTCCGCTGGGCGAACGTTGTCCTGGCGGAACTTATTTTAATCCATAGACTTTAGAAGAAAAGAGGTGTGTCCAAAAATTAGTGTGTATTTGTGTGTAATTGTGTATGTATGAATAAAATGAGTGCATGCATAAACTTCGGAGAAATTCAAGTTTCCGCTACGCGAACGTTTGGCCATTAGCTAGTTTTCATATAAAGCGCTTACATAGAGAGCTGTAGATTTTTACATACGTTGTTTTGAATTTGTTTATATTTGTTTAAAAAACAGATTTAGAAAAAATCGTAGGGCTTAAAAGATAAAAATATAAACGTAAAATACACTTAATAGGTCTTAGTTCTTAAAGTATGCACTTTGGGGTCTAGATTTTCACGTTTATACAAACCTTGTAAGTATCTGAAACATGTTGCCAAGTATCAATGATGTTCCGTTAGTAATTAAAGAGTTAAAGGACAATTTTACCATGAATAGATCACTGTTTACAAAACAGTCAAATATCACGACGTTCTAAAGGAATTGCATGGTAAAATGTATGCCAAAAATTAGTTTATTCATTCAACTATTCACATGCAAAATTTCATGTCATTAAATTTAGTAATTAAAGAAATCAATTAAAATACTGACGAAGCATCGAAAACCTACATAACCCGACCAAGTTCGGATAGCTACAAAAAAGCGGCCCAGCCATATATCTAAGAGACGTTCTTAACCTTCCAATATAGTATTTACTAATATGGTACAGTTCCGTACACAAGCGTTAGGAAAAAATAAAACAATTGCATTTCTTGAATTAAAAATATTTTTTTAATAATAACCCAACTATCTACGATAAAAACAAATCTTCAATTAACAAGTACTTTTCTATTTAAATATCCGTGTACAAATTTTTTTTTTATTAAGTACATACTTAATTATGTTTCATTACACACTTAAATAAGTAATTATAATAACGTTAACAAACGCTTGCAACGACAGCAATAAACTTAAATGTGTTTTAACTAACATAGGTTTAATAAACGATTATGAATATAAGGGTAAGTAAAATATTTAGAGCTTCAATAATAAAATCACAGATTAACAATCTCAGATCACATAACTAGACTATTCAGTTGTTTAGGTTTGAGAGTCTGCCTAATATAAAAATAAATCAACATTTAAAAAGTACTTATAAAATAAAAAAGGTATTTACAACTCAATACCAATTATTAAATGAGTAGCAAATACAGAAAAAGACCTCAACATTTCTAAGTATAATGTACACTAGCTTAAAAAAAAATCACAGATTAACAATCACAGATCACATAACTAGACTATTCAGTTGTTTAGATTTGATCAACATTAAGAAAGTGCTTATAAACTAAAACATTGGTATAAAAAAGGTATTTTCAAGAAAATATTCTTAAATGAGTAGCAAATACAGTAAATAACCTCAACATTTCTAAGTATAATGTACACTAGCTTAAAAAAAAATCACAGATTAACAATCACAGATCACATAACTAGACTATTCAGTTGTTTAGATTTGATCAACATTAAGAAAGTGCTTATAAACTAAAACATTGGTATAAAAAAGGTATTTTCAAGAAAATATTCTTAAATGAGTAGCAAATACAGTAAATAACCTCAACATTTCTAAGTATAATGTACACTAGCTTAAAAAAAAATCACAGATTAACAATCACAGATCACATAACTAGACTATTCAGTTGTATAAATTATTGCATGAGGCATTATGTTTTTGGAACTATTTTGAATTTTGCTACATAAATCGTCGTAACACTGAAATGATTTATTAGTGTACGGGGGTCTCGAACAATGCGCCTTGTAATGACCAATACCTGGCATTTGTAAAGGTGGAACATATTCAATAATAGCCAATATTAAAAATAGCTTATTATTTATTTCAATATTACGAGGTATGTCCTCTAGATTTATGTACAAATTATGTAGTTCAAAGATAATTAAATCATTTAAATCATATTTAAAATCGACAGTGCCTATTCCACAAAAATTACAAATAGGAGGATTGTCACTCCTCATACCAGATTCTACAGACTCTTGCAATTTGGCAATGCCTTTACACTTAATGATATCAATGTTTAAAGGTAGGTATTTACATTTAAAATTGCTGTCATTTATGGAAACAAGGCATTCTTTATTTGAACAACATTTCTTTCTGTTTCCAGAAAAGTATGGCAAACAGATGTCTTCAATTATTTTTGTGACATTGCATGCACAATCTATAATTTGGCACTGTCTTGCATCAAGTGTATTGTCATTAACATTAAACAATGGATTTAGTAAAATTTCTCGTTTTGCGTATAACGTTTTGCAATTCTTTTTCGTATTAGATAATAGGATAAAAAAACGAGTGAATGAATCTTTGCTAATCAAGGAATCTATAAAATTACGGAAAGAGATACGGTCAGTATATGCGACTGCGAAAGCTTGAGCCACTGCGTCAAATGCACAGGTATTAGTCACTACATTTTTGATGTCTTTCGATATTGATACGTTACCATTTTGTAAGATGTAAAGAGGCTTCGACGAGATAGTTTTTGTGTTGGGAATAACTAGACCTCTCCAGTTTTCTATTTCAACAGGATTGTCTTGAAAAATAGATTGCTCCTCGAAATCACCTATAATTTTCGTCTGTTTAACTTGATTTAAAATCATATGTTCATTCTTATTCTTAATTATCTTAGTAGCAGTTTCAGAATATTTAGCTTTATTTAATTTGATCATTCCATTAATGTAAGTGTAATGTTGTATTAAAAATTCGTCTAAACGTATTCGCTCCTGCTTTGTATTGAAATATATGGTCTTTATATCTTTGAAATGATTTTCAACATTTGAGCTACTCCCAACATTTCTAACATTACGAAAATACTTATCCATAACGCCACTCCACATTGGCAACTTTCTCAATAGTCTTTTTAATGTATCATTTATTTCTGGTAGATAATATTCGTTTTTATGTTCGTTCGGGTCAATTAACATTAAATACAATTTTTCGGTTTCTAGAATATTGTCGTAATATTGAATGAGTGGGTTTGTACCTGCATTGTTGGTGTCATTCTTTTCATCGGCTAATACAGAACATAATGCCTCATCATCGTTACAGTTATCTAAATCTTGGATGTCAACCTTATACTCGCTTATATTCGCTAAACACGCTACAGCTTGATCATATTTCTTGCATGAATGCCCATCTAAATCTAGGGTTACATATTCATGTAAAGATACAGTAACGATATCTTTGATTACTGATTTGACTTCGTCATAGGACTTAAGCAAGTGAATTTTTTTTATACAATTTATATAGAAGTATTTACATTTTTCTGTCGCTTTATCGAAACAGCTTTGTTTGTATAATTTTTTGAAAAAATGAGACTTATCCAATCTAATGTAACATGCTGGTATAGAATTATGTTCACCTTCTAATATCGAAAAGCACTGCGCTAAATATTTGTTTGTGTCGGTGTTTAAAAAACTGCGACATATTGCTCCTAATAGGGCAGACGAATCATCACTGATAATTTCATTCGGCGTATTACGGTTACGCGCCCATGTGCTTAACCACGTGGCTATGGTTTCAGTAGTATGGGACTGGGACGCCATATAACATAAAGGTATACTTGTGTTTGCAGTGTATGCCACAACGGCATACAAAAAGGTATGTTTGGGTTTTTTAGTTCTTAAATTATCGTTAACATTTGGCGGTGCAATTACTTGAAAAATCGAACCGGTTGCATCGATGGATAAAACGATGTGTGTATTTTTTAATACTTCATCATAATATTTACCTTGTTCTTGGGTCCAAAAATATAAAAAAAACGGGACTAAACTAAATTTTTGAACAAAAGAATCAAAAGGTGGACTTTGTGACATAGCATAAATGGAGAGAATTGTATTCTTATCGAATTGGAGTGCCCTTTTAACTTCGTGTCGTATACGCCTCAAAGTACTTAATTTCGGAAATGTTGGAGGTTCACATGGATCATTTATGCCTATAATTTTGTCTGCCATCTTGGCTCTAACTGCTAATGCCTTATTATGTTTTAACATTACTGCTAATTTTTGTTTTCTTACAGAATTAAGTTTATTCTTTATAGTCGAATCATGGACAAAATCTTTTTTATATCGGCTTAGCAAACAAGTAACATCTATGAAATTACTAGTTATTGGATCAATAGTGACTAAAATATTTGCTCCACATTGGGTACATTTGCCATCACATTTGATATTATTTAGCTTTAAATTTGAAGGAACGTAATTGCTTTTAAATGAAAAAGTGCATTGAATATCCGTTTTTGCCCATATGTGGTCTTGTAGCTCATTCGTCCAATTATTTTTTAACAACTTGTGATTTGTTGGTTCTATATTTCTGTACTCATAATAATCCATTAGAAATTTTACTTGAACTTCATCAGATTCGTCTGTAATATCAACATTGTTTTCATCAGAATCATCAAAATAATGTTTACTGGTGGGTATGTTTTCACAGTGGTCAAAAAAATAATTATAATGGCGTTTAATTGACAATTGTATGGCAGGTTTCTTCATGTGGTAATTAAATAATTCAGCTAACTGCTTTTGTATACTGTCATACACTTCATGGCTAACAGGAGGAACAGATTTAACAAACGTGTCTTTATGTATTCGTACTACTACTTTCATATTATTTAACGGTATAGTACTTTTTCTGCCGGCCATTTTAAATTTTTCCTCCCGTCGGCGTCGGTAGCGCCGCGCGATGCGTTGGATCAATTGGTTTGGTTTGTAGAATTAGGTCGTTGAGGTGTTCGCTTCTAGTGAGATTAAGACGCCATTATAATCTGAAACATTAATAAAAAGTATACATTTACATAGGTACATGGATTACTACATAAAGATAATGAAAAATTGTGATACTTTATTAGTTGCTTTCCTTTTAAGGGGAGTATGTCTTAGTGATATAGAATCATATGCATAATTAATTATTGAAAAACAGCCGTTATTGCCATCTCTACACATAACCCCACAAAAAGAAAGTCAATAATAAACATCTGCCTTATACGTATATGTATTTTGCATATTGGTAATAAATATAAGGTGATTATTCAAAAACAATATTTATTTTCAACATTTCGTTACAATCTAGTCGGTCGTTTAGTTAATTCAGTAGTTATTCTGTAATTTTCTATTCAGTAGTTTGTCTTTAACCAGGAAAAACATCTACTTGGTTACGATTTTATTATAATATATTACTACTATTACTATTATACTTTAAGGTACACACCAAAATAATACATAAATTTTACAATAAAAAAATATAATGTACAAAGGCGAGCTTAACTCATTAATGAGTTCTCTGACAGCAAACCTAGAGCGAAAGAGAGATAGTTCTTAACAGGACAGAAAACAAGTGTACATAGTAAGAAAGGGAGGAAAAAAAAAGATAAACTACTCTAATTATAATATTATAGGTACCTACATAAAATAAACTACAGATAGAAACTAAACAAATAACAAATACATAAACATAATATATACTCAAATGATACATACTTATAAATATATACTTAAACTACAGTTTATATTGACAAAAAATGTTCCAAAACTACCAACGAAGGGCTATCGCGTAACGAATGAGTGAGTTCCACAGACGCACAGCACGAACAGTGAAAAAGCCATTATAATATGTCTAGTATAATTTATTATTATGAATTTAAATTCTAAATAGAATTAGATCAATCTGTAGATATTAACTTGGGTTTATGGTGTCTGTCCAATGTTAACGTAACACAATTATTATAATTTATATGCCTCATAAACTACGTAAATGAATAAGTGTATAGTTATTAATTTATTATAAAATCTTACCTTATATCTGTGATCAGCTTCTCACTATCACTGACTCAATATTCCTACTACATAATTATGTTAAGCTTCACTGTTACACTATAACATTAATAACACACTTTGTCAATATTATTATTATCGAGAATTGGCGATGCATAGCAAAACAACAGCGCATACGCACATTGTCCTTGACTGCACATTTGTTTGTGACTGGGGATAAAAAACAAAATCAGGTTCAAGTTCAACAGCAAAAACGAATACGCGCGGGCCGCGGCCAATGAAAACATATTATTGCCCTCTCTTTTCTTCAAGGATGGAAGTACCGTTTCAAGCGGGAAGCCGCGCGCGTCCTGTTCGACTAGCAGTTTGTGGAATATTCCACAGACGTTAAATTACGTGCGTTCACAAGAATATAATTAAATCAAAATATTAACTTTAAAAAAATGTGAATACCTATCGGAACTCCGGAATTATTCCAGTCAATTCTGGAGCTGAAAAATCAGAACAATTGAACAAAAATTTGGTGTACAAAAATAAATGACCTTTAAATTATATCGAAACAACAATTGTGTTATCACCTATACCAATTCAATACCGGTATTATACGGTAAATTTTGGGATGTTACCTAAATATATTGCATGGACGCTTTTTTGTAGCTATCCGAACTTGGTCGGGTTATGTAGGTTTTCGATGCTTCGTCAGTATTTTAATTGATTTCTTTAATTACTAAATTTAATGACATGAAATTTTGCATGTGAATAGTTGAATGAATAAACTAATTTTTGGCATACATTTTACCATGCAATTCCTTTAGAACGTCGTGATATTTGACTGTTTTGTAAACAGTGATCTATTCATGGTAAAATTGTCCTTTAACTCTTTAATTACTAACGGAACATCATTGATACTTGGCAACATGTTTCAGATACTTACAAGGTTTGTATAAACGTGAAAATCTAGACCCCAAAGTGCATACTTTAAGAACTAAGACCTATTAAGTGTATTTTACGTTTATATTTTTATCTTTTAAGCCCTACGATTTTTTCTAAATCTGTTTTTTAAACAAATATAAACAAATTCAAAACAACGTATGTAAAAATCTACAGCTCTCTATGTAAGCGCTTTATATGAAAACTAGCTAATGGCCAAACGTTCGCGTAGCGGAAACTTGAATTTCTCCGAAGTTTATGCATGCACTCATTTTATTCATACATACACAATTACACACAAATACACACTAATTTTTGGACACACCTCTTTTCTTCTAAAGTCTATGGATTAAAATAAGTTCCGCCAGGACAACGTTCGCCCAGCGGAATCAGTTTTTGGTGAATTTCTCCACAATGGCTGCGTACACAATTTTTTTTTTACCATACACAATTATACGACGTCATACACTAAATATCTGCATAATTAATATCTTTAAATTCAACAACATTCCGCTGCGCGAACGCACACACTTTAATTAGCAAATTATGTGCTCAGGGCCTAAATATGATCAATGGTAATATTATGTATGAAGAATTCTTTTCATTAGTGCAAACAGAGTTCAATAATTCTTTTAAGAAGAAAACTAAAACTATTTGCCCTAAGTTTTTATTCAGTGACTGGGCAACTAAAGGCATCAGGAAAAGTAGGGAAAGATTGTTTGAACTGTATGGCCTTAAGCCGTATATTAACACGGAAACTTTTCGTAAGTATGTTGCTACTTACTCTAAAACCTTTAAAAATATCTGCAAAGCAGCTAAAGCTTCATTCATTAGCAACAAGGTTAAATCAGCAGAAAATAAAATAAAGACAGTTTGGAAAATTATTAATAATGAAACGAACAGGAACAAAAGAAGAAATACTGATTACTCACTGGACACTCCCCGCGGTATCATTAGCGATAATATCGATGTTGCTCAGGAATTTGCAACTTTCTTTACCAATATTCCTATTAAAACTACAGAAACTTTAAATTCCTCTCCCACACTTGCTATTGAATTATTAAGAGCGAATGTTTCTGACTGTCCTGTAGAATTTAAATTTAAACATATAAACCCTGTGGTCGTCGTAAAGGCTTTTAAGCAACTTAAGATCAAAATTACCGAAGATCTGTGGGCCATGTCTACTAAAGTTTGTCAATCCATTATTGAGACAATTGCACCCTATTTAGCCTTAATATTTAATTTGTGTGTAGATCAAGGGGTATTCCCGGATTTAATGAAATACAGTAAAAAGCTGTCTCCGGATTTGAAAAGTGGAATAACCACTTTTCAAATCCGGGGACAGCAAAGACACTAATAATTATAGACCCGTTTCGATTTTGCCAGTTTTCAGCAAGGTGTTTGAAAAAGTAATGTTAAATCAAATGCTCAATCACTTTAATTGTAATAACATCCTACACGATCAACAGTATGGTTTCACCAAAGGACGTTGCACAACCGATGCTGGGGTCACTTTATTAAAACACATCTATAAGGCATGGGAAGATGCACAAGATGCAATAGGCATCTTTTGCGACTTATCAAAGGCATTTGATTGCGTGAATCACGAAACACTGCTCTTGAAACTTGAACATTACGGACTGGGTAAACTTGCGCTTAGCTTAGTAAAATCATATTTGAATAATAGATTGCAGCAAGTTCAAATAAACGGTGTTAATTCATTGGGTTTAAAAGTCAAAATGGGTGTACCGCAGGGCTCAATACTGGGTCCGTTCCTCTTTTTAGTATATATAAATGATTTACCTTATTTACTGAAAAACCGACCCCAAATGGTGTTATTTGCTGATGACACATCACTGATTTTTAAAGTAAACAGACATGCCCAGGACCTTGACGACATAAATAACGCTATGATTAAGGTCCATAATTGGTTTACTGTAAATAATTTGGTATTAAATGAGAAGAAAACTAAATGCATAAGATTCGCTTTACCGAACGTTAGAAGTAATGAATGTCACGTTGTATTGAATAAGGAGATACTAGAATTCGTCGAAAATACGGTTTTCCTGGGGATTACGCTTGACTCAAAACTACAGTGGGGTCCTCACTTAACATCACTTGCAGGGCGGCTAAGTTCAGCCGCTTACGCTGTTTGGAAAATCCGCCAATTAACAGACGTGGATACCGCGAGACTGGTCTATTTTAGTTACTTCCATAGCATCATGTCTTACGGTATTTTGCTGTGGGGACGAGCTGCAGATGTTGATTCCATCTTTATTCTGCAAAAGAGGGCTGTCAGAGCTATCTACAACCTCCGCAGACGCGAATCTCTGAGAGAGCTGTTTAAAAAAATTAACATTATGACGGTACCTTGTCAATATATATATAAAAATATTATGTATGTTCGAAAAAATCTACATCTTTTTAGTAAAATAAGTGACAGGCATAATTTTAACACTAGAAATAGGAACAAATTAGATCAACCACGCTTCAGATTGTCTAAAGTACACACTTCTTTTATGGGGTACTGTGTAAAATGTTATAATAAAATACCACTCGATATTCTTCAACTAAATGAGAAGAAATTTAAAACGTGCATTAAACGCACACTATGCAGACAAGCATATTATAAGTTGGATGATTATATCGTAGATAAAAATGCTTGGCTAAATGCTGGTCCTGCTCCACTGCCACTTGGGCTCACTAGATAAAATTTGAATACTTGGAAGTTGCTTCCCCCTTTTTTATTTTATTTTATTTTCTGACATTACGAACTTAATGTTTATTTTGTTTTTATTGATGAATACTCCAATAGATAATAATTATTTTCTTTTTTGGTAGTAAATTTTTATTAATCTCTCAAATACATTGCAAACTATAGTTCTGTATAATTTAGCAGCATTTTTTCAATTTTGTAAATGTGAATACCATGGAGTCGTTTACTATGTTATTATGATTTATGTTGACTTGAAAGAGCATGGCAGTTGAGAGTATGTCATGCTCACTTAAATGTTTCACTGATGGTGGCGCGTGTGTTGGATCATTCGGTTCCCTACAAAATTGTTGAGCTGGATGGTGCTGATCCATGCGTCATGTTCGTGAACGGGCGCCGTCAGTTGGGACTGGTCATCTCTTCACTGCCAGGGCTTATTTTTAATTTGTAATTTTATATTTTGAATTGTTTTATTAGTTTTAACATTGTCTCACATATAGAAGCAACAAGAATAATGTACCCAGGATTATGTAATATCTTGATTTAAAAGAGTGTCCTTGGAGTTTCTTGTCCGTTCTTCTCCATAGTGATCTACGTATTGGAATGGGCATCTAGCTTCAACTTGCCGACTCTGACTAACTGACCGTCTCTTTGACAATTCAAAAGTGCCTGTAAATGGTTTAATTGAAATAAATGCTTTGAGTTGAGTTGAGTTTTTCGTATTGAGTGTTAGTTTATCGAAAAGTGATAAATATGTCAGTGAAAAAGTAATGAAAGTTTTGGAATGCACAAAGGAGATGTTTCATTTTTGTATTGGACTCCGGCTATAACATGTACGCTTTACAGAACATGGGAAACGGACCCCTGAATACAATAAGGACTGTTTTTTTACATAATAACTTATATTTTTTAGGCACTGAATAAAAACTTAAAATGTTTGACGTTTATCATGAGAGTTACGAACTTACGACATTGACAGCCAGTCATGACAGGTTTGAGAGATGATGTTTACTTAACCAAGAATTGTCAAAAATATGATTGTTGTTTTCGATTTTATTAATGTTTATTTTAAGACATTACACAAAACTAGGCCCACCATCAAATCTTTTAAACAATTTCTGGGTTTAACAATATTCATACATTTACCTGTGAGTAAAAACAGAGGATTTTCAATGAGCAGATAAATCCAAATCGCAGAATCTGAATTCAATTACCGAAGAAACCACAAAAACTGTTATATTTACCAAGCCTAAGTCGTAAGAAGTTAAAACGAAACGCAAAATAACATCGAAAGCTACGAAATCGAGACGGACGAAACTGATAGATCAGATGTGATGTCAAATAGCAACACAATGTTTGAATTTTTCGTCCAGATGTCAAATCTACAATCAACAAAAGAAGATTATTTTGTTTTTTAGCGATGAATCACACTTTATTATAAATAAATAAAAAGCTGTGTAAGATAGCTATCTTAATATCATATCTTAATAGCACAGTAATACATGTCTTTCATATTTATATAAATAACGTGTACTTGATATTAATATGTTTTAATGTAACATGATTTCTGGACGAAGTATGCAAGTAAGACGACGCCATGATCAATATAATATGGCAATAATTTGAAAAACTATAATTTTTTGTGCCGAAGTAATCAGGAAAATATTCAGGAAAATATTTTTCCTCCATTCGTGGATTTTTTTCCTCTTTTTTCATTACCGTACACTTTATGGCCGAAAATGAAACATGTCCTTTTGATCTTAAGGCCGCCGTGTTTTTTAATTTTTTTTTTATTCTACTTTGAGTTTGCTCTTGACTTTAGTCTAGGTCTGGATGACATAGACAAAGTCTACGATGGAGTGAGCTTACCCAGAAGAAGCCTGTTCACTCTCACTTTGAATAGATTAGGGTTGTATGCGTTCGGAAACACAGACGCAGGCAGAGTTCCACTCCTTTGCTGCGCGCATTATAAAAGACTTTTGAAAACGCTTAGTGCGAGTTGGTGGAATATCAACTAGGTAGGGGTGGTAACTTGCAGTGCGTCTAGATGTCCGATGGTAGAAGGGGGCCGGGGGAATGAGGTCGTGGAGTTCATGGGCACACTCTCCGAAGTACAATCTGTAGAAGACCGACAAGCAGGCAACCTTGCGGCGATGAGCCAAGCTGTGAAGCTTGGCATCCACCAGTTTCACGTCGCCAATGAGCCTCTTAGCTCTGCGTTCCACCGAGTCAAGCGCAGCAAGTTGGTACTTTGCTGAGCCATCCCAAACGTGGCTGCAATACTCCATGCAGGAACGGACTTGTGCTTTGTAAAGGGTTAAAAGCTGTCCAGGCGTAAAGTATCGCTTCACCCTATTTAGGACGCCCAGTTTCTTGGCCGCAGTTTGAGCTTTGCACTCGATGGTGGAGCCGAAGTTGAGACCAGATGTCAACTCCATGCCTAGGAGCTCGAGCCGATAGCATAGCCGATGACATACTCTCAGCCGCCAGGGCACATTCAAGTCAATGAAAGACATATTACCCGGTCAATGGTAGCTCTGTAGTACATAGGACTCACACCCGTGCTATGCAATTATATAATACAAAGGAGATTGAGTTTATACAATACAAAGATAGTCTTACACTCTTCAGCAGCTCCAACATTATTGATGGATTGCTCCAACATTTACGGATTTATTACAAAGTTTATTCTGTAAACAGGACATCGGAATCACTTTAGAACGTCATATTAAGAAAAAAATAAGCTATAAGGAGTCAACATTTCTTATCTGACTACCGCTGAGAAGAAATTGCAAAACAAACTCAGACGTCAAAGTCTCTGAAAGTCCAGACATAATCTTGGTCAGATCATGTGAGGACCATGTAGATTAGCGTCTGAAATGGTCTTTCGAGAAAATAATCACACATAATTGAGTGGACCTGTCCAGTCAATGTAAGCATTTGTCAGTAATCGTATAACTCAACTCAGTACCTAATAAGCACAGCGACTCGACGAACAATATTAAAGAAAGGACATTTGGGTAGGCCGCATAAAGTATTCAAACTGCCAGATTATATTAGTACCGAGTTTCGAGTTTATCCGACAGCCTGTTAAAATATTTCCTTACTAACTTTGACACCCCTTTAAATATCAACTGTGAGAGGTTGTTTTAAAAAACTAAAAGTATCAATCAATAATTAACAAAAGGAATAATATTTTTCATATAAACTATATCCCCTCTTTTCACCCCCACACAGGAGGAAATTTGATTTTTTTTAATTAGTTTGGGATGTTTCCATAACTTTACTCAAAGATTATTTTTACAACTTTTTGAGTTATCAAGCCATGCTGTGAAGTTTTCTCCGAACAAATAGAATTAATTACCCCTTTTTTCCCTTTGATATTAATCCAATATATTGCATGCATTTTTGTCTTTATTTTGATATTTTTTTGTTTTATTTTATACTAGCTTTTGCCCGCGGCTTCGCCCGCGTGGATGTCGGTTATCGCATAAAAAAGTACCCTATGTCCTTCTCCATATCCCAGGCTATATCTCAAAATCCTAACTTAATATTAATTTTAATGTGATTCACTATGTGAATAGAAACCGAAACAAATGATTCAATATAATAAAAGTACTTATGTTCTGAACGTGAATGAGTCTTTACCTAAACATAACAAACACAAAATCAAAATACGAAATTTCACTCAAATTCTTAAAGCAATCAATTGTACCAAATTACAACACGAAATAGAAGTGCGACCCAAATAATAATTTTAAAATAATTCACATAAGTACCAACAATGTGAAAACAAAACGAAATCCTCCGAAATGTCGCATGATACACCGTTAGTGCTGATAAAACGCTCGAGAATATCTAACGAACACCATTGGTGCATAACTTTTCTCAGGTTCACGTTCGCAATTGGACGAAATATTTGACATTTATTTTGTACTTGCAACACGATCTGGCTGTAGAATTCGATTAATCGACTAATACTTGACCGGTTGACATTTTAGCGGGAACACCACTAAACGAACGAAAAAAAAAAAGAAAACAAAATACGTCTGTACTCTGTGGTCGTGTGGCGGTGTGGCGTGCGATGCATATATTGTAAACATTCATCAAGGTTATACGTGCGTAAAGTAATGGATTCAATGAGAAAACGGTTTAATCTTAGAAGAATCTTATACAGAACTAGCTTCTGCCCGCGACTTCGTCCGCGTGAAATTTCGGGCCACCCATCGCGTCGCATCCCGTCGCTCGCCCGCGCTATAACTTCGTTATCACTTAGCGTTCTTACTGACTTTTGTTCTTTTCGCTTGGCTCCTAAGGATCTCATCATCATCATCATTTCAGCCGAAAGACGTCTACTGCTGGACATACTGTTTGCCATAATCGCCACGCTTGGCAGGCGGGTTGGCGATCGCAGTATGGTGTTAAAAATAAATAGAGAACGCTACTGCCCATTCTCTAGTAAATCCCTTAGTCGCCTTTTACGACACCCACGGTAGGAAATGGGATGGAGCTATTCTTTACGTCCGGCACCACACGGAACTAAGGATCTAACGTGATGTTATATAGCCTTCCTCGATCAGTAGTTCCTGAGATTAGCGCGTTCAAACAAACAAACAAACAAACTCTTCAGCTTTATATATTAGTATAGATTACTGAGAAATAACTGTAGATTTCGTATTGAGTGTTAGTTTATCGAAACCTTATCAAAAAGTCTTAAATACAGTGTCTATTGAGTTAGATAAATGTAGGGAAAAATATGACACTATGATATCCAGCTCCTACTACACAAGGAGCACTTGCTGAAGGATATTTTTGAAAAATATGAGACTTCACAACAACAATTAAGCGACCGCTTGTTTGAGGCTGGGGAACTATTGGACTTGGTGAAGTGCAATGCTGAGAGGTATGAGTCTCTGACTAATAACCTTTCATGCAGCTGTGCCGACCAACCACTACCTACTCAGTCTCAGCCAAACTTGCCCCCTCCGGTGTTGGCTCTTCCAGCAGAGATCTGTGTTAATACACAGAATAAATCATTTTTTTTTGTGACGAATTAGGTTCAGGCTTTGGAAAAATATTACTTCATTACCTTAGCCATAGTTTTACTAATAATTGTTATCATAACATAAGTTTTAAGCAAATGATTAAAAGAATTGCAAACACAAACCTAAATAATTATTCTACAATGGTTTTGTTATTAGGTAATAGTACTGGTATTACCAGAAAGGACATAGTGGATGGTGTAGACACCTTATTAAAGTTAAATGTGGGAAAGCTGATGTTATGTGCTTTTCCCTACTCTAATTCTTTATCTGACGCTGAAAATAATTATATTTATAAGTTGAATAATACTATTCACAGGCTGACATGTTGTCATAGTGACAAATTATTGTATTTTGACACTAACAAGTTTGTTAGTGGATTTAAGTTAACTCAGAGAACTTTATTTCTGTCTTGGGAATGTAGACATATGATTGCTATGTTGATAGCATATAATATTAATGAGGTTATAGCTAATATAACAGATTGTAGTATTAGAGACGAGTCTGTGTTGTCTAGTTATACTAACAACATAGTGATTAGTTATGTATCATCATGTCGTACGAAGGAGGATCCACCTATAATACCGACATCATTGGAGGCCAATACCAGTCAGATAGGATATTCTCTACCTGCTGGAACTCATACGGGCATTATAGATTCTTCACTTGTAGTTGTAGAGGACACTCTGGATAATTCTTTAAACTAGTTAGTAAGACAACAGAAGTTACCCCTTCAAATAATCAATTATTATTAGTGAATAATAAAAAGGTATCTTCTGGCCATGTAACACTTAAAAATAAAAAAAACAAAGGGAGAGCAACATACTTTAAAATTATTTAATCAAAATATCCAAGGTTGCTCTTCCAAATTACTGGAAATTGAATTATTTTTGAAAAAAACTAAGTTTGATGTCATCTGTTTAACAGAACATTGGCTGAAAGATCATCAAGTAATGTCAATTAACTATGAAAATTATTGCATAGTCAGCCATTTTAGCCGAAAACGTATGATACACGGCGGATCATTAATATTGATAAAAAAATCGATTAAATCTAAAGAACGAAAAGACATCATTGAACTGTCTGTTGAACACACAATTGAATTGTCCTGTGTTGAGCTCGATAAGCATGTTATAGTATGCGTATACAGACCTCCAAGTTACCAGAATCTTGTTATGTTCGATTCTGTAATGGAAGATGTATTAAAGAAACTTAGTACTAGTAGTAAATCAATAATCGTATGTGGTGATTTTAATATTAATTTATTAGAAAATAACTTGAATAGTGTCAGATTGTTAAGTCTTTTTAGGTCATTTGATTTGTCAAACGTTTTTATTGAACCAACCCGAGTGACAGCTTCCTCTGCCACTTATATAGATAATATATTTTGTAATTGTGATTACTTACACAAACAAATCGTAAATAAGTTGCCATCTGATCACAGTGGACAAACAATAACATTTTGCTCTTACATGCCTTTACAAAAAATTCAAATAAGGTTTAGGCCAATTACATGTAAAAATTTAGAAAAATTAAATAATTCTTTGGCCAGTAAATTATGTCTTCAGAGTTTTAATAATGTATGTGACCCAAATGAGTTCTACCCCGAGTTCTTTTCACTATTAAATACGCAATTTAATGACACATTTCCACTAAAGACTAAAAGTATTTATACAAAGTTCTTATTTAGTGATTGGGCAACTCCAGGTATTCGTAAAAGCAGGGAAAAACTATTTGAACTTTATGGCCTAAAGCAACATATGAATAATACTAGCTTTCATAAGTATGTTGCAAAATATTCAAAAACATTTAAAAATGTATGCAAAATAGCTAAAGCTCTTTATATTAGCAATAAAATAAAAACAGCTGATGATAAAATAAAAACTACTTGGCAAATAATAAATAATGAAACAGGTAGGAAAAAACAGCGAAATACTGAATTTAATTTAGAGACTGCACATGGCCCCGTCAACTCCGATGTAGAAATAGCTCAGGAATTTGAAAACTTTTTTGGTAATATTCCCCTTAAAACTACAGAAACTTTAAATTCCTCACCCGCGCTTTCTGCTGCTTTACTTAGAAAGAATGTAAAGGCATGCCCTTTGGAGTTCAGGTTTCAACATACAAACCCCCAGGCTGTTATAAAAGCTTTTAAAGATCTTAAAATTAAATCAACAGAAGATCTTTGGGGAATGTCTGTAAAAGTCTGTAGGTCTATTATCGAAACCATTGCGCCCTATTTAGCTTTCATATTTAACACCAGTGTAGACCAAGGAGTCTTTCCAGATCTCATGAAACACAGTAAAGTAGTTCCATTGTTCAAATCCGGTGATAGTAAGGAACCTAACAATTATAGGCCTGTGTCAATTCTTCCAGTTCTCAGTAAGGTGTTTGAAAAACGTCACTTTAATAAAAACTCCATCTTTCATGAACAACAGTATGGTTTTACCAAGGGGCGTTGTACAACTGACGCCGGTGTCACCCTAATAAAGAACATTTTTAACGCTTGGGAAGAAGCACAAGATGCCATTGGAATCTTTTGCGACTTCTCTAAGGCGTTCGATTGCGTAAACCATAACACACTTCTGCTGAAACTGGAGCAATAGCCACTCAAGCGTTCGAGTATGACACCTGTCAACACCTTGTCCGTTCGCGCGCGCGATCTGTGTTGAACCACGTCGAGCGCCCCATGCCATTACTGATTCAAAGTGTATTTTCCAGCAAACTATTGCAGCTATAGCAAAGTAAAAAATACCAGTATAAAGCTGAATTATTAAGGAATCAAAATATGTACTAATTAAAGTACAACAATTAATCTGAATATCATAAAAAAAATGTGAACTTAACAATACGGGCTAATTTTAAGTAAAATATTTCTTTTAACAAGTTTTAACGAAACATTTTTTAACTTTTCTCAATGTTTTTTACTAATTATTAAATTAGATTAAATAAGCTTTTTTTTGACACCAATATATAATTACTTAAAATGAACAGTGTAGCACATTTAACCAAAACAAACAACGCATTCCTGCAGCAATCTGTTATCGCCTCCGATAACGAAATGACATTATTATGAAATCCTAATTATTTTCGTCATATTATTTTCCCTAAAGTCTACTTAAATATGAATAATGACCTGTTTTTCTAATTACAAGAAGTATTTCATTAAAATATGTATAATATCATACAAAAACTTGACGAAAAACCGGCACACTAGGGCGAAATTTTGGTCTGTCGACTTTAACACATGTAAAAACTTCATAATAGACTGTGGATGCTTAAAATTGGTAGATAATCTGAAAGAATAAACTTTCAGGATTTTTTTAAATATATATCACTAATACATTGGGTTAATAAATTAATAGTTACTTACATTTTAAAAGCGGAGCTCACAGACACTTCAAAACACTCGACACGCTGTTTGTAAGCAATTTTTTTTTTCAATGCATGCTGTCACCCAACTAGCTGCTTTATCGACCCGTAGACACGTTATTTAATATAGAGTCATCTAGTGGCACACTCACGAAGCTCTTGGAAAAGTTTCACAGATAAAAACCCGTATAAAGTGTACAAGTCAGCGAGAGGCTGCCATAGTCGCCTTAACGCTCAACGCTAAAAAAATTTGGGCGACTACAGTCGCCCGGTCGTTTGAGTGGCTACGGAATTAAGAAAACCGCTCTTGATTTACTAAGATCATACCTGACCGATAGGAAGGTTAAAGTTCAGGTAAACGGCGTAAACTCATTAGGGTCTGAAATGAAAATGGGCGTTCCTCAAGGTTCGATATTGGGTCCATTCCTCTTTTTAGTTTACATTAACGATTTACCCCAATTACTTCAAAATCAACCGAAGATGGTGTTATTTGCAGATGACACATCATTGTTTTTTAAAATAGATCGACGGTCACAAAAACTTGACGACGTGAATAACTCTATTCTTCAGGTCCAAAATTGGTTTACCGTAAATAATTTGGTACTAAATAAAAAAAAAACCAAATGCATTCGATTTAAGTTACCTAATGTTAGAAGTAGCGAATGTGACATCATATTGAATGGAGAAAAACTAGAATTTATAAATCAAACGGTTTTCCTAGGAATCACGCTAGATGAGAAATTACAGTGGGGACCTCATATAACATCTCTTGCGGGGCGGCTAAGCTCGGCCGCGTATGCTGTTCGAAAGATAAGACAGTTAACAGATACAGAAACCGCGCGTTTGGTTTATTTTAGCTACTTCCATAGCATTATGTCGTATGGCATTTTACTGTGGGGTCGGGCTGCCGACATTGAATCCATTTTTATTTTACAAAAGAGGGCTGTCAGAGCCATTTATAATCTACATCGCCGCGAATCTCTTAGAAAACTATTTAAAACGATTAATATTATGACGGTACCTTGCCAATTCATTTATGAAAATATTATGTATGTAGGAAAAAATCTACATCTTTTTAATAAAATCAGTGATAGGCATAATTTTAATACTAGAAATAAAGATAAAATAGATCAACCATTTTTCCGATTATCTAAAGTACGTACATCTTTTATGGGGGACTGTGTTAAATGTTACAATAAAATACCTTCTGATATATTACAATTAAATGAAAGAAAATTTAAAACTCATATAAAAAGCACACTTTGTAAACAAGCATATTACAAATTAGAGGATTATATCCAAGATAAGAATGCTTGGAAACATGCTGGTCCTGCTCCATAGGACAATTTAGAGTCTAGACAAAATCAAACTGGTTGCTAATTTAACTGTATAATTTAAAAAAATTATGATATTGATTTTTATTTTCAGTGATTAATATAAATTTAACTCACACACTTATTATATGTTTATTTTTTTTTGGAAAATCATATACAATGTTTGTAAATATGTGAGCACCATGTACCTATCGCATTTATTAATTTTTCTGTCATTACTTCACTTTTCATTCTTTTTACCAATTGTGGTAAGTAATTTTTATTTTTATTCTAGGTACATCGCCTTCACCTATAATTATTAATTAATGTATACAAACTATTGTTAACATTTTAAAAGAGTAAGTATGGAGTTTCTTGCCCATTCTTCTCCATACATAACTACCTTTTGGAAGGCGCAACTAGAATCAATTAACTATTCATGTAATTTTTGACGTTCAAAAGTGCATCTTCGTGCCTATTTGAAATAAATGATTTGACTTTGACTTTGAAAAGTGATAAATATGTCAGTGAAAAAGTAACGAAAGTTTTGTAATGCACAAATTTTAGTCATATGGCCGCCGTGTTTAGTAATGTTTTTATGATAAATATTCTTGTATATTGTTTGAAATACACATAAGTAGCTAGCTTATTTACCTACGAACATAATTTGGCTAATAGCTACTGATATTATAGCGTATTGTTATCGTAATCGTATTTCCAAGAGTAAAATTCGGCAAACAAATACCTACAAAAGACAATAAAATGGATATAGTATGTTACCTCAAGAGATAGACATAAGCCATCACGGACTTTTTTGAAGACCTTTATAAGATACATAATTCCACCATACATTATTTTGTTATATCTCAAAGGGTTTAGACAGCGTTTTCGTTGAAAGCTCCCAGACGGCTTATTTTTTTCCGACACCTCCAACAAATATCGTTAATTCATACAGAAATGAATACAAAAAGTTAACAAATTATATACTAAAACCTTCCTCGAGAACCAAGCTATCCATTGGTGAAAACAGCATGAGAATCGGTGCAGAAGTTTTTGAGTTTATCGCGAACAGACAGACAGACAGACAGACGCGGCGGAGGACTTTGTTTTTTAGTATGTAGTGATAGTGATAATTTTCACTGATATTTGTATTACGTCATCGATGACAGAACATAGCGCAACATATAATTATTATATAAGACCTTGACCTTTAAAATGTGTTTTTTACAAACAAATAATTCTAATTCTACTAAATTTAATAATTTACATGAATAATAATCTTTTAAATTGAATTGACTTTAAATTTTGACATGAAATGAAATTGACTCTGAATATCGAAACATTTAATTTGCATGCGTGCGTTAACATAAATAGATACTCGAATACTTATATAATAATATTGTAATCAATTTATTATTGTAATTTAATAGTACAATATTTCACTCAATCAATAGTTTTTTTAGTAATATTAATCATTTGTATGTCAATATATTGACAAAACATAGCGCACTACCTAATTTTTAAGATCTTTGTATCTAATCACCTATGTTTTACAAATAAACTATTCTATTCTATACTAATATTATAAATGTGAAAGTAGCTTTGTCTGTCTGTCTGTCTGTATGTAGGTTACGTTTTCACGCCTGAACCGATCGTCATGAAATTTGGCAGAGATATAGTCTGGGATATGGAGAAGGACATAGGTGCCGATTCTCTTGTACACCGAACTAAACTAACTAAACTATCACTAAAATTCCTTACTTTTGGCTATGAGAATCTTAAAGCTATTCTGCAAACAAAATTCTCTAAATTTAAAAATAAGTTTGACACAACTAAATCGAATTTGACAATCGTGACTCCACGTGGTATTTTTTTTTTTTAGCTTCGCAACGTTGTACTTGTTTGCCTATGATTTATTTTAGAGCCGGAGGCGCACATGGGGGGCAGCCGCGACGTGTTTTTTTATGGAATTTTTCACTTTTGTGTGGAAAAAAAAAAAAAGATTACCTACATGTAGCGTAATAGTGGTTTAAGAAGTTTAAGAAATTCGAAATTTTCATTATTTTTGCGATAAGACGCACCATTTTGGAGATATAAGCAAAAGAAAAGAAAAAAAAAGTATAGGGATAAACACGAAATATTTTAAGTGATACACCTTTAAGTGGTAAAGAAGCCATGGAAATGATTTTCTTTTTTATTCCGAGAATATTATTAAAAAAAAAAAAAAAAAAAAAATTACGTGATATGATGATTAATTATCAAAGTTCACCGCGCTCGTGCCGCCACCCCACCGCACCGTTCGGCGTCACCGCGTCGAGGCGGGTCATTCATAGAATATGTAAATAAAGGATTTTTTCGCTTTTTTACCACATAAAGATGTTTCTCTTAAAATATTTCGTGTATGAATAGATACACCTTATATACAGTACTGGTTTTGCACCAGAAGTCGAGGTGATTGGTGTGAATTTTAGTTCATGAAAACTAATTTTATTCCACACCTTTTTAATCGCGATTAAAAATAGTCAGATTTAGTTAGAAAATCTAAATTTTAGTTTAAAAACGTCAAATTCAGAATAGCAAAATTGCCATTTTCACTAAATTTAAAAACTCAGTACTATCTTAGAGCTGTCAAACTAAAATATAGTTAAGTTGTGTCACTTTAGTCAATTTCAGAATAGGAAATGGTCGTTTGACAGGAATAAACTAAATTTTGGTGATTTTTAGTCTAGTTTAGAGAATTTTGTGACAAGAGAATCGGCACCATAGGGTACTTTCTTACGCGATAACCGACATCCACGCGGGCGGAGCCATGGGCAAAAGCTACTTATTTATATGTATGATTAATCATTATATTACATTTGCATCTATATAAGTATTATTAATATTTGAATTAGCTAAAAAAAACTTAGCGAAGGTGGGTACTTCTTATAACAAGGAAAATAAAATCAGTATAATGACAGTTCGACTATTTGTTATCCCTTTGTGTGGACTGAATTAATTATAATTTAAAATGGATTCAGAGTTTAAGATTGTTCGTAATCATAAGGGAAATAAATCTTAGATTTGAGGCGATCATAGGTGCAATATAGGCAACAGTACTATATAGGTCTTTTACTTTAGAATGATGAAAATACAGAAAATCATCCAGTATAGTTGTGTTCCACAAGACTATACGTTATTATTAATGTGGCATTGTGCGCCTAATCCTTTTGAAAAACCCTGATGCATGTTATTCTTTATTTTTGTTGCAAGTATTTCTACTGAGTTTTAAGTTAATTGAACGCATGCATTAAAATTCCTACATACAAACTTTGACACCCCGCAATCCCCCTTTGGGGGTAGTTTTGAAAAACTAATAATGAAAAATGTTATTACTTACTTAGGCAAGTATTTGTGCCAAGCTTCAAGTTAATCAACCAAATGAATAAGATTTTTTTTAAAATAGGGGATGAAAGTTTGTCATACAAACTTTCATCCCCTATTTTATCCCCTTAGGGATGGAATTTCCAAAAATCCTTTCTTAGTGCACCCCTAGACCTCATAAGGAACCTACGTGCCAAATTTGGAATCTCTAGACCCAGCAGTTTGGGCTGTACGTTGGTATGTCAGTCAGTCACTCAGTCAGTTTCTTCTTTATATATTTAGAAGATGACATGACTCCCTACCTAGCAAGATGTTGATATCTGTGATAGATAATGATTTAAAAGAGTGTCCTTGGAGTTTCTTCTCCGTTCTTCTCCATAGTGATCTACGAATTGGAATGGGCATCTAGCTTCAACTTTCTGACTAACAGACCGTCTCTTTGACAATTCAAAAGTGCTTGTAAATGGTTTAATTGAAATAAAGCCTTTGAGTTTGAGTTTGCGTTTGATATTGAAAACTGGTCTTTTGCTTACAGTGATGGTACAAAACTTGGGCCAGGCCTGCGCCGACAGCGATAGACTGAGGGGATTGCGTTGGAGGCTGAGTATGTGGGTAGACTAAGGGAGCACATTGTAATGATGACCTACAGCTGCTGGTACTTACCGTACGCGGGAGGGAAGGGCATGGAGCGTGACGTGGGGAATTTGGGCTCCGTGCCCGACGTGATGGAGTCGCTGGACTCGCGCAGCGGCGGAGTGTCCTTCAGCATCTCGTGGATGCTGCGCTCCGATTGCCTGCACGATAACAACGCGTTACACCCACACTCATAGCCCACACACAAGCCACTACAGAACCTAGTAAATTAAACATATAATAGCCCGGTATTATTGTTTAAAATCAAGACAATATTTCCCTAACACATGACACACCATTTAGACATCTTGGCGTATAAATGATGTCTTCCCTCAGCGACTAGACAGGTGGATCGCGAGAAACCTGAACTTCTTCAATTATACGACAAACTTAACATTTTTCATGGAAATGCCGGAAAATATTTTATGAATTTACCCATCGACGCTAAGTACACTTTGACAATGACAATAAACCCCGCATTCCGTATTACACTGTAAACGATTTGAGCGTGCATAGACGCGTGTTGCGTACTGAATTGGCGTGAGCGTGATAACGATAAAGCCGACCATACTATCCTTTATTACTATCACTGTGAGCGCTGTCAAACAGCTCTCAGCTGTCATAATCGTGATATTCTAAATCGGAACGGAAATTATTGATGTGAGCGCTAGAAGCTATTATGGGCTTATTCGGAATGCACCCTTACAAGAAGCCTCTTTCTTTCACGATTGTAAAGGCCGCTTTCCGAATTGACTATAATCGCTCACAGCGCTCACATCGTCTCACATGCGTTCCGATTTAGATATTACGATTATGACAGCCGAGGGCTGTCAACAACTCGGAACGCTCGTGAACGCTCGTGAACGCGCTCATGGTGCTCACGCAATGTCAAAACGATATTAGAGTATTTCTCTGTGTATACCCCAAACATTTGTTCTTCTTAGGTTAGGTAGCAACTGTAGCCAGAAGAACAATTTTGAAAATGCCACGATAGTGTTGGGTAGGACATACAAGAGGCACCTCAAATGTCCCATACAAAACGATTGAATGTCCCAACACCTCAAAATAAAATTTTGTACCGCTTCACTGTGACATACAAATGAATGAATCTCGAACTGACAAGTGAGTGAGTGTGGTGAGGTGAGTGAGGCATGACAATGCTGACGTGAGGTGTGGTGAGGTGAGCGAGCAAGTGCAAGGATTGTCGTTGTCGGTCGAATTCGAATGTCGTCCTATCTTCTGTCGCAGTCGCACTTCTAGCTCGCAAACGAGGTCTTGTCTTGACTCGTTTTGTTGGTTCATTTCAAGTGAGCGGGACAGCGCGGCCGGACGAACGAATGGGTGCGGGCGGCAGAGTAGACCTTATTAATGTAGGTTATATGAAGTGGCTAAAAAACGACTGTGCATATCTGCTATGAGTGTTCCTTCGGAAAGAATTTTTTCGAAGTCTGCACCGGAGACATAACAGACTCGGCGGTAAAACAGTGGCAATGTTGCTATTTTTTCATTACAATTTGTATTTTTTTTTTCTTGATTACCTATTAAAAAAAAGTATTTCATGTCGTACACTGTTTACTTAATTTGAGACACAAATTTTATTCGTCATCCTTCTAAACTACGATGCGTTTTTTGTAGTCATGCATTACTCTGTAATATGATATTTTCCCTATCCCTCATATTTCTAAGCTCAGCTCAAAGCCTCGTATGTCTTTTGTGTTAGTACTTCAAATAAGGTGGGACAATCTGACATTATTGGGACAATGTCACATTTTTGGGACAATATCCCATTGATGTTACATTGTCCTATTAATGTAATATTGTCCCACCTCATTTGAAGTGGTACAATGTACTACCTCACCAAGCTGAATGAGTTACTCATACAAACTCATCAAAATTGCTTGTCCTACCCAACTCTATGCCACGATACGATAAGATGCGACTCAAAACAAAACAGCACACTGTCATTTTTGACAGCGCTCACGGCGATATTAGTAAAAGGCATGGTCGGCGTTATCGCAAGATGGCGAATGTCATGACGTCATCTATGACGTTTCACGGAACATCGTTATCGAGCTCACGCTAATTCGGTACGGGTTTTAGCACGCGAATATCGATATTATCGCAACTCGGAACGCAGGGAAAGACAAGCCAAGATATGACAGCAGGATAAAACCCAAAGTCTCTAATTCAGATCATTTATGTAAACAAAGTAATGTCAAGAAATGTCACTGTTAAAATGACAGGACAGTGGTTCAAAACATTTTAACATATTTTTTTTGTAATTACTCATCTATAAAATTAAAGGGAATTAATTATAAGAACTATGCAAACAAAATAGCGTTGCCAAACAATGTTTTATGTAGTGTGTCGGAGACGGCCTATGATTGTCATAATCAGCCCTTTTAAGTCCATTACTAGACGTAAACCTCCCAAAATCGATTTCCTCTCGAAACAGTTTACAGCCGTTTTCATCCAAAATGTGGCTAGATATGTTACTTACAATAAGAATCAGTTGTAATATTAGTGTTGTTGACATAAGATACGGTCGTCCGAACGTTTGCCGGACACGGTCGCCATACAAAAACACTAACGCCATCTATTAGAACTACTATGAAATACGATGTCAATCGGCGTGGTCTGCTCCTAGACGTAATCTTGTAAGAGCGGGTATTTTTCGAGGTACAAAGAAATAAAAAAGCTTCTATATTTCGACATTTCTATTTATTGCAGTTTGTTTGTGTTATAAAAAATTTATTGGCCTTCGAATAAAACAATATTTTTAAACTTCTTTTTTTTAACTTATGACACGACTCCAAACTTTATTTCGCACGGAATCAGAAGGAATTCTGCAAAATAAATACATATTTCACTGTACTTACAGATTTTTTAGCAGTAAGTAAATGAAAACACATTTAATATATTTATTTATTTATATATATTTAATAAACAATAAAAAATAATTTTATACATAGTTAAATCATATAGTAATAATAATAAATCTTTTCATTTCATCGGATAAAAACGCGCGCCGCTGCAAAGTTATGTTGCACTTTTACGCGGCTTCGCGTCGTCTTTGCCAAACGTTGAGACAAATTAGAAAGAAAATTGTTTTAAATAATGTCAGAAGTTGATATCCATACTAATATTATAAATGTGAAAGTAACTCTGTCTGTCTGTATGTTACGTTTTCACGCCTAAACCGCTGAACCGATCATCATGAAATTTGGCAGAGATATAGCCTGGGATATGGAGAAGGACATAGGCTACTTTTTTACGCGATAATCGACATACACGCGGGCGGAGCCGCGGGCAAAAGCTAGTAATTACATATTTTTAACTTATCGGTGATATGAAATGTTATCAATTGTTTTATTGTGCTTTTTGTCGTAGTTCACCCAACCCTTCACGACACAACTTGGCATTTTTGCTTGTAATATTTTACGACCGCTCCCGAAGACAGCCGAACGCGTTCTAGTTCACTTCGTTATAGGGAAGACCATTTTGGGACCACGTTCGAGGCGTCATTGTAACATGCGGTCCGCCCAGTCCTTACGCAGTAATATATATTTTCAACACACTTGCTCGTAAAGTGGCTCTTATTGAACCGCTTTTAGGTCCATAATGCAGTGTATTAAAAACGCGTGCTTTTAACTTTACGTTACCATACGAGTGCTGTAACGCCACAGATAACTGTTTACTAGTCGAAAACTTGCGCTTTTTTTTTTTTAGATCTCGTCAATGAAACTTCATGCCAAAAGGAATTCGCACGTTCACTTTTTTTTTTAAATAGTCTGAATTGTCTTTGGTCCCAAAATTAACCTTAATTTATTTATCTCAAAACAGGAGTGGGTTGTAACAGGTAAAATCCCATATCTGTTCCGCCTGTTTCTGTTCCACGTAATTAACAGTTCCAAAAACCTGTTACAAAATAGCAGGCTGTTATTTCATACTATGTGGGAACAAACTATTGTGTGTTCTCTGTTACCACAGCTGCACAGCTATAATACACGGAGGTACTTCTCTTTCTAACTATGGTGTTACACCTATGCGAGAAAAGGAAAGAGCTTGTGACGGACGATGTAACAGGGTGTCACAGTGAAACAGTAACATTTATTATCTATATTCTAACTAAGGTAACTGTCATAAGCATGAATTGACAAAAGCATGTAACTGGATGGATTCTGTTATCTCGTCGTGGAACAAAAGCTTTTTTTTTTTTAAGTTTTTTTGTCAGTTACAGTCTGGTATTTTGTGATACCTGTTGTATTTAGCTGTTACGATATATACGCCTCACTCCTTAAATTGTCCGTGGTCCCTCCCGGAACCAAAAGGAAAAGATCCTGACTGACGTTCTATTATTGCGGATTCTCACTGAACTAATGTATATTTCTCTATGCCAATAGTACTTTCTAATTCCATACTTACTAAACTACGATCAGACTAAACATTTTTTTTTTTTTATAAAGTCTGTTTAGTGGTTTTGCCAGTGCCTCTATTTACACCTGCGCGCGCAGCGTAAGTGGGGCGCGCGCAAAAAATACAAAACCAGCGCGCCATTTTCCATAAATATTTGTTTTGTTAACGTTTCCGTTGTGTTGTTATAAGTTACTATCAAAAATACGAAATCTAAAGTGTTGTCACCAACGACGTTGAACAGTTGTTAAAAAAAAAACGTCCGGATAGTCAGTACCTGGCAACAAAGGTCAGTTGAACTTTATAAATCTAAATGTATCATCTCTATAATTACGTTAATGTAGCATAAGTTTTTACAACAAGTCTGTTATTTTCCTCGCAAGTGTGTTGAAAAATGTCGTATGAAACGCGTGTGCATTGATCATTACACACTTGGCTCCCTTATCGCGCTCGTCTGCGACTCGCGCGAATAATGCCGCCTCGAGTGCAATGACCACCACAGCACACTTGTATCATAATGTTTCTATTAAGTATTATTTCAATGGTTGTTGAAGATTTAATTTTTTTTTAATGTTTGGATCTCCTGCATTGTTACCAGTATCATAAAATATTTTATACTAGAAAATTTCCTTTTTTTAATAACTTTGTTTAAAACCGAAAATGGATAAAAATAATTACGGTGTGATTATTTTTTATTATTATTTCTTAAAATCAGTACTTATAAGAAAATGGAACCTTTTTTTGCCATTTTATGTGAATTACCATTACGAAGATATTTTTTTGATATGTTATCCCCTTTGTTTACATAAATTATCTGAATTTGAGACTTTGGGTTATAGTTAATCACATCTTTTTTTATATCATTTTTAACCCCCGACAGAAACGGAGGGGTGTTATAAGTTTAACGTGTGTATCTGTGTCTGTCTGTGTCATCGTAGCTCGCAAACGGCTCAACCAATTTTGATGTTTTATTTTTTGTTTGAAAGGTGACTTGATCGAGAGTGTTCACATGATTCACGAAAATTGGTTGAGCCGTTTGAAGAGTATCAGCTCTTTTCTAGTTGATGAACTAACGTGAGCATCTTCCACAGGTCGGATTGAGTTGAAATTTGGTATTTCGTTACTTCTTACTTCAATGATATTAAAAGAACATTGTAACCTTGAACTGCTGCTGCAGCATTACCTGGAATCCAATTCCCTTACATACAGCAGAGGTATCGTGTTTGGGCTCCTTGGAATGGTCTCAATGAATAGGTTATAGATAGATGGTGACCAGGGGCTGATGATGGAGTAGGAAAGAGAAATGGATCGGTTCAGCCGTTTGAAGATTATCAATCAGCTCTTTTCTAGTTGATGAAATGATGTGAGCATCTTCCACAAGTCGGATTGGGTTGCAATTTGGTATTTCGTTGCTTCAGTGATATTAAAAGAACATAGTAACCATGAACTGCTGCTGCAGCTTCACCTGGAATTTGCAGGTTATCCAACTCCCTTAACATACAGCAGAGGTATCGTGTTTGGGCTTCTTGGAATGGTCTCAAGGAATAGGTTATAGAATATAGATGGTGTCTAAAGATGGAGGACTGGACAAAATGGTCCCCACGCCCAATAACAACCAATCATTATGTCATTAGATAGACATATTAATAAAGAACAATAACTATTATGGCGGTTCTTTTCAAAGCGCTGTGCGAAAAAGGTTATGTTCCGTAGGACGTACCTGGACGGTAGATAACAGAATACTTGAATTGTACGAGTAAGTTACTTCTAGAGGTCTTAGTTTGAATATTCGCAAATGTATGCATTCCGATGATTACAAAATGATATAGTACACAGCTCCATTAAGTCCAAGTGGATTTATAGTTTTAGTTAGTTTTTAGTTATAGGCCCAAGTTGGTTTTTGTATTTTTTCCAAAAACATGTTATTACAATTAATGTATTGTTTTAGTGAATAAATAAGTATTTTCTGTTTTAAATATTGTTTTTATTCAATAAAAAGTTACTTTTATTAATGCATATAATGACAAGCAATAATAAGGTTAACAAAAACACAATGGCACAGAACAAAAACATCAATCTAAACCTAAAAAAGTACTATACGGTGTACCACAAGGTAGCGTGCTAGGGCCACCCCTATTCTTAATTTACATTAATGATCTGCCTAACGTCACACAACACCCTATGATTCTTTTTGCTGACGACAGCACAGCTATTTTTACTGGTGAAAATATGGATACATTTGAAGCAGATGTTATAATTAACTGGCTGACACATAACAACCTGACGACGTCAACGTAGAGATACGGCGGTGGGGTTATTATTATTATTTCCTTTATTTCATTTTTATACATATAATTTACATTTTTAAATATTTCTATAAAACATACAAAAATAAAAACATTTAAAAATATAAAAAATAGTAGCCCACCGGTATCGGGAACAGGGTCCAAGCTACCGGCGGTCAGGGCTCCAGAGAGAGGAACCTCCTAACAATGCAAGCCGTGTCCAGAAGTACCGCTTTCTGAATCAAGCCCTTGATCCAGCCGCCCAACGAGAGCCTCTTTAGGTGTTGGTTGAGGCTCTTGGCAATTAAGCCATTGGCTGATACGACTATCGGCACAATGATCGCTGAGTCCACATCCCACATGTCGACAACCCCGCGAGCCAAGTCAAGATACTTGATTTGTTTATCTTTCTCGACTTTCACGAGGTTCTCGTCATGTGGGACTGTTATGTCAATAATCATTGCGCGCCGCTCTATTCGATCCATCACCACTATATCAGGCTTATTGGCAACAATAGTCCTGTCAGTGATGATGGATCGATCCCAGTACAATGTGATACTGCCATTTTCGAGAACTGGGTCGGGCACATACCTATAATACGGCACTTCCAATTCCACTAGGCTGTATTTCAGAGCAAGTTGCTGATGGATAATCCTGGCTACAAGGTTGTGTCTATGCAAGTACTCTTCGTTAGCTAGACGAGAACAACCGGAGATAATGTGTCGGATTGATTCTCCCGGACGGTGGCATGCCCGACAAATGTCAACCGTGCCATCCTTCACAATAAACCTTCGGTAATTGTTCGTCATGATAACTTCGTCCATAATTGCACAGACAAAACCTTCGGTTTCCCCAAAGAGGTCACCGGAACGCAGCCAGGCTACGGACGCTAGGAAATCTACATCGGGTCCATGTAGGGCCCGAAATAAAGCGTCCGTGAAGCTCCTTGCTCTGCCATACCCCCCTGCGATCGTTAGTGTCAAGTACTAAAGGCTTGCGCCAGTTCTCTTTAGCCAAGGAGAGCGGGGTGAGGCCCTTGTCCACCGCGACCACATCTCGATGCATCCCCACGTCGGCTTCTAGGAAATATTCCCTGAGACTGCATATCTCGCGATTGTGGAGGATCTTAACGTTTAATAAGCCTCGACCTCCACACTTTCGCGGGATATACAGTCTCATTACCGATGACCGTGGGTGATGCATTCGATATGCAGTCAGCAGCGTACGGACCCTTCTATCCAGGGCGTCCAGTTCAGTCTGAGTCCATTTGAGTATGCCGAAAGAGTACATCAAAACCGGCATGACCCAACCGTTGAAGGCGCGCACCTTGTTTCCGCCTGATAAAAGACTATTCAATACTTTTTTCAGGCGGCCAAAGAAGCGTTCCTTCAACGATTGCTTCATGTCAGTAACATTGATGCCCAACGCTTCCGACATACCCAAATACTTATAGGTTTCGGATGCGGAGAGGGCTCTAAGGTTTATGGAATCCGAGAGTTGGGTTCCCACGGATTCCACAATCTCCCCTCGCTTTACATGCATGACCGCACATTTGTCCACACCAAATTCCATCCTGATGGCACTACTGAAAGATTCAGTTACTTTCAGTAGCTCCATCAGTTGCAAATTGTTGGGGGCAAAGAGTTTAAGGTCATCCATGTAGAGGAGGTGAGATATAACCTGACCACCTCTCCTCATCCGATAGCCTAGACCCGAACCCTCCAGCAATGTGCTTAGAGGATTCAAGGCTAAGCAGAACCAAAGTGGACTCAAACTATCACCCTGAAATATGCCTCGCTCAATCCTTATCGGCTCGCTATTCCTCTGGATATTTCGACATCCTGGATAGCGAAGGACCGTCCTCCATTGCCCCATACATGATATCAGGAAGGTGCGTAGAGTTGCATCTACTTTATACAACTCCAGCACCCTCATGAGCCATGTATGTGGCACCGAGTCATAGGCCTTCTTATAATCTATCCAACATGTCGACAGATCCTTTCGGGAACGACGAACCTGTTGGCTAATGGCCATATCAATGAGGAGTAGCTCCTTAGTACCGCGGGACCCGTTCCTACATCCATTTTGAGAAGCAGACATGATGGAGTTGGTGTCTACGTGTTGGTTAATTTTAGCTCTCAAAATGGATGAAAGAACTTTATAGACCGTCGGTAAACACGTGATCGGCCTATAATTTTTGGGTTCCGCGGTACTACCTGATTTATGGAGCAGGTGGGTAACTCCTGTTGTTAGAAACTGGGGCAGCGAACCGGACTCCAAAGCAGTCTGGTACTGAGTCGCCAAGCAAGCGTGCGACCTCTGTAACCATTTGATCCAAAAGTTGTGCAGCCCGTCCGGCCCTGGAGACTTCCAGTTAGGCAACGGACGGACTGCACAAGCTACATCTTGGGGGCAGATGGTAATAGCCCCCATTTCTGGTATTGAATCGCACGCTCGCTCAACTTCCCGAGTCCAATCACCTTCGGTGTGACTGACAGGCACCGACCAGATATTGCGCCAGAAAGAAATCATGGCATCATCATCCGGCAGGCACGTGTCAGCCACACCTTGGTCCGGTCGCTCCCAATCCCTATAGACCCACCTTTCATCGCTCTGGAAAGTGCGATTCTGAGTGTACCGCTCCACCCGACGCTTATACCTACGAATACGGTTCGCCCATGCATACACTTTCTGCTTCAGGAAGTCGATGCGCTCTGTGACACGGGATATATAGTCCTGAGGACTGATATCAGTCCCTAAGAACGCCCGCCTCACAAAGCGCATCACTCTAGGACGAGTATTGCCCTCCCTGAAGCAGATTAGTTTGCCGATGAGCGCTCTGGCCCCACCAATACGTCGTTCAATTCTGCACTGCCAAGCTGGTACAGCTGGTTTTGGTCGTGTAGCTCTGGAGTCATTAGTAAATTTGACGTGAGCTACACGACATGCCGCTACAGCCGCGCAGTACAGAATCGAATGAGCATCGGTGAGGTTTTCGCAGTCATCAAAATAGTTTGACAACTGCGAATCCAGGACCGCCACCAGCGCCCTATTTTTGTTATGCATGGGCAAACGAGGTAAGCGTGGTCTAAGTCCGGGCGACATGAACCGATATTCTCGAATCGCACCTTCCAAAGCACTCCTCAATTCCTCATTGCACTGGGTACTTACGTTTGCAGCCCTGTCATCACTCCCCTCGTCAGCTTGGTTTGTGTTGAATTGTGGTGGTACTACAACAATCTGTGACGGGGGGGCCATGACATGGCTACTCTGCATTTCACTTCGCAGGCGATCAAGTACAGTGTCATCCAACATATGATTACGTTGGATGACCCGCACCTGATCCGATAGTCGTTGTGTCGTGACGTTGACAGCTGGCTCAAGCACCTGAAAAAGAGACAGCATCCGAACACGGTACGCGGTCAGATTGTTTCCCCCCTCTGTAGCCCCATAGTATGCGCGCATGACATTTTCATTGATGGCTCGTGTCCATCTCATGCGCTGCACATTTCCGCCGGGAGCTGGGACCCTATCAGAGGCCGGTGGGCCTCGAGGTCCTAAACCATCCGGCGGCCGGCGTCCTCCCCGTCGACGAGCAGGTGGTGGCGTCGTGGGCGGAGAGAAATACTCGTCGCTCGAGCTCGACGCAACTACCGCGGCCGGTGTCGTCACAGCGCTCACAGTGAGGCTGGGTACCGGCGGCGGCGAGGCGGAGCTGAGCGAAGAGTCCGGAGGTGGTGGGCGTGCTTGACGTGCGGCTGATCTTGTCAACATAATAGATCTTTATTTTCCAGTTTTCATGACCGTTGTTCTATTATCGGAGGTGACATCTGTCATGTCACCTCCGATTCGGCAGTTTTTAATTAAATGCTATTTCATTTTGCTGTATTATGGTCTCTTTTTTGAATTTTCAGTGGTTTTCCGGTTTCAGGTTTCGTTTATAATGAAAAAATCTGGTAAAAATGCGTTAAAATTAGTATTACTGTTCAAATGAGGAAAATGAGACGTTTTGTTATTATTATGACGTTTATTTATTTTTTATCCATATTAAATACATTTTTAAATATTTCTTAAAATATATATAAAAAACATTATTATTATTATTATTATTTATTTATTTCAGAGAAGATCTCCATATAAGGTACATAAAACAAAAACATAAACAAAAATAACACAAAATCAAAGAACGTTAGTGTGTTAGTAACAAAATTGTACCTAAAATATTATGTTAGTATTGTTAGTGCCTATACCTAACTGATGCCTATGGCTGTCCTAATCCACTGATTTTGGAAAGGACAGTCAAATCTGGCAGCAATAGCGTTCAGGATGCTGTTGCCACTGCTTCGTAAACGGTGCAGCAAGGAGTTCGCTTTTTTGCGCATGATGGCTTGAAAGCCATCCGTACGCGCTTCCGCAAACATACCAGACGCGCTGCAGCGCCACGGCAGCCCCAACAGCAACCTAAAGACGTTATTGTACTGGGTGCGCAGGGCTCTGTAGGTTCGCTGCGTATGCTTCAGCCACAGGCCACTCGAGTAGAACGACTGGCAGAACGCCTTAAAAAGTGTTATTTTCACCTTGATGGTGCAACGTGCGAACCTGCGAGACAGCATATTGCCTCTTACTGCCAAAGCCCTGCGCTCCCTCTCTATGTCCTCATCATCCTTAAGGTCACCTGTTACAATGTGACCCAGATACTTAAACCTGTCCACTACTTTTAAGGCTGCACCGTTAAGGACGACAGGAGGAACATATGGGGGATAGTATGCACCTGCTCTAAATACTAATAACTCACTCTTTTTGGAGTTATATTTGAGCCCGTGCGACATTGCAAAAGCCTCACACTGAGACACTAGATTCCACAGTCCGCTGATTGTGGGGCTCAGCAGCACCATGTTGTCTGCATAGCTAATATTGTTAAGACATTTGTCATTTGTTTAGGCTGACGATTGAAAATTAATTTATAGGTGTCTCAGCGTTTTTGATAATTTCACCCCCGAAGGGTTAAAAAGGGGGATGAAGTTGAAAAGACCTTAATTTTCGTAGAAAAATCACTTACTATCTAGGCTTATGGTTGGAAGCTAACGGTGTTGTTAGAATTTCAACCCTAGGGGGTGAAAAGGGGATAATTTTTTTTAAATTAAAGTTCCTTTTTAAGTTAAAATCACTAATATTTCGGCTTATGGTTGGAAACTAACACAACGTAAATCGTTGTTTTTTTGTTATTTCAACCCACAATTTCTGAAAAGCGGGATGAAGTTTTGTATTGAAGTTGTTCATTCGCAAAATTTTGTATTCAAGTAAAAATAATAAAAGTACACGTGTACTGTTTCAAATTTTACAGTATTTTACATGGAGCGACTGCCTATCTGACCTCCACAACGCAGTTACTGGGTAATACGATACCCCTTGGTAAGAATGGTTGTCTAACAACCATTCTTTCGGGCTTCTGACTCCCGTAACGACTGTCATAGATCCACGAATGACAGCCGGGACCAACAGCTTAACGTGCTTTCTAGACACGGACGGGTAAAGATGATCACCCATCCACAGACCAACCGCGGCAAGTGTAGCTTAACCTGAGCGATCGACCTGTACGGCTGTTATTATTTAGCCACGGGCCCCTCCCCCGAAGAACCTTCCATCCTCTTCTCCGGGAGAATCGATATAGATATAGATTAGAATAGTTAGATGAGGTTAGATTAGATTAGCATATAGAGTAGAAGACGTCAGCTAATAAAGGATTTTTGAAAATTCAACCTTTAATGGGGTAAAAATGGGGGATTTGGTTTGTTTGAAAAATCTTATTCCTTGAGTTTATAAACTTGAAACTTGGCACAGATGCTTATCTAATTAAATAATAATGTTTGTTTATTTCAGTTTTTTTTAAACTACCCCATAAAGGGGGATTGGGGGTGTCAAAGTTTGTATGGAAAAACTGATGGCTATCAACACATAGCTCAAACCGCTGAACGGATTTGGCTGAAAATTGGCACACATATAGTTATTGTGACGTAGGCTAAAAACGGATTTTTGAAAATTCAACCCGTAAAGTGGTAAAAAGGGGTGATTTGATTTGCTTGAAAAATCGTATTCCTTGAGTTATAAATTAAAATTAAACTTGGCACAAAGGCGGATTGGGGGATGTCAAAGATTGTATGGAAATAAACCGTAACGGACTGAAAAGGCTCAGGGTTTCAGAAAGGCTTTCGAGCTCTAAAAAGGGCTTTTGAGGGGTGAAAATGGGGGGATTTAGATTGTATGAAAAATATTATTTTTTTAGTTCATAAACTTGAAACTAAGCACAAATACGTTCTTAAATAAGAAACAAAGTTTTTCATAATTCGTTTTTCACAACATCCCCTCAAAAGGTGCTCATTCTTTTGACAGAAAAAAAAAAAGGATTACGAGTATATGGGGTTTTTGAGAATTGATCCCAAACAGTCATGAGGGGTAATTAAGTTTTTACGGGAGAATTTACTGCGTGCCTTAAATAACTCAAAAGTTTTTATTTTTAAGGTTTTGAATTATTCAAAAGTATTTTTAATCCCGTATTACCGACTGCTAAGGCTGCAGGATAGATTTCTTATTTAATATGTAAGAAAAACACAGCCATTCGGTATAGAATTCGAAGTATATTTTAAGATAGTGCCAAAAAACAACCACGTATCAAAAATAGACAGTAAAAAACCAATAAAAAACCAAAGATAAATATTGTATAAAAAGTTCACATCATATCGTGAACAGTCTCCCCTTTTTACAGGGGAACAATATTTTTTAACGGTCGCTTGAACATGCCCCCTGCGGTGCGAACATCGACCACCCGCACCACGCCGTCACGACCCGGGTACAGAGCCGCGATCACGCCACGTGGCCAGGTGCCCCTTGGTAAGTCCCCGTCTCCAATAAGCACAGGGTCCCCAACCCTGACTGCAACGTCTGTACCCGGAACGCGCCGCGGAGCTAAGGTGGGCAAGTATTCACGGACCCAGTGCCGCCAAAAATAGTCCGCAAGTCGCATTGCCTTTCGCCAACCGCTCCTACCAACCAACGCCGCATCGGTTAGGGCTTCGCTAGGAAACGAGTGTCCAGATGAATCGCCGAGCAGAAAGATTGGGTGTGAGCGCTTCCGGATAGTCAGCATCGGGTGAAATGTGTGTCAATGGACGCGCGATGACAATTGCCTCTGTTTCTGTCAACAGAGTGGCGAGAACCTCCTCACGCGGGGCCCGCTCTCTCAATGTTACTTTGAGGGCCGTCTTCACGGAACGGACGAGCCTTCTCCAGGTACCTCCCATAAAGGGTGCCAGTGGTGGCATAAAGCGCCAAGCAATTTTGTTTTCTGCTGCAAACTGTGGAATTGAAGCGTCATAAAGGGCTCTCAGTTGCCGGTTTGCTCCCACAAACGATGTTCCATTGTCAGAAAATATTTCGCTGGGAGTACCACGACGAGCAATGAAGCGACGCAGGCACATAAGAGCAGAATCTGCAGATAAGCTGGCTACGATTTCAAGGTGGATAGCTCTAGTCACCATGCACGTAAAGAGCGCCACCCACCGCTTCTCTCGTCTTCGTCCAATTGCCACTTCTATGGGTCCAAAATAATCCAAGCCAGTGTAAGTAAAGGCTCTCCGATGATGAGCGAGTCTTGAATCGGGAAGGTCGGCCATGGGTGGTTGTAGTCTTGGCGCTTTTAATAGTTTGCACAGCTGGCATCCACGCACCACTGATCGCACAGCGTTCCGTATCCTCAGGATCCAATACTGCTGTCGAAGCTCATTTAGGACTGTTTCTGTGTTAGCGTGAGCAAATTTGTTGTGGTAGTGACGAATAAGAAGACGCACTGCTGGTTCTTTTCCATCCAGTAAAATGGGCTGTTTATGAGAGACAGCAGAGGTTCTACCAGCAAGATGTATAAGTCCGTTTTTTAATACTGGTGATAAAAATGCCAATCGACTTTTCTTAGGGATGTGCCTTCCAATAGTTAGGCAGTGAATTTCTTCTCTGAAAGCATTGAGCTGGCTTCGCCCCAAAATGTGCCGTTCTGCGCGGATGACGTCTTCCACATCCAATGGCGCAGGAGCAGTGGCGGAGGCGTTATTAGGCCGTAAATTATGCCCAGGCGTGTTTAAAGAGAAACAAATATCCCCAACCCAAAAATTTTGAAAAACAT